>CM058236.1:9796081-10396081 GCA_030180135.1 Orychophragmus violaceus
AGTTTTTTTCCCTGTTCAAAACCGCGGCTTAGACGGCCGGGAAGTCGCCGGGAAAGCGTTAGGCGGAGCTGAACCTCTGCGATTCACCCTTTGGCACCAAAAAATCAGTTGTCTATAAAAATCTCATTTTCTTGGAAAGTTTCGGGCTTTAATCTTGTATATCCTTGTAGATCTATTATTTTAAATTAAAATCCACAAAGAAATAAAGTTAAAATAGCGAAAATAAAAAAAAACAAAATGACAGAGGCGCAATTTAGGGTTTCAGAGGCGCAGCAAGAGGAAGAAGACAAGGCAATTTTTGTCATTTTATTATCATTAATGCGAAAATGAAAAAAAAAACACAAAAAGGTGACAAGAAGGCGTCGAACCCGTGACATGAAGGCACTTTTACACACCAACAACCACTGGGGTACGTGATTAATACAACATTTTTTTTGAACTATTAATTAATACAACATTTGAGTACAACAATAATATATATAATCTATATATCGATACAAATACACAAAATTCCACTCCGATTAATCCCCCTATACTCTCCAATTTTTTTGTTAGGTGTTAGACCCAACCCGACCGTCCGACTAACGTCTAGCGTATTTTCGAACATTGATTTTTTCTTGACAAATTAATTAGGCAATTGATGGGTGAGACAATTGGGTCAATGTCTGCCAAAGAGCAAAGGAATTTGAAAGCCATATTAGAGAAAGGTAATACCCAATCCGATCCAAGAAGTTAATTATATTTTTATATATTTTACTTCGAACGAAATTAATTCCAATGAAATTACCTAATCTTTGTCGAGGATATTATTCCTTTTTCAGAAATCTTGATAACACTTAACCCCCCCACGGGCAGGAGCAATCACCAAGATTTTTTAATACAAATATATGGGCAAAGTAGGGGATTTTTGTTGACGAACTAAGGGTGAAATTAGAAGATATTTATTCATGTTGGTGAATAAAGACATGATCGGTATTTATATGAGACATAATTATCCAATATCAATAAAAACATGGAGGGGAGAGTGGCCAAAGATAGCTTCGAGAAGCAAAGATATGAGCCTAAAGGTGGTGAGAAATTTCCATCCTACAAGACTTCATAATGGGGAGTGTTATGCATCTAAGCCAAAATAGAAGGTGGGGAAGATAATGTGATGGTTTCACGGCTAATTCAATATAAACTTGTGATTATTAAAATATCCACTATGGAAACATATGGTGATCATATAGCTTGCAAGCCACATATCGAATATATACGCATTCAATATTTTCATAATTATTTATTGTATGTTGAAGTTCACTTTTATCAATAGTTCGATTGGTCTTTGGTCTTTCGGCGTTTCTTAATTTATATATATTTAGTCCTCAATTTAATCCTCAAATAATGTTTTGTATTTTTTATAAACTATATAAGAAATTATATTTTCTCTACGTAAAAAGAAGGTTTTATAACTCATGTGAGTTATATTTTTTCACTTATATTAGGCTTTTCAGCTTTTGTGTGTTACGATTTCCCCCTTAGATTCATAAAATAGTGGTAGGGTTTTAGATTAAATCGTCACAACATATGCGATAAGGAAGGCTTTTCAGCTCCTGTTTTGTTACGTTTTTTCCCTTGGGTTCACAAGATAGTGGTAGAGTTTTAGATAAATCGTCAAAATATCTACGTATGAGGAAGGATTTTCAGCTCCTGTGCGTTACGGTCACTACAAGAAAACTGTTAGATAGAGACTGGACATGTAGTCGCAAGTCAGTCGCTAATTACATATCCGCGACTGATTTGCGACTAATAAGCACATACGCCAATCTTGCGTCGCAAATTATATCAGTCGTTAATTAGTCGCAAATGTACGACTAATTTATGACTACTATGTGTGTATCGCGTATTAGTCGCATATCAGTCGCAAATGGATTGCGACTGATTAGCGACCTTTTATGCGACTATGATATGTGTCAACGCTATTTAGTCGCATATTAGTCGTAACATTGTTGCGACTAAATGGCGACTGTTGTTGCTGTGTAGACGCAAAGTAGTCGTAAACCTTAACGACTAATATGCGACTAATATTACAATTCTACGACTAATTTGTGACGGATTAGCGATTAATAGCCGACTAATGAGCGACTAAATTGTGACTTTATTTATAACGATTTCTGTCATTTGCAAATTTCTATATTGTTTCTTTCATTTGTTTGTATTATTAACCTGCAAATGCATATAACCAGTATTTAAAAACAACTAGGAATATATTACATTAACATATCAATTCATATATACACCAAAATACAAAAGTGGAGTTACCAAAACATTTCATATTATGTTTATGTTACAAGTCAAAAGTCTAAAGCTTGATTCTATATAAGATTAGAAGGCTTATCTGTTATCTTTGAAGCAGTCTGAGAATCCATGAAGTCGCAGAATTGTGGATCGGTTTGATGGAGATACTTCTCAAGCATTGACAAGTGGTCGATCTTGGATTGTTGTTGAGTAGAAAGTGCGGCCATCTCTGCTTCACGACGTATATTATACGCTGCCTGATCCGCTATCTTTTGTTGAGCTTCTTGTAGTTGTTGTTGGAGTGCCAGAAATGATGAACTACTTCCCAAGTGCTTACGCTTGCCATTGGCAAGGCTATTTTCCATGCTACCAAGACCATAAGGACGCCCCCTCTGATCCTTCATTGTGGCCTGCCCCAAAAAAAAAACAGTTCATAACATTGTTAAGTATAGAAACTAAAACCAATTAGTGAAGAAGTTAGACTACTTACCTGAAGAAATAGCTCGTTGTACTCATCAGCAGTGAGCTCCCGAGGTTGTGCATCACCTTCATCACCGTCCAAATTGGCCGCCACAAGCTCAGCCTTCTCAGCTGCCAAACGCTCCTCATAACTTTCAGCAATGTTCTTCGCCTTTAAATCAACGAAACTCCCATCTGGTCTCGTATGAGTCCTAATGAACACCTCGTCAATACTTACGGGTCTTCCGTACTCCTCATCCTGTAATGTGATACGATAAACGATTAATAAAATAAAATCAGACCTATTTGACACCAAAACAGATTTATGTTAGTGCCAACTTACCATTTCCTGTTTGATCTGTTCAAAAGACTTCTGGCCAGACAAATGTATAGCCATACCCAGACCTTTACGCTCAGACTTACGAGCTAGAGATGTGGTGAGGCTCTTTGCTTTTGCATCTTCCGTGTCCCAGTGGGCTGTCATCTTTGTCCACAGTGTCGGGTTTATCCAAGGTGGACGCTTGCAAGAAGTCCTCGCAGTCGAGACCATTCCTTTCAATCGCCGTTGACATATCCTCTCAAAGTGGATTTGGACAGTTCCTGAGATTAGTGGATCCCAATGGTGGGTTTTCTACATTTGAAAGACAAAACATTAGTGAAAACCGTACAAGTAATATATATAGGGAAAATAGAAAAGAGAAACTCACCGCGAATTCAATGAAGTAACGTTCTTGTCTGTCCCGAGGAGTTACTGACCAGCTATAGTAAGGTCCATCGAACTTGTTGGTTAATATCCTAGTAATCTTCCTCGTGAGTGCTCCTTTGTCGCGACCAAACCTGCAATGAAAGAAGCAGAACCCGAGAGACATATCAACTAATTTCAGGAACTAACTAAACTAACTAACAAACAAACAAACAAAGAACTATAACTAGCAAGCTGTCTGAGAATCAAAACATACAATAACCAAACCCGAGAAACATAAGAATCAAAACAGACTATTAACCAAACTCAAGCTAAACTAACTAAACTAAGTAAACTAACAAACCTGCGAGTGAGTTCATATACATTGACAATATGAATCAAAACAGATTATTAACCAAACTCAAGCTAAACTAACAAACTAAGTAAACTAACAAGCTAAACTAAGTAAACTAAGTACACACATTGACAATATGATAACTTCCCACATAGATACACATACAAACCCGATATATGAGTGGAACAAAGAACAAACCCGAGAGTGAGTTCATTTCTAGTTTTATCTAAACAAGAAGACATCTTAATAACTAAACAAGAAGACACTGCTTATAGATAGAGAGTGAATTCATTTCTAGTTTCTTTTTTACTTATCTTGTTCACATCTAAGAGAAGACACATGAAATTTCTACTTAGATGTATGAGAATCAAAACAGACAATAACCAAACCCGAGAAACATAAGAATCAAAACAGACAATAACCAAAGTCAAACTAAACTATGTAAACTAACAAACAAACAAAGAACAAACCTGAGAATCAAAACAGACACATTCAAAACTAACAAACAATCTCAAACTAAACCAACTCATCAATCAAACAATCGCAAGCTGTCTGAGAATCAAAACAGACACATTCAAAAGCCCGAGCTCATCAATTAACTCATCAAAACAGACACATTCATAACAGACACATTCAAAACCCATTAATCATCAAACTCATCAAGCCTATATCCTAAATCTAAGACATTTACACATTTCGATTTGTGTTTAGAGACATACCATGTTGTATCCGGTTTTGGTGTGGGAGAGAGAACATCTGTGAATTGTTCCCGATTTGGAACCCGTACGAGAGCGTTGAGAAGATGCATGAGGTCATCCTGGAGAACCGGCTGAAGTAGTGGTCCTTCTTCCTCTTCGTCATCTTCTTCACCATCACCATCTGGAGCTACTGAGGAATGGCTGCTGTTTGGCTGTTGAGGCCCTGGAGAGTACTGCAGAGGAGGCGGAGGCTGTTGAGATCGATGGTGTAGACTATCGGTGGTGGTTACGACTTCACGGGTTTGAGGCTGCGAGTTCGGGAAAAGCTCTACCGGCGGTGGATAGTCGCGGAATTGAGGCGCTGAACCGACGGGGTTTAACACCGGAGTTTGGGAGGAAGACGGAGCATCGGATGAACGAGATTTGGAGGGACGATTCTGCGGCGACGGCGTGAAATCGTATCTCGCGGGTAAGAAAGGAGGTGGTGCTCCCGACGTCGTCTTTCCGGCTTGCCTCTGAGTTATATTCGGCGTCACCCGTCTCTGAGCGCCGCCGCCTCGTTTCTGACCACCGCCCCGTCCATTCGCCATCGGAGGAGTCAGATTCGTCTCTGCGGATGAGTCGATTTAGGGTTTGGGAAAGAAGTGATTTGGGGGAAATCTGATTTTGTTATACCAAAATCAGATTTCTTGGTTTAACTATAAAAATCGGTTTAGAGAATTGGTTTAACTATAAACCAACCGATTTTGGTTTATTCTGATTGGTTTAAGAGAATTGATTGGTTTTAGATTAGTTTTAGATTGGTTTTCTATTAAATGTATTGGTTTTAACCAAAAATCAGATTGATTTTAACCAAAAATCAGATTGGTTTGATTGGTTTTTAATAAATCAATGATTAATTAGCAATTGGTTAACTAAATTAAAACAAATAGATTGGTTCAAGTAATGAATGATTGGTTTTAACCAAAAATCTGATTGGTTTTAACCAAAAATCTGATTGGTTTTAACCAAAAATCTGATTAGTTTAACAAAAAACAAATTTTGTTATCTAAACATTCAAACCATTTAAACCAAACTTGTTAATATTGCAAATTTTTTAATCCAAATCTAAGAAAACTTAATAATATTCTTTGTCTTCTTCATCATCAGACGATGAAACATTACATTGAAATTCATCTTCTTGTTCTGCATCTCCAACATCGTAATCGAGGAGTATTGGGTTTACATTTTCAACCAAATTTCTCACTTCGGCATCGTCAATTGTAGTCAGAAGTACGGCATCGTCATTTTCTTGTTGCAAAAGAGTTGGTTCCTGAATTTCGTAATCTCCTGAAATATAACTTCTCGGATTTACCTTCACAACATTGAGCCATACATATCTTGGTTTCTTTGTGTACGGGTACGAAATATAGCAAACTTGTTCCGCTTGAGAAGCTGAAAAAAATATATATGATTGCAACAATATGTATCTATATATATGATTGCAACATTTATATATTTATACGTACCTAGAATAAATGGTTCATATTTGTTGTATTTTCTCGATGAAAGAACGTCAACAACACCTCCATTACTGATCCGAGTGCCTCTTCCAATAACAGGGTCATACCACTTGCATTTAAAAAGTGTGATTTTCAGATCAATCATTCCCTCATACTCAAGTTGTATAATATCAGTCAAGATCCCGTGGAAATCAGCTCCATCTGATGCATTGGAATAATTCTCTCCTTTTACACATATCCCATAGTTGCAAGTCTTTCGTCCCTCGCCGTGATTCTGGGTATGGAACAAATATCCTCTTGTGAAATACATAGGCCATGTTTTGGCCTTATTCACGGGTCCATTCAAAATCTCTTTAACCCAAGGAGGAAAAGGAGTTATGGCGTTCCAGTAAGAAACCTGCATATAGCTATATACGTTATTCATGTGTTATTATATGTAATACACACTATATGCATATAGTTGTTTTTAACGTACATAATTTTTCACCCATGTAGAATATTCTTCAGCCCTTTTCATGGCAACTTCTTCTTCACACAGTTCTGAATATGTGGCAGAAAGGTAATCTTCGAACATACTATATATAAGAGGAAGACATAGATGGGAAATCAAAACATATTCATATGAATGTTCAAATTGGTAGTTCTTTTCTAAAAGCCATTTACGTCTCAAACGGCCGAAAATAACTACAATTTCGGAGAACATATGAATGTGCACATTTGTAGTCCTTTTCCGAAAGCCATATTTGGTGCATTTCTCCACTTGGACGTCCTACGCGACAAAATATATCAGGTACTCCATCGACATAATATACGGGAGCATCACCTTCATCGAATCTTGTTAACCTACATGGTCGAAAGTAATTTAGTTTAAAATATAAATATATATATACAACATATGTTATACAAAGGAAATTATCGTTCACCTTGATTTTGTTTGTATATTTGCGTCAAAGTAGTGCTCTGAGAAATAAGATATTTCGTCATTGAGATAAGATTGAACAATCGATCCTGCTGCATATCTTTTGTTCTTCGCTTTTCTTTTCAACTTTTTGAAAAACCTTTCAAAAGGATACATCCACCTATATTGCACAGGGCCTCCTAATTCAGCTTCGTAGGGGAGATGTATAGGAAGGTGCTCCATAACGTCGAAAAAGAAGGCGGAAAGATCTTTTCCAAATTGCATATGAGTAAGACTATGTTTTGTTTTAGAATTTGGACGCGACTTTTCTGCAAAGTTCTTGCACATAAGTCACAGAAAAATCCTCCAACACCTGCAAAACATTATTAACAAACAAAGTTATTATAAAAAAGTATAATCTTTGGTGTGTGTACTTATCATATAACTACAAGTATTAGTACCTGATAACACAAGGTGAACGTTTCGGTCTAGGAGTTCTGCGAAGATAAATGGAAGTAACCGCTCCATAAAAACATGACAGTCATGACTTTTCATGCCCGAGAACTTTCCATTCACCATATCAACACAACTAGCTAAGTCTGATGCATAACCATCTGTAAATTTCACCGAATGTTTCACACATTCCAACAACTTTTCCTTTGCTTCTGCCGTCAGTGTGTAGGCGGAGAAAGGAGCTTTACCATCACTATCAAGCTGCAAGTGTGGCCGAGCACAAAATAATTCTATATCCCTTCGTGACATGACAGTGTCTTTTGTTTTACTCTTTACATTCATAACAGTATTCATGATGTTGTCGAAAAAATTCTTCTCAATATGCATCACATCAATATTATGTCGGAGATTGAGGTCTATCCAATACGGTAGCTCCCAGAATATGCTTTCCTTGTGCCAATTGTGCAAGGTGCCATAACCAGCCTTCTTTTCATGACTGTTTCCACCGCAATTCTTTGTTTTCGGTGGTTTGACACTATACAACCGCTCGAAATATAGCTGCTGCCCGGTGTAAGACTGAGGTGGATACTCATTCACAGCGTGTTTTCCTTTCAAGAAGTCTTTTCTATTCTTCCTTAGTGGATGTCTATGAGGAAGAAATCTTTGGTGACAATCAAACCAGCATGTCTTCCTCCCATTCGGCAGATAAAATGACTTTGTATCATCCATGCAAGACACGACAATTTACCATGTGTCATCCACCCTGATAACATACCATACGCCGGAAAGTCGCTTATCGTCCACATCAACACGGCTTTCAGATTAAAATTTTGATGCAAGGATACGTCGTACGCTTAGACTCCGGTAGACCACAATTCTTTTAATTCCTCAATAAGAGGACGGAGAAAAATATCAAGACTTGCTCGCGGATGATTTGGCCCTGAATTCAAGATTGTAAGGAACAAGTATTCTTCATTCATGCACATCCAAGGGGGCAAGTTATATGGAGTCAAGATCACATGCCACAACGAATGATTACGAGACATGCCAAATGGATTGAACCCATCTGTACACAATCCCAAATAAACGCTATGAGGTTCTTCGGAAAACCGAGGATGTAGGTCTTGAAAATATTTCCACTCTGCAGCATCAGAAGGAGGACACATTTCTCCGTCCTTTGCTTGGTGCTCAGCATGCCATCTCATTGCCGCTGCAGTCTTCTCGCTCTGATACATTCTCTTCAATCTGTCAGCGATAGGTAGTTACCACATACGAGACTCTGCTATTTTGGTTCTACGGCTTCCGTCGTTGGGCTTCCATCTTGGCGAACCACAAAATTGACACTTATCCCACTTTTCGTCTTCTTTCCAGAAGATCATACAATTGTTAATGCAGACATCAATTGTATGATACAGGAGACCTAAGTTGCGCATCAACTTTTCTGTCTCATAATTGGATCCGGTTGACTGGTTTCCTTGAGGTAAATAATCGGTCAACACCTCGCACCATGAATCCACACACTTTTCAGACATATTGCAGTCTGTCTTGTTTTGCAGGACTCGTGCGGCTAAGGATAACTGAGAGTGACTATACCAACCTTCACGACAACCGTCATATCAACATAACTCGGTCCTAAAGCCGCATCAATTTCCTCCCCGTGCTTATACCAAATATAATAATCTTCCATAAATCCTCTATCTAATATATGATTCCAAACTTTTTGCCCCGAGATAACTTTTTCGTTTTTGCAGAAAGTGCAAGGACAGAAAAACCTACCTCCATTGCTTAGAGCAAAAGGTTGATTTCCTGCAAATTCCATGAATTGCTCGACCCCCATTTCGAACTCCGCTGTGAAATTTCGCGTCTCTGGATCTATCCTCTTATACATCCATTCCCGAGCATGATAGAATCCCGACATTGTATGAAAGAAAAGTGCAGACGTTTTTTTTTTATTTTTGATTCGTAGAGAGTAAGTGAGAGTGAAAATGTGAGAATGAGGAGAAAAGAGGTCGAATGTGGTATATATATAAATAATTGCGACTGAGTTGCGACTACAAAGTGACCGTTTTACGACCACACATATATAGTCGCAAAAGTCAGTACACCTAACCGAAACAATTAAAACGTGTGGACATGTACCACCAATTTGCGTCGGACTTGCAACCCGCACCTAAGGGTCGCTTAGTAGTCGCAAAAGTCGCGACTAATTAGCGACTATGGATTTACGACAACAATATAGTCGTGAATCAGTCGTAAAATAGTGACTAATTAGCGACTACATATTCGCAGTCACAGTTTTGTGACTGACAAGCGACTATTTGGAAGCGGTCGCTATACAGTCTTAAATTAGTCTTAAATTGGTCGTTAACGTTTGCGACTGCACTTGCCGTCGCACACGTCAGTCGTTAAATGACAGTTTTCTTGTAGTGGGTTTTTCCTTTGGGTTCGCAAGAAAGCGGTAAAATTTTAGATTAAATTGTCACAACATATAAGTATAAGGAAGGCTTTTAAGTTTTCATGCGTTACAATTTCCCACTTGGGTTCACTAAATAGCCCCGTCAACATTTTAACTAACTCTAATCAGATGTTAAAAAATATATTAAGGATTGCGTTTAATAACGACTGTAACTATTAAACTTAAGACAAAAAGTCAGCGTGTGAGTCTATATCCTAACTGTTTTATTGTTTTATATTGTGTTGGAAACCATAACAATGATTTTTTCAAGAACTGTAATTATTTAAAAAAAAATTCTCAATTATTCATTAAGTAAATTATTCTTGAAATAAATTATGTAATAATATTTTTTTTTTTTAATAAAAAGCAGAGGGAATTTTTTGACTAAACTAATAGAACCATGGAATATCTACGAACAGCCATGCCATTTGAGAAAGACAATTTAATTAACTTAAGAATATATTTTTTAAAACTCATACCATAATTAACACCTTGGTTTTGTCAGGGTTCATATTTTCATTATATTGTTACGCAATATCAATGCCATATATGTAATACTAAACAAATTTTTTTTTTTGTCATAAAGTCTTCAACACTGATACGATTCTCAAATAGTGCTTATACCCTTAATAAAGCTTATGTGTTGTTTATTTTTCCTTATGTGTCGTTTATTTTTCCTTATGTGTCGTGTCATTAAGTGGTGACATTTGTTTTCAAGATCCAATGTGTGTTTTGGTTGATTATGTGTCATTAAGGTTAAGGCTTATATATAGGTTTTTATGGTTATATGCTTTTGTATTTTCTTTAGTTGAGCAGATGGAGATGAAGAAAAATAAGATTAGGCTTACGTCGGCAAGAGGAGGAAGAGAAGAAGAAGAAGATAAGGTTTATGTTCTGATTTAATGTTTAAGGTAAAGTAATAAGTTTCATGTATACTTACAATCATATATTATTTTGGTAGCATCGTTTAATGAGAAACTAATATATTTTGTAAAGATTTTTAATCTCTATATTATAATAAAAAATAACATATAAATATATATTAAAATTTAACTTACCTGTAGCTTAAATGTAATTTACTTATAACTCCCGCAACCGCACAAGTCCCACACTAGTCAGGGTGTATAGACAAACTAGATTCTATAATTAACTAAATAGACAAGTAGGTTTTTAGGTAAATATTCACCATTGTTTATGACAATTTTATCCCTAATATTATACACAACTCATCTCATCTATTTTTCTCTCTCTGTTGATGAAAAAAGCTCTCCTCTTTTTTCTTACATCAGCTTCTATCTATTTATAAATAATGTATGGAGTATTTTTTCTTCTAAATCACAATTTCAATTTTATCTAGTTTCTCTTCCAATTTTCTGTAATTTTGTACAATTTCAATTACCAAATAAATAAAATTTTGTATTTCTTCCAAATTTTGCATATTTGTTTCAGATAAAATCAAGCAACAATAGGAGACGAATAATAACAATTTTATCCTTAAACTAATGATCCATGAGAATTGTGTTCGCGAAATCGTAAATCGAGATGCCCAAACATAACTAGCTAGGTAAAAAAAGGATTTTGAAGAGATTTGTGGAGTTCTTACTTCACATTTCACGTTGAAGGAGGAAGGAGGGAGACACTAAATCGAGGGAGCAAGTTGGCGAGTCAATCCAATGAAGACGTCTTCTTTTTCTATGTGATTTGTTTGGTAGGCAGAGAGAGATGTGTGGTGGTTAAAGTTAGTTTCAGTTTGCGGTCACTAGGAACATTGTTTTAAAATTTTATATTATTGTTTTAGCATAATATTTATTTTCTTAGCGAGTTATACTATTGTTTATCGCGTTAAACAAATGTATAACATATATAACATACCAACTATGAAAAACTTTCTGTCACGATTACACATGCTAATATGAAAATTGATAATTTGGTTAGTGTGATAAGTAGATAGTTAGATATACTTTTACATATTTACCTAACAACAAACATGTTAACATGTTTCAAAAATATGTACAACATTAAATTTAAAGTTAGCAATGCATTTCAATATTTGTATACTATTATAATGACATGTTGAGATTTGTTGTTTAATATTTCGACATTTCAACATAATCACCAATGTGTTTATAGTTGGGATTTGCTGTTCTATATTTCGGCAATTCGGCAGAATCACCATTGTTGGTATTATGGTTATTGGTGTTGGGATTTTTACCAAAAAACATTTTTCTTTTAGATCTTGAATTTAGGCTGATATTTAGCTTCGTTTCAAGTTATTGTTATTTGGTAAGTTAACATGTTATATAAATATAACATGATAACCATTATAAATGTTGTTACAATTTGGTAAATTACAAATATAATTTGTTAAATATAAAATTAGCAAGATATTCAAATGTTTATCTAACATATAAATATTTAACATGTAACAAGAGTTATATCTTACTACTAAATAATGAATATTTAATGAATATAGTGAAACGCTGGTTTCTAATCCTGCTAAATAAAAGGTAAATGTGTAAAATTGTTTACCGACAACAACAATAAATTAATCTATATGTCACATCATATCTGTTTAATTAGTTTCATTTGTATTTACTACTCAATTCTCACAAAACCATATACAGTTTTATGTTTTTTTTTGTTTTCATAAAATATAAAACCAAAAGAAATGTTTACACCTTTTTGCATAAAAGAAAATACCAACTTTTATTTTGTTTTCGTGTAATTTATTTTCTACTAAAAATTTTCCATTTATTCTGAATTTTCTTTTAAATTATTTAGTTTTCTTATGTTAAACCATAATTCTCTTATACCTCACACATGGATAATTATATATATATGGCTTAATCAAATGTTATTATATGAGAGATTGTTTCTAGTCATTAATCAACTAGTACGTGGTGAAAGCATAACATGGTAGAATTGGAAAGAGAAAATAATAGTACTATAATGAGTCAGCCACCAAAACTTGTGAAGAACTTGAGTTTGCTTATGGACAAGAAATACATACCAAAATATTTGCTCAAAATATTAAAGAGTTTTGGTTGAAGACAAAACTGAGTGCTGGATTTGCTTTTCAAAGAAGGAGCTTTCTTTGATTTAGAAGATTCAAGAACCTTCCTTTGCACGGTAGTTGTGAAAGGCGACTCTAATTTTCTCAAGATATTTCTCCCAAGCGGTATGGATCCGAACACCGAAGATTATAATCACAAAACGCCGTTTCATATCGGTGCTTCTGAAGGATTTTTCTTGATGGCTAAGATGATGGTTGAAGCTAGATCTAGCATTGTCGCTAAAGAACGGTAAAAACCATACCAAATGTATCATCATAAGAAGTTGGGTGCGTGTAATAGACGCGCCTTCACAAAAACGCTGTCTCGATTTATCCTCTCAAAAGTAGATATGAGGTCTTTTGCGGTCTCCGGCGCGCTTCGCCGGTCCGTGAGAAGACCTCCCCAAGGTTGTCTAGTCTGAGTGTAATTGACGGATTAGAGCAAGGTTGGTGAGTTTTGGAGCCGCCTCTTCCCTCTTTGAGAGGCTGTGGTGTGATATTTTTCATGGCGGTTCGATGCGGACGCTCCAGGGCCTCACAACGTTAATCATAGTCTTCATTGTTGTCGGGTCTCTGGTCGGGGACGGTGGTGCAAACTCGTCATGTTTTTGCTGTTAGCTAAGTGAGATTCAAAGAGTTGATGTTCTAGATGGAGGGTTAATGTCAGTTGCCAGAGGAGATTCAGAAGCTGGATTTTGGTCCGATGGAGGATGGTAGTTCCTCATGGTAGGGTTTCAAGAAGCCGGAACATTGCGTTGACCGAATTTGAGGGTTGTGCGTGGTGAAGTCAAGATCTATGTGCCAGTGGTTCTACTTTTGGAGGTTAGAGAGTTTAGATCTGAGGGTCAGTTTATTTGTCCAGGATAATCGGATTTTTGGTCGGAGAGATGAGCGGATTTTCCCGTTTTGCTCCAAAGTAATCTCTTATATCCCTGAAAAATCTCTCTGCCCCTCTACAGTTTAATGAAATTTTGAAAAGGCGAAATTGATCTTGACTTATGATGCCGTACACTCCTCCCTCCTCTCCTCCTCCTCTGATGAGCATCTCCAGACTCCTCTCTTCTCCCTGGCGCCAGTAAACGACATTCTTCATTCGTATTCGATCTGCATTTCTCTCCAAAATTGATGTGAGCTACTAATTCAACAAACTAAGAGTGGTTTTGGATTGATTTTTGGCTCAAATTTAGTTTGGGAATAGAAAATCAAGGGATTGAATAATTTGGAATGCACATTGTGGTGGTTTGTTAAATTGGTAGCGCACCGGGATTTATTGTTGAATCCTAGTGTAGTGTAAGTTGATTAGAACCCAATTTCTTCCATTTGGAGGAGTAATCCTTCTAATTGGAGTTTTTGCTTTAGCAGAACTGTGTAAAACTTGTAATACCAGTCAAACTTATAGAACCGATAAATGTAGTAAAACTAGTAGAACTGATACTACTACTAAATATAGTAAAACTAGTAGTACTGATTGTGTTTTTATATTTTCTTGGTAGGATACAATGAGCAACAACTCTTCCTTTTGTGTTTCAACATGTGTTAGAAATTCTTCCACAAAGGTGGTAACTTATCAATGATACTTGATAGTGGATAAACTTGATCCCTTCTCAATCACCCAAACGATCATGCCATTGTGCATTTAAGGATCAATACAAGGAGTTAGAAGAATAACACATTAGGAATCAAATAAACTACATAATCTAAGCAAAATCAAAGTGAGTGGGGGTGTAAACTAACAATCCTAAGTGATTAAGAAAGCAATAATCAAGACTAGAGAAATAGCAATTTAATTACACAATATTCAGAAAATAAGTAAAAGAACTTAGGGTAATATCAATTGACTAAGTTATTCTCTAGCGAGTGCATGATGCTCATACAATCCAACAATTCTAATCCTTAGTCTTTGATCACTAAACTAGACTAATCTAATTACTTGGCACTAATATCTTTTCTAATCACCTAGTCAATAACAAACTTTAATGTGTGAATAAATGATTAACCAAGCAAGATTCTTAAGTCTAAGTAGCCATTAAACACCACAGACATCTATTTCCATAAGTTAATGTAAAACACTTTAAAGGTTTGGTTGGAGAATTTCATCGAACACCTTTCGAGCATGAAATTCAATAAATTACAAATCAACAAAACCAATGTTAATTTAGCATATAAATCACCTAACAAGTGAGGATATATCACTAAAATAAGACGTAATCATCATGATTTATTAAAAAACACCCTAATCTACCATACACAAAGTTCTTAAAGACACTACTCACTAATCATGATTTTTCCAACAAAACTTATAAAGATTGTATCAAGGATCATGACTAGAATGATAAATAGAAGAGATATTAAGAAGAAATCAGAAGTAATTACAATAAATAATGATCTCCGAAACAAAACATGTACAAATCCAGCCGATCTGGGTCATTTGTCTTCAGGACGCGCCATAGGGGCAGCCACGTTCTCTTTCGTCCAATTGCTGTGATCAGCCATTTAGTTGCATGCATTGTTGACCGGTGTGGGAATGCTGCATGATCTTCTAGTCCAATTGGAGGCTGAGGCTTGTATGGATGTAGCAGTCTCTGTGAACCTCTGAACGTTGACCGTTGTGGAGAGCATCCATGGCTGCGAGTTTCATTGACTAATGTGGATATGCTGCGGGATCTTATGGACATTTTTGGGTTGAAGTCTTCATGGCTGTAGCAGTCTAGGGTGGTCGGGCCGTATAACCGCTGGATATTTAGGGCTTTGGTCAGGAAGTCTTTATGTCTGGCTTTGGTGTGTTGGTCGATGTCGTCCGACTGGGGTCAAAAAAGTTGACCGCGAGCTGCCAAAGTTAATGTGAACACCTTGAGGTTTATTGATATTGAGAGAGCGTATATATAAGTTACAAGATGCTAGGTTAAGATCCTAGAAGATATACACAAATGGAAAGAATATATTGAGCGTATATACGATATCCGTCATACTCCCCCTCAAGTTGGAGCGTGGAGGTTACTAACGCCTAACTTGCGAAGGAGATAGTGGAATTGTTGACGTCCAAGTGCTTTAGTGAGTAGGTCCGCGATTTGATCATTCGTACCAACATGAGCAGTTGCAACGTTGCATGTGATGATCTCGTCGCGAATAAAGTGACAATCCACATTGATATGTTTCGTGCGTTCGTGGAAGACAGGATTGGAAGCGATGTGAAGAGCAGATTTGCTGTCGCAAATGAGCTTCATGGAGGACTGATGAGAGATCCCAAGTGAAGTGAGGAGTTCTTTAAGCCATAAAAGTTCCTGTACAGCCAACGCCATTGCACGGTATTCTGCTTCAGCAGAGGAGCGAGATACCGTTGGTTGTTTCTTGGTTTTCCAGGAGATGGGAGATGCACCAAGAAGCACGACATAACTGCTGAGTGAGCGACTTGTGAGAGGACATGCTGCCCAGTCCGAGTCGCAAAACGCAGTAAGCTTGAGATCACATGAGGAAGATAGAACAATGCCTTGCCCCGGACAGCCTTTGAGGTAGCGTACTGCGCGCAATGCTGCATCCCAATGAACTTGCAATGGGGTTTGCATGAATTGGGCCAAGGTATGCACAGCGTAAGCAAGCTCAGGTCGAGTCATAGCCAAGTATACCAATCTTCCGATGAGTCGTCTATATTGTGAGGGATTGGCGAGCTTGGGTCCTGTTGCAGATGCAAGTTTGTGGTTCTGCTCGATGGGAGTATCAAAAGGACGAGATCCCGTCAGACCACACTCGGAGATGATATCAAGGCAGTACTTACGTTGCGAGAGATAGATGCCTTTCGGTCCACGAGATACTTCGATCCCTAAGAAGTACTTCAAGGATCCCAAGTCTTTCATGCGGAAGCACTCACTTAAATAGGTTTTGAAGCGAGAGACGACTGTAGTGTTGTTGCCGCAAATGACAAGATCATCGACGTAGACAAGTATATGGAGTATTGTGTCATCTCGTTTGTAAGAGAAGAGAGAGTAGTCTGACCGATTCTGCTTGAAACCATATTGAAGAAGAGCAGAAGAGAGCTTGGCGAACCAGCAGCGAGGTGATTGACGAAGTCCATATAGTGACTTATGCAAACGACATACGAGAGATGGGTCAGATGGGCGAAAACCAGGTGGTGGTTTCATGTAAATTTCTTCGTCTAAGTCGCCGTGGAGAAAGGCGTTGTGGACGTCCATCTGATGTAGCTCCCAACTCTTAGCAGACGCGATGCTGAGCACGAGTCTTATTGTGGTCATTTTGACAACTGGTGCAAAGGTTTCGTCAAAGTCGATGCCTTCTTGCTGCAGATTTCCCATAACGACAAGACGAGCCTTATGTCTTTCGAGCGTCCCGTCTGAGTTGTATTTGAGGCGGTAGACCCATTGAGATGGCAATGCTCTTTTTCCAGGCGGAAGCGATGTTAGGGACCAAGTTTTATTTTCGTCAAGAGCATTGATCTCAGAGGTCATCGCGTCACGATACTCTTTAATGCGAACTGCATCTTTGTATCGGACAGGTTCGACATCAAGTGTGATTGCCGCAAGAAACGCCTTATGCCTGTCTGAAAAACGATCGCATGTGACATAATTAGCGAGAGGGTATAAGCATGTACCTGAAGATGCCGAGGAGGAGTGGGTAGAGTCGAGAACAGGGTTTATATTGCTTCGAGCAGAGTACGTTACGTAAGGCTGCAGACGAGTCGAGGGTTGTTTGGTGCGCAAACCTCGGCCCAACTCCTCTATTGGTGGAGCTGGAGATGACGGCAGGGAGGCTTGAGCGAGAGACTGATCGTCGATTGTTGTGAGAGGAGATGCGGCCATCGATTGGTCTGAGTCAGATGAGTCGGGAGAGTAGATTTGATCTGTTGACGCAAAGCTCCCCCTTGCATTGATGCGATCATCTGGGCATGAACCAAGGAGATCATCGAAGTAGTCGAATGGCGGAGGAGTTGGATCAGTTGATGAACTTGTGGTGGTGGTTGCCTTTAAGTATGGAAACTCTGTTTCTCGAAAGATTACATCTCGTGAGACAAAGATTTCTTCAGTTTCCAAGTCAAAGACGCGCCAGCCTTTTTGTCCAAACGGGTACCCGATAAACATACATCTACGGCTGCGAGATTCAAACTTGTCAGTTGAAGCTGTGAGCCTTTTTGCAAAGCATAGGCTGCCAAAAACACGTAGATGAGAATAATCAGGTCGTGTCTTGTAGAGTAGCTCGTAAGGCGTTTTGCCGCTAAGTAGAGGAGTTGGAGATCTGTTGATGAGATATGCTGCTGTGAGAACGCTTTCTCCCCAAAACGATGTTGGTAAGTGAGCTTGAAAGAGGATAGAACGTGCCATTTCCAGAATATGTCGATGTTTTCTTTCGACTCGACCGTTCTGTTGTGGAGTTCTTACGCAAGATGTTTGGTGAAGAATTCCTTGTTGAGAGAAGTAGCTGCGAAGGCAAGTGAATTCAGTGCCGTTGTCGCTGCGTACTATCTGGACCTTTTTGCCAAATTGTCGATCTGCCATTGCTACAAAGTTTTTGAGTACTTGTGCAACTTCACTTTTGGCGATCAACAGGTGTGTCCACACTGCTCGGGAGTGGTCATCTACTATTGTCAGAAAATAAGAGGCTCCAGAAGTAGATAGAGTACGATAGGGACCCCAAACATCGCAGTGGATTAGAGAAAAACAATCTGATGCTTTATTAGAACTTGTAGGAAAAGAGTCTCGGGTATGTTTAGCCCGGATGCAAATATCACAAAAACCAGAAAAGTCAACACCATTACTAGGAAAATCCTCAAAGGTAGATAAAACTGTAGATAAAGCTTTCTTTCCGGGATGACCCAACCGTTGATGCCACATAGCCACTCCATCGGATGTCGTGGTTGCGTTTACTCGAGCTGGAACAACCCCTCGAAAGCGATAAACCCCGTTCTCTTCTTCACCTGCTCCAATCGGCATCTTCGAAGAACGGTCCTGTATGACACAATGTGAATCAGTAAAGGTAGCATAGCAGGAGAGTTCACGAAGTAATCGAGCAAGAGATATCAAAGTGCATGATAAGTCAGGCACAAAGAGAACGTGATGAAGCTTCTTATCACCGCCAATATCAAGAGTACCCTCAGTATGTGCATATGAATATTTATCGTTAGGTAAAACGATGATACTGCGAGGTATCTCATGAAGATCCGTAAGCAAATCGACATCACCGGTCATATGATGTGATGCTCCGGAGTCGAGAAGAAAATCTACATGAGCAGTCTTACCAGAGAGCTTCTCGGATACTGAGTTTGACGGTTTGAGAAGATTCACGATTTGATTCCATGTCTCCTTGCTTACACCAGGGATCATGGAAGGATCAGCTTCTGTGGATGCTTGCGTGTGGTTAGCCCGTGCAGAGGCGCTTCTTCCTCTGCCACGCCCACGTCCTTTGCTGCGACCTCTTCCTTCAGATGGTTCGGAGTGCCATTCCGGATATCCGTGAAGCAGGAAACATGTCTCTACAGTGTGATTTGTTCGCTGACAGTGTGAGCAGTGCAGGTTGTTACGCGTTCGAGTGGCAGAGGCGATAGCATTAACTCCGGTTTGGACTGCAAAGCCAACTGCTTCAACGCGTTCTTCTTTACTTCTTGCCACTGTGAGATGCCGTTCTTCAGCTACGAGTTCTGAGTAAATGTGATCCAGACTTAGCTCTTGATCACGAGTTAAACGGCCCAACAGATTGGTGCGAGTGGTTCCGAAACGAGAAGCATCCAGACCCATAAGAAATTGATGGATTCTTTCGTGTTCTCGACGTTGTGTATGTTTGAGAAAGATCGGACACGTCGGGTTGATGCAGCAGCAACCAATCTCAGGTTCGTAGTCATCGAGATCGTCCCACATGACCTTAAGCTTGCCGTAGTAAGTCGCGATATCAAGACCGCCTTGTTGACAAGCAACTATGTCAGATTTGAGTTGATGGACTCGCGGTGCGTTTCCGATGGAATAGCGTGTTCTCAGGCCTTCCCACATCACACGAGCATTATCAACCACAGAGATAGCTTGGTTGATTTTCGGATCGATGCTGGCATAGATCCATCCGACGAGCATTGAGTTGACCGTGACCCAAGCGTTGTATTCAGCAGAGGTCGGGTCTGGTTTGGCAAGAGTACCATCGATGAAGCCTAACTTTTGCTTGGCACGAAGATTGTTCCGTGCAAGTTTGGCCCATCTTTCATAGTTCTCGCCGTTGAGGAGTGTGGAGGTGAGAGCATGGTGGGGTTGATCCGCCGGATGGAGATAGTATGGGGAGAGCGAGACGGCGTTGGGAGTGGCCGTCTCTGAACCTGTCACACCGGATCCAGATTGATGAGTTCCTGGAGTAGTAACCATGGCTGATAGAGATAGTTTTTGAGGGAGATCCTCGATTTGTTTGAGAGAGAGAGATAGCAAGGGAATAAACTTGCTTGGAGAAGAAGAAGCGAGGGAGATATTTTTGGGTGTTCGGATCAATTACTCGGCTCTGATACCATGCCAAAGTTAATGTGAACACCTTGAGGTTTATTGATATTGAGAGAGCGTATATATAAGTTACAAGATGCTAGGTTAAGATCCTAGAAGATATACACAAATGGAAAGAATATATTGAGCGTATATACGATATCCGTCATACGAGCTCTTGTGGCCGCTGCATCCAACCCGGGGATCGTCTGATACTTTGGGTCGAGACTCCTACATGGTTGTAGCGGGTGGAATGGGTCGATATGATATGGCTGCGGCTGGCCGAGAATGTTTGGTCGAGGAATTTAGTTACAGCCGTGCCAATAGCCACCGGGCTTGGCCGCTAGCTTTTTAAAAGTGGATCTTTTTCTCTAAAAATGAAAATGATAGGTTTGATGCCTTGAATCCTGAAAATGGTATGGAATTTCAGTGGCCATAAACTGAATATCTAGGAGTGAGAAGAAAGATGATGGTGAGAAGAAAGGAAGTGAGATGGATGTTGATAGTGATGAGATGGGAAGTGAGAAGAAAGATAATGGTGAAAAACAAGGAAGTGAGATGGATGTTAACGGTGAGACATAAGGTAGCGAGAAGGTTGATACTCATGTTAAACAAGATCTCCTAGAGCCCATTGTAGAAAAAGAGTTTCCAAAAAACAAGTGATGTCATTTAAGAAAGAACCGTTTCAAATTTTTTTTTGAAAAAATATGGTTGTTCCAAGTCTATAGAGTATAGTAAATATGATATATTCTTCATACATGATGTTTTAAACGATATACCATATACATGTACTTCTATTAAAATCCATTCGTCCTTTTCACGGAACTTTAAATATTATATTCCATAATCAAATATATGTTTGTACTCATTATCCTTTGAAAAGGAAAAAAGAAACTACATTAGCACATATTGATTTGTCTGAGTAGTACCAACTGTTTTCAGTTGTACCATTTATCTCAGTAATAGTAATACTAAGTGTTCCAAGTTGTGTCACTTCTCTCACTAATACTTATTATGCTCAGTTGCACCACTTGTCTAAGTAATACCAATTGTTCTCAGTTTTCTTATATCAGGGAAATATTCGACTTACTTTGAATCCTGATTCACACTGAATCCTAATTCACTTCAAATCCTAATGATACAACCATTATAATCTATTAATTACCAATGAAATGTTTTAATCTATCCATAAAACATGGGCTACTAACCGAACAACAATAAATTAATTTTTCAAAAAGATCCAATAAAAATTCCAAAATTGCAAATTCAATTGATATCCGTAAATCCAATAGTTCCTAAGGCCACTAAAGCTAATATACTCGATAAATTTAACTTGAAAATAGAGCTCACCGTGGATGTCATGAATGGATGGAAATTGGGTGAAAAAATCAATATGAGAAACAAAACAACTTTTAGATTAACTTATAGGGGTAAAATCCTTTGTTCATCTGTTTTTATCTTATCCAACAAAAATTACAAATATACTTTCTATTGTCGCCAATGTCCCAAGTTCGAATCACGGAAATGTCAAATTTACTTCTTTTTCATTAATGAATGGTAATTTTGTAATTTTGTCATCTTCTTCTTGGAGTTTGACATATGAAATCCCTAAATTTCGGATGTTATGGACGTTTTCTCACAATTTATGTTGTTTTTTACGCTTTACTTATGTATTCCACACAAAACCTTCAAATCTAATATCAAGTAACTAATCCTAAGCTTCAAATTCCAAAACATGAATATTTTTTTTTTATATACAGATCTGACTTATTGGTCTGACTAGCTCAAATCGCCGCGGCTCGGTGCCGCTGAGCACCTCCTCGACGCATAATCGGCTGCCAAGACCGATTTTTGAAAAGGGATCAAGAGCAACTCCTGTTTATTACAAAACAATTATAAAACGGTGAGCGGCTTGAAAACACAAGTTATAAAAAATTCTATTTCGACAATAGTGTACTGATTGCATATGATGATAATTTAAGCTAGTCAAATAGATAAAAAAACATATATCCGTTAAGAAAAGGAGAAAGATAATAAAAACCGTGGTGAGGATAAACAACGTTTATTATAATTCTAATTCATATCATCTTGATGAGAAAAACACGTTTTGAACTTTAGAAATTCATAAATGATCATATGACATTTGAAGTAAACACACTTGTATGTATATTTTGTTTTCATTCGCTGAGTATAAAAACAATCTTACATTATTTTCTTTTTACAGCTTTTGCTTGAACATTGTGAGTGTTTAAACTATATCTATAGATGCAAAAAATAATGAAGAAGTTCTTGGATCAAGAGAGATATGTTGATTATGAATATATATATTTAATTTAGATTCATCCACATAAGCTTTTTTGTTGTTTGATTTTTTTAAGAAACATATAATTCTTATAACATATTATATTTTTATTTAAATATACTACAATAACTATATATGGTAGTTTTTTAAGTGGTCATGAAATTGTTATTTATGGTTAGTGTGAATAAGTCTTTAAGTGAATCCTGTTTGTTAAATCAAAATAAAATTGACTTTTTAGCTGAGGAAGATGATGACTCTGTAAATGAAGACAAAGTTTCAGTCAAAGAATTTGAAGAAGATGAAATAGCCAAAATAGAGGATTATGTTCAAACTGAAGAGGTTGCTGCTTTTAAAGAAAACAAGAAAAATGATAATATAATTGAATTATGTAATGGACTGGAGTCAAGTTCTGATGAGGCTGCACATATAGCTTACACAAAGTATGTAGGCAATTATGGTTTCTGAAGGATTGTTTAGTTTATCCTGATTCAATTTCTCATTGATTGATCCTACTAAACATGCTTGGATCTAGGTTCTCTTGCTGAATCATAAAAGATCTCACCTAATATCTTGTTATGCAGCGGAAGAGAGGTATGGGTCAGAGATCAGCAGAACCGCCAAGAGACAGCTCCTCCAAAGGTTCACACACGCACACTTCAGGAAGTTGGCTGCTAGACCACAGGGAGGGAGGCGCAGAGAAGAGAGAGGGAGGCGCAGACTTGTTAGAAAAATTAGAGAGCTAGGTCAAGTTTTATTCATTAAAACCCCTTCTAGTTCTCATGGGATTTTGGGCCCAAGTCTCAGTCTGATTAAATCCCTTAGATTTAATCAGGCCCTTTAATCTCTCTAAGTACAGTAAATGCCTAGCACTTTTACCGTACTTCTGCTAAACCGTTCCTTCATAGTTTCCTGTTAGCTTAGGCGTGTGACCCATATGGGATCATATAATAAAGGCAATAAGTCCAAGACTTATAGATCATGAGCGGACTCTAGCAAGCCATCATGACTCCCAGTATTATATGACTTATGTCTGATCATTGACATACTCTTACTTTCTAGAGACAGTACAGAGATTACTGGACATAATTCCAACAATCTCCCACTTGTACTGGAATCTCTGTATTCATAATCCTTTTGTCTCAATATCTCGATTAGTCATAAGGCAAGATGAGTGTCATCCTTATAAAGGCTAATCATGTTCATCGGACTCTGATTTGATACTGACAATCCAAACGACTCGGGACAGTCCGTTTGAGCATGGCCATGCATTTTCCAGTATTCAAATCTCCGATTGGCCTAGAGATATTCACTCCATTTATATTGGAGGGACAAATCCCGTCTTGTTCCATCACTGTAAACTACTCATTTCATAATACACCCAAACAAGGTCCTTATAACTATCGCTTAACGACAGCGTTAGACAATGATCAAAGCGCATCAGTTCATGTGCAGTCACATGCATGCGAACTCAGGTCTAAGGACTATACTCTATAGTCGTAGTAGGAATCTCTTATGACACAGATATAAATATCCTGAAGAGTTCTTATAATCGGGTCATGTCCGGTCGTATGTACCCCAACATGCACCTATGTACTGACTTTGATGCCGCGCATCTATGACACCATGAAACTTGGTCATAAGTCACATACCAATCTAGTCTCACGCGGTTGTTGGTGTTCCAATTTCAACAACCTTCGACTAGGGACTGGATGATATAAGCCATCTATCAAATATAGGGTCTCATGATCAAGCTAAATGACTTTGATGACTCAAGATCAAGTCACTTACTTCGATGACCTATAAAATGGTTTATATCACTTTGGAACGATTATTTCATCACAGTTAAAATAATCATAAAAATAATTTTATTAAACATCTTAAAATGTTTTACAAGAACATATCAATAACTAAATAAAGCCCTTTACTAACTCCCACTGAAATTAAGACTACATCTTAATTTCACTTATCCTACAGCAACAGTCCGCGACTCGTGCTTAGGCCTAAGGAGTGGCTTCGTTAATAGATTAGCAACGTTCTCATTCGTTGAAACTTGCTGATCTACTTAACATCTCTGTCATTTATCTCACGGAATAGGTTATACCTACCCTCAAGGTGTTTGGACCTCTGATGTGCAGCTAGTCTCATCTATGCTGGGAATCACATCAAGTTCAGTGACGAACTCTTCTTTCCAAACAACCTCTTTCGCCGCTTCCCAAGCTGCGAAATGTTCAGCTTAAGTCATGGAGTCAGCAACAGTGCCTTGCACCGCCAGATAGACACAAGATATAACCGGACTGTGACCGGAAATCATCTTTGTCCGTTGGAAACTTGCCTTTCAGACTCTACCGACTCGTAGCACCTCACTTTCTCCGTAAATCAAGAACGTATCCTAAGTATTTTCCAAATACTTAAGAATATTCATTACGTCTATCCAGTGATTCTTTGCTGGATTTGACTGGTCTTTACTTGTCTTGCTTAACATTAAAGCAACATCAAAACAAGTACGTGTCATGGCATACATGATAGATCCAATTGCCGACGCATATGGAATCTCATCCATGCATTCAAGCTCAGCAGTTATCGTGGGACACTGTTTCTTGCTTAACGTAATGTCATGTGACATTGGCATAAAACCCTGATTGGATTGCTGAAAACGTGTAGGACTTTGTCAATTTAAGAATCCTGACATTGTCCTACCAGCTCTTTTGGATCTCTATCTTTAGATCCAAAGTCCAAGAATATACGTGGCTTTACCCATGTCAATCATTAAAAACAACTCCCAAGCCTGTCCTTTACCGACTGACTGCAGCTTTGGAACGTTATTTCCGAGAATCAGTATGTCATCGACATACACTATGAGAAATGCAATATCGCTCCCACTTATCTATTAGCAAACGCACAGTTCCACTTCGTTCATGTTCAAGTCAAAACCTTGACTACTTCAACAGAACGAAGATTCCAACTCCGATATGTTTGCTTCTATCCATGAATGGATCGATGAAGCTAACTTACACACAGTGTAATTTTTCGGAGTCAGGGCTCACTTTCGCTTCTGCGAATTTCGCAGGTTCGTCACTTTCAATGATCATCAGATCATGGCAATTAATCACGAGAAATCACTCTCGGATTAGTGACGGATTCAAATCTGCGAAATTCAGGCTCTACAGGTGTAGATTCTACAGAAATTTGTAAATCCATCCGCTGCTCTCCCTCAACAGGTTGAGCAGCCTCCTGCATTTCTCGAATTTCTTCGAGTTATACTTTTACTCCCACTGTTTTTCTTGGAAAGCAACTTTCCTTTTAGAAAAAAGAATTTCGAACAACCTAACTTCGTTTTCGGAATGGACGTAAAAGTAACAAGCCTTGGTTTCCCTAGGACAACCAGCAAAGTAGCACAACTACAAATACTCAGTAAAGACGAATTTGGATCATTTCCAATCCACATTTAAGTGGTGTCTTTCAACTGATATTGGTAGAACTATTTCAGCGTAAACTTAGATATTTCTAGAGCGTTATTCTTAAAAAAAAATATCATGGAAGATTCGTGTGACTCATCTTTAATCATTTCTGATAAGATCTGATTCTTTCTCACAGAAACACCTCCAGGTTTTCAGGAGAAATGAGCTGTGAAACGACTTCACACTCAATCAGATGATCACACCATCAATGACTTAAGTATTCTCACTCGTGATCTAATCCAGAGTCTCAATACTTCAGTCACTCAGATTCTATACCTCATTCTGGAATTCTTTCGACCATTTCAAAGAATTCTGACTCGTGTCTCATCAAATGAACACAGTCATACTCACTGAAATAATCAGTGGAGACAATGAAGTACAGGAAATTTTCTCTGGCATTAATGCTCATTGGGCCACATACATGAGTATGTTCAAGGTCCAATAAGCCTTTGGGCCTTTCTCTAGCTCGGCTAAGATAGGCCCTTTGCCTTTTGGTCCAGTAAGCAGAATTCAAGTCTCATAAGATATCGTATCAAATGAGCCCAACAGTCCATAACTATGGGATTTCTGAATCCGACTTACTCTATGTGACCAAGACTTTTATGCCAAGAAAAATCAGGTTTAATTCATCAGATTTAAACCAATTCGGTATTTATGTTACATTTAGGCACTCTTTGGTTTAAGATATAAAACCCATTCCTTGAATAGGGTGCTACAATTAATATTTCATTAAGATCAAAAGAACAAAAACTTGTCTTTTATCAAAATGAAAAACATTCAAATTCTTACAAGAAAATGAAAAACAACTCTGCTTAAAGCAGGTACATTGTAGCAATTACTTAATACAAAACCAAGCCTCGAAGGCATCTACAAGTGAAAACCCTACGGCTGAGGCAGCGTCCATAGCTCCTTCCAGACATGTAGATCCACTTGTCCTTCCTTCAACATTCTACTGTTGCTTAGGCTCTACATATTATCACAAATATCAGTGCCACAACCAGTATCCAATACCTATAAGGTAGAACTTGAAGTAATAACATGAATACCTGATGAAGTAGTCTCATACATCAACTTCAACTCCTCATCATCTTCCATGAATTTAATGCAATCTCTCTTCCAATGCCCTGTCTCTTTACAGTAGCAGCACTTACCAATGTAAGAGGTATCTGAATTGGGCTCAGAAGACACACGCTTGCCATGATTCAAAATCTGGACAACTTTGTCTTCACCCTTGTCAGTACTAGGTTTAATAAACCTACCCTTCTCTATGAGATTATACTGGGTACTCTTCACGTTTGGCTCAACTGTCTTGAGCATATCATGCAGTTCAGTCAGCGTCTTCGTTAAGCCTTTCTTGATATAGTTCCTTCTGAACTTATCATAGCTTGACGGCAGTGACTGCAGAATGATCTCAGTTGCCAATTCTTGGCTAACTGGATAATCCAGTTTCCTCAGGTTATCAATGTAACCCATCATTTTACTGACATGAGGACTCACTGGATGATCATTTGGTAGCTTGCAGCTAGTGAGAGACTTAACCAACTAGTATCTCTCCACTCTTACCTGCTCCTGAAATTTCAATTTCAGGCTGCTGATCATCTCTATTGGCGACTCCATGTTCTCATATTGCTTCCGCAAGTCTGAGTCCATGGTAGCCAATATCAGACCACGCACATCTACCGCATCATTATAATGCTTATTCCAAGCATCATATACTGCATGGGAGGCATTGGACCCGATCCTCACGGGGAGAGCTCTCTCAAGAACATAGTCCTTTCTCTCCTGCCTGAGGACTAGCCTCAGGTTCCGCGACCAAGTCAAAAAATTTGATCCGTTCAGCTTGTCCATCTCAAGGATAGACCGGATCGAGAAAGTGTTTTGATTGTTTGTGCTAGTCATAACTGAAATTTAAGATAAAAGAATTTTAGTTAATATGTTCAATATGATTAATCTCGCATTATATTTAATAACATCAGTTACCCTCAATAGAATATAATGATTCCAAGATCCACATATAACTAAGATCAAAGTGGGCCACTGGCCATCACCCAACCTTAGCTTATATCGGTAAGCCCTATCTCGGCTAATTATATCCGTGATATAACTCTTGGTTGTGAATCTGGGCCCGAGGCCCAATCCACTCTGATGTCTCAAGGCCCGGGACTCCCGATGGCCTAGTCAAGAAAACCAGACTATACAGTCATGTAATCACTAATGTCTGGGACTCCCAATGACATTAATGAATCACAAACTGTCTTACCCACGCAAAATATAGACACCCTCACACTGTAAGGCCATGTGTACAATTGAATGGGTTTCAACAGCTGACATAGACTGGACAAGACATCCAACGCTTGATATTATTTGAGGTTTATAGGTTTTCTTAAAATTTCATTCCAAAATAGAAGATTACTATTTTGGGAAACTTTCCATTTTGGGAAACCTATTGATTTTGGAAACTTTCTAAAATTGGAAACTTCCTAAAATTGGAAACTTTCTAACTATAGAAATTTCCTAAATATCCAAAACATGCAAATCTAGAAACTTCTATTCTAAGAAACTTTCTAATTTGAAATTTTGGAAACCGATTAATTTTAAAATCAAATTTTAATTATTAAATGAATTTTAAAATAATCTGAAGAAAAGACTCAAATAATTGGCCCAATTGTTTTAACTTCTTGGCCCATGGCCCAAGAATTGGTCTATGTCCAAGACATAACCCAATTGTCCAATTAAATGACATAACCGGTCTGGTTCATTAAAATTGGTCTAACCAAAATTAATTACTACGATGACCACAATTGTCAACCGGTTATTTACTAAACCGGATTTTCTCAATTTATTTGGTCCAACCAAATCAAATTAGAAAACCACTGGTTTAGGCACTAAATCCAATTTTACGACTTTGGATTTCTTATCACGGTTTAACCAGATCTTAATAAATTTTATTAAGTCTGTAATTATTAAACCGTGACGATCAAGTTTTAATTATATTGAACCGAACCATCACTAGCCAAAACCGAACCGACCATTAGGTCACGAACCGATCACGATCGGACGCAAGCTTCACGCGATCGAGCAACGATCGGGACAGCCGCAAGCCACGCGATCGGGACGGGACGGGACGCGGGACGGGATGGCTCGGGTCGAGACGCGAGACAGGCGGGACGCGATCGCCGTCGATCCATGCGATCGTCGATCGATCCATGCGATCCACTCGGCTGATCGGTCCACCGTGCGTCACACGATCCGGACATGGTGATCCTTTGGCGATCATCATTCCGACGCATACCGATTCATATAGATCGGATCATGCGATTTCTAGTTTAGGTTTTAATTCTTTTGTTTCTTAAGTGTTTTCTTATCATAGATTGATTCAAACACTTCTAAACAACCTAAACATGATTCTAAACAAGAAATCCTAATAGAACCTGGCTCTGATACCACTGAAGGATTGTTTAGTTTATCCTGATTCAATTTCTCATTGATTGATCCTACTAAACATGCTTGGATCTAGGTTCTCTTGCTGAATCATAAAAGATCTCACCTAATACCTTGTTATGCAGCGGAAGAGAGGTATGAGTCAGAGATCAGCAGAACCGCCAAGAGACAGCTCCTCCAAAGGTTCACACACGCACACTTCAGGAAGTTGGCTGCTAGACCACAGGGAGGGAGGCGCAGAGAAGAGAGAGGGAGGCGCAGACTTGTTAGAAAAATTAGAGAGCTAGGTCAAGTTTTATTCATTAAAACCCCTTCTAGTTCTCATGGGCTTTTGGGCCCAAGTCTCAGTCTGATTAAATCCCTTAGATTTAATCAGGCCCTTTAATCTCTCTAAGTACAGTAAATGCCTAGCACTTTTACCGTACTTCTGCTAAACCGTTCCTTCATAGTTTCCTGTTAGCTTAGGAGTGTGACCCATATGGGATCATATAATAAAGGCAATAAGTCCAAGACTTATAGATCATGAGCGGACTCTAGCAAGCCATCATGACCCCCAGTATTATATGACTTATGTCTGATCATTGACATACTCTTACTTTCTAGAGACAGTACAGAGATTACTGGACATAATTCCAACAGTTTCAACGTAAGGAAACATATGACGGAAAAAGAGAAAGTAGTAAGACTTCATTATGTTTGCTTAAAAGAGCGGTATAAGAAAGGACTTAGGGTCAAGAAATATTATTCATAGACAATCACACGGTGTGTTGTAAAGTTCATATGACTTGCTACCTTTATAGGACCAGAAGATATAAGATTGTGTCATTCAAACTGAATCATAACCATGATTTAATGAAGACACTTATGAAGCATTTGTTGAAGGGAAATTAGACAACCTTTGTTTCACACACAACATGCTGATGATGCAGAGATGTCAGGATTTTAAGCACACAATCATTGAAATGATGAGTAGAGAAGTTGGGGGGAGAAAAAAATATCGGTTTTGTGGAGAAAGACTAAGGAAATTATTCTAGAGGAGGAAAGCCAATGGTACTTTGATAGTGGTTGTTCAAGACATATGACATGGAAGAGAGATCATCTCAAAGACATCAAAGTGATCAAATCCGGCAAAGTAACATTTGGTGATGGAGGACAAGGGGCAATACAAGGAAAAGGTAAGACACTTGACTCAGATTTACCGAAACTAATTAATACTTATCTTGTGAAGGGTCTTAAGGCAAACCTGATCAGTATGAGTCAACTGTGCGACGAAGGATTGATGGTGTGTTTCACGAGTTATGATTGCAAGGCTATAGATGACACTGGTGATATCATCCTTCAAGGAAAAAGATTTGGCAACAACTGCTACATGTGGGAGAACAATTCTAAATGCCTCAGTGCGATGTGTCTCAGTGCTAAAAATGATATCCACTTGTGGCACCAACGACTTGGTCACATGAATGAGAGAAACTTGACCACTCTGGTTAAGAACGAGATAGTCCGAGGAATACCTCAACTCAAGGAGCAGAGCAAGATGGTATGTGGGGCATGCAACAAAGGCAAGCAGGCCAAAGTTCAGCACAATAAAATACCAGATGTTCAGACAAAGCACAAATTGGATCTAGTGCACATGGACTTGATGGGACCAATGCAAATTGAAAGTGTAGCAGGTAGACGGTATGTGTTTGTTTTAGTAGATGACTTCATAAGGTGAGATTCATTCGGGACAAGTCAGATACAACTGATATCTTTCAGATCTGGGCACTTCAGCTGATCAATGAAGAAGCATAAGCAAGAAGATCAGGAGTGATCACGGAGGAGAATTTCAAAATGAAACCATGAAATTGTTCTGCGAAGATCATGGAATAGCTCATCAGTTTTCAGCACCAAGAACTCCTCAACAGAATGGAGTAGTAGAGAGAAAGAACATGACTCTACAAGAAATGGCCAGAGCCATGATTCACGGCAATGATGTACCATTGAAATTCTGGGATGAAGCTATCAATACAACATGTTACATCATCAACCGGGTGTATGTAAGAAGAGGAACAAGCATGACACTATACAAGATGTGGAAAGGGAAGACTCCCAATCTAAGCTACTTTCATATCTTTGGAGGGAAGTGTTATGTACTGAATGACAAAGATCATCTTGGGATGTTTGATTCACGGAGTGACGAAGGTATCTTCTTGGGTTATTTAGAAACTAGTACAGCCTTCAGAGTGTATAACACAAGATCACGAATGATTATTGAATCAGTTAATGTCGTATTTGATGATCTATGTCAAATGAAGATCCCTGATGATTCCTCAGACAGTGAGTCAGAACAGGGAGAGCAGCACAAGCCCACGAATGAAGGTACGAAGAGCAAGAAGCAACTTCAGAAACCACCCAATCTGAATAAGTAATACTCCTGTAAAAATCAAACCGAGTAGAACTCAGAAGAACCATCCTATCTCAGAAGTGTTAGGAGATATGAACGATGAACGGATGACAAGGAAAGTCAATCTGAACTTTAGAGAAATGGTGTGGTTTTCATGTTTTGTCTCAGTCATAGAACCCAAAACACATATTCAAGCCCTGGATGACATAATCTTCGGAGGCACATCTCAAAGGCTGGTCGATTGTGCAAGATATGACTTAAGAGTTTGAAATGAGTATGGTAGGAGAATTGAAGTACTTTTTGGGTCTACAAGTTAGCCAAAACAGTGATGGAGTTTTCATATCTCAAAGCACATATGCTAAGAAACCTATTGAGCCGATTCAAACTGGATCAATGTAAGGAGGCTAGAACACCAATGCGTACCACAACCAAGCTATCAAGAGTTGAGGATGGTTCAGGCGTGGATGTAAAGCTGTATCGAGGGATGATTGTCAGCTTATTGTATCTAACAACGAGTAGACCAGATCTATGCCTAAGTGTGGGAATATGTGCAAGGTATCTAGCTAAACCGAAACAGTCACATCTTGAGGCAGTTAAGAGGATCATCAAGTATGTCAAAGGATCAATCAATCTAGTGATTTGGTACTCAAAAGGATCCAATAAACACCTATCTGGTTACTGCGATGCTGATTGGACAGGAAGTCTGGATGACAGAAAGAGCACTAGTGGAGGATGTTTCTTCTTGGGAAACAATTTGATTGCCTGGATGAGCAAGAAGCAAAACTCTGTGTCACTTTCTACTGCAAAATCTGAATATATTGCGATGGGTAGTTGTTGTGCTCAGCTTCTCTAGATGAAACAAATGTCAGCTGACTATGGGATCGATTCAGGACCACTCCTAGTTCACTGTGATAATAAGAGTGCTATAAGCATCTCTAAGAATCCGGTCCGACACTCTCGATCAAAACACATTGACATAAGACACCACTTCATTCGAGAGCTAATGGAGCAGAAACAAGTAATGGTTGAATACATAGTTACTGATTTGCAACTAGCTGATTTCTTTACAAAACCTCTTGATTTTAACCAAATTATTACTCTAAGAAACTCAATCGGTGTATGTGAGATGTAAAAGTCTACAGGGCTGGCACATGCACTGACTCATGGCGTACATCAAGTTCTGATTTGTTTTGGAGTCAGGAAATCTAGTGGAAAAGAGCTGCCTGTTATGCCATCTTGTCTCATGTACAGTACTAGTTTCTCGAGTGGGATTCAGAAGCCAGAAAAAGCTAGAAGTTGATATCCTGAGAAATCACATGATGGAATCAACTCCAATGATAAGCTTAGCGATTGAGTCAATAAAAAATATGTATATAAAGAAAGTGGTGATCTCACTCGAAGGATAAAGGTTGAAACCGAAGTGGGACAAGATAAAGGCATGAGAGTGTGAAAGCTAGCCACCAGGAGAATGATGGCCAAATGCAAGAATCATATGAGCAAGGCGTAAAGACTGAGTCATGTGAAGTGTCAGTTCCTGACACACACAATACTAATGAGAGGATTCAATGAGGAAAAGGTACTGTTTTTCTAAGTTTAAAATGCCAAATGCTTCGGTTAATATGCAGTCAACCTACTCTAGTTAATTCCCACTGCTTGAGAAATAGAATGTGGCTGATCTAAATGTGATGTTATACATTGTGATCTAACCAAATAAATGAGTGGTACAGTGAACATGATTTATGGTTTATGTCGGTTCAAGGTTGGTTTGACAGGAAACAATATCCGAAATTTTGGGCACTAAAGAGGAAAAGAAGATTTCAAATTTAAAGTTCAAATATTTAGAAAATCATCTCCCAATAGAATTGAATGCAAAAAGGCAATGATATCTTTGACACAGATTTTCCTTCAGCTCATAAAAGGAGAGAGAAAGCGAAAAAGGAAAATCACTTCTCTTGAAAATCCGACGAGACTTAGCTCTTTCTTCTTGATTCCAAAATCTTCTTGCTTCAATTTTTCTAGGGATAACCATGGTGCATGCAACTAGGAGAGTTAAAGTTGGTTCCAGCTCAACCCAACAACAAAATCAAGCTCCGCCGGAACATAAACCGCCACAGCTGCTTGATGACTCAAGCTCCGATGAGGAGGTACCGCCACCCAGAAATCCTAACCTTGTTTCTGACCAGATTTTGGGTGAAACTCAACATTCCAGCACGAATTCCTTTGCAACAGCTTAAGAGTTGGAGGTGACAGATCCGGTCGACGAGGATCTAGTACAGGAGAAAGGCGATGACGAAGCTCAGTCAGGTCGTGTCTCAGAACCGGAAAAACAGCCGCCCAAGCAACCATTTGATCCTGAAACAGAGGAGATCCAAACAACAGAGTCACCGAAGGATGATAATAAGGAAGCTGAGTCAGTTCGCTCATTTGGACAGGATGTGAAGGAGAATCTTGAGGAGATAGACGAACAAGAGAAAGATGCCGTCGATGGGCTAGCTTCTCTGGTCACAAAGAACGATGCATTAGCTCTGGTGGTGGCTAATCCAGTCAGTACTGCAGCAATCGATGACAATCCGTCTCAGCAGAACACACGAGATAAACATGCTGAGTCAATCTCTAGGCCTAAGAAGCGGAAAGCGAGGAAACATACATGACCTCTACCTAAGTTAAAGAAGGCGTGCACTGAAAAGGCTGAAGAGAGCAAACCTGTGCAGAATAAACAAAAGAAGAAAGCCTCTGACAAAGCTGGTTTGTCTACTGCAACTGGTGCATCAGTCAAGGCCAAGGCCAAACAGGGTTTTGTATCCAAGCGCTTCCCTTCCCGAGAGGTCAAAGCCACGTATGCCTTGTTTAAGGATCGTGGAATCTTAGCCGAACGGATAGTAGACTTTGATGAAACAGACAAATGGGGATACCTAGGATTGATAAACATAGGGATGTTAAGGAGCTCTGTTGATGGATTAATTGGTTTTGTACCGGAAATTGTTAAGGAATTCTACACTAATTTGCCTGAACCTAGCCAATATGTCTCTGATATGACTTCTCCCCAGCTCATATCAACGCCTGTCTGGACTTAGAACCCCTAAGAAGTGCTGAGGTCAAGACTGGCGCAAGCATTGATGTTGTTGCACTTGATACGCTTGCCAAGTACCTAACTGAGGGACAAAAGAAGACATGGGCAGGAATGAAATCTTTAGATCTTCTTCCAAAGTATGCAGCCTTGACAATCCTCGCAACTACAAACTGGTTCCCGTCCACACACAAGAATCACATCTCTGAGGACAGGGAAAGGTTGATCTACAAGATAGCTCATGGAATTCAGATTGATTTTGGGAAGCTGGTGTACAAGCAAGTGATGAGCTTCACCACGGATCAGCAGAACGATCGTCGTTGGTTTGTCTTTCCAAGGATCATATCAGCTGTTCTGGAAATGCAGCATCCACCTCGCATGTTTGATGGTGAAGAACTTATTGGGCCTGTCTTGTACAAGAAGGATCCGAGGAGTGGAGAAGCATTTCTTAAGCGAGAAGCTGAGAAGAAGAGACAGAAAATTGCATCTGGCAAGCGTAAGGTTTCTTCAGTCACTCGTTCAGTTGGACGATTTAAGGCTTATGCATCTACTGAAGAAGAACCTTTGCAGATTCTGCAATTTGGTACAGTCAGGATGCTAGTTAAGACTTCGATAGATCAGCTCTCAGTTCAAACAGCGCTTCAAGACATAGCCGAGGGTCTTCAGAACCTGACTGACGTAGTGTTTCACCTTCGCGATAGGATTCAAGGTAAATTTTCACCTCTTTTTCTCTGATTAATACGCTGAAATAAGTATTTTTAACTTGTGTGCTCTCAAGCAGGGGTAGAAACAAAGGAGGTCGACGAGTCAAACGAGTCGGATCAAGAAGAAGAGTCTCCTAATGGAGATGATGACTCTGATGAGATGACCTAGAGTGATGTTTGAGTGTTTTGTAGTGCTTATTTTGTGGGGGAGTGATAGAATTATGGGGGAACAGGATTTATTTTGGATTAAGAACTTGTTCTTTTGATTTCCTCTTCGTTTAAATGTTGAACTCATACTTTTCTTTCAAGATTTTCTTTGGTGATGTGTGATTGCGTAATGAATCTCATGATAAACAAAATTCTTGTGCTTCGGCTAGATGTGTGTATGAGCTTATTGAAGTATAGGTACTTGAGAAGCACACGAAGCTAAAAAGGGGGAGATTGAAGATGCAATGAGCTAGAGTATGAGTTACGACAGCTGCTGAATCAAGCAACGTGTGCAACAACGACTGAATCAACGACATGGATTATAAAGAGTGTGAGCTGGTGCTGATGGATATGGAAGCTAATGATGCTAGGAGCTGACTAGGATGTATCTAAAGAAAAGTAGCTGAGCTGGACGTGTAGATCAGTGAAGATACGCATGAAATATGCATCTTAAAAGAGTTTAGGAAAATAGGTTTTTTCCTATACAAAGATAAATGGAAAAATGCGAGTGTTTAGGAAATATACCTAAGAGTATTAGGAAGTTGTGCGATGACCTATGGTGTATAAATAGGTCATCTAGGGCATATGTGCTTGGTGTGCCTTCAGAGATAGAGAGATTGCTTTTAACAAGGGTTTGTGTTTTCTTAAGTTAAGAAACAAGCTTGGGTGTTAAGGGTGAATCTAGGAGCTTTGAGATCATTGTGAGATCGAAAAGCAGATGAGATACTAGGTTGTTAAGGTGAAACGTTTTGTTTACTTTGCAATAAAAAGTCATTGAAAAAAATCACCCTTGTGTCACATTCTGTATTACATAAGTCTCGCATTTTCACATCCGATACCATGAGTTTCAAGGTTCAGTTGAAAAGTTCATTTTCGACAACGACCAATGCGTTTTTGGCGTTGACATCTCGGTTTATCCTTACTTTAACAAATGGGAGGTCATGTCGGTAGATAACACAGTCTACGGGCCTAAATCGTGGAAGCTTATGCAATTCTCAACATTGACCAAAGAAGTTTACCTATCTGACGAATTCTCCATTGGAGGAAAAAAATGGTGAGTCCATTAATTAGTGACACATAACAAAAAAGACATATATGTATATAGATATATCCGTAATTAATTAAACATCTTGTTGTATATCTGTTTAGGGCATTTAAGGCGTATCCAAATGGTTATGGTACACGGGAAGGGAACTCGTTGTCCCTCTATGTAACACTAACTGAAAACCAAACCTTGAAGCCTTACGAAAAGGTTTATGTCCAAGCCAAGGTGCCAGTTTTGGACCAGAAACAATCAAAACATCTCGAAAAACCAAGTAACTGTTCTCGAGCTCTTACATGAATAAGGACTTTATGTCTATAAGATTCAGTATTCGTTCAACACTATCAAATTCCTTTTTTTTTGTTTTTTGGCAGTTGTATCATGGTTCAATGCTACTGGAGAAAGTTCTGGCTTCGAGCAGTTCGTGTCTTTCACTGATCTCAAAAATCCAGCCAAAGGTTTCATTGTGAATGATACTCTATCCGTACAAGTTCAATTCGAGGCTCTCTGGTCAACTAATTATTATTCTGCCAGTGCTGCTCAACTTATGTGTACTTTTTAAATGTTTACTTTGTCGAATCTCTAAATAAGAGGCTTCGCATGTAAAGCGAATAACAATAATAATAAAGATTTGACACGCTTCAATACGTCTAAATTACTATCTATATGCGACTAGGCATGCGACTTCCATTTTCATTAAAACAATTAAAAATTGGTTATACTTGTTAAATTTGGATACTCTTGATTAAGCTGTTAAGTTCGGTTAGAGAAAGCCTTTGCATGTTCTTTAGTTTTAATTAACAATGTTGTTGTTATTTAATCCATTGTCGACCATCAAGAAGAACTTAAAATTTTATCACATGGCACATGACTACCATTTAATCCACTGTCGACCATCAGTACATCCTTTGAGCCCAAGTTATAAAGTTTCTGTTTTATTCTTAATTCGAAGGCGGAAGCAACGTACTCTATATAATCAGCTCGCTTAATATTGTTAGTTGAGGAAAAATAATAAAGATGGCTGCTTGTTTGCCAACTCCTGGTGGTTGCGGCTAACGACTACGACACATGGCTGCGGTTGGCGGCTACAGCATGCGACTACAATAGATTGGTGTTCGTTTATCAATCGCAGCCATTAACGGCAGTCGTCAGCGTCTAGCCTAAGTCTCCTGCGTTTGACGCTTTTTAAATCAGCGAATAAAAATTCGAACCGTAGAAAACTGCGATTGTACGCTGGCAGTTACCCATGTATGTTAGTGGCTACTGCAGAACACTGGCGACTACCGCTGGACGCTGACATCAGATAAACGAACAACAATCTGTTACAACCGTTAACAACTGGCAAACAAATATGGTTAATGTTTGAACTCCTTTGTATTCAGAGCTGTAAATTTTAATCTCGGCAAGGTCTAGTTTAGCAAAGTTCAACATGGACAATTCACGAGTCTCAATAAGTTTGTTTAAAACTGACTATGGTAAAGTGGCCTAATAGTACACAAGAGTTTGATTTCTTTCTGTGTCAGGTTCAAATCTTCAACGTCCTGCTGTGAGTATCTTCCCCTCTAAACTTATAGATTACTGAGTGTGAGTATCTTGCCTCTAAACTTATAGTTCATGAGTATTTTTCTAATTAAGTGATTCTTACAAAAGAATATATTTGTATCTTCGATTAAGAATCGTGCGTGGAGTGATGACCAAACTGGTTTGTGTCTTCAACTAAGAATTGATGAAACATTGAAAGGAAATTAGATTAGTATCTTGCGTGGAGTGATGAGCAAACTGGTTTGTGTCTTCAAAAGCGACTTCCGTTTTCTTTAAAACAAAAATTGGTTATATTTGTTAAATTTGGATATTTTTTTATTAAGCGGTTAAGTTAGGGTAGAGAAAGCCTTTGAATGTTCATTAGTTTTAATCTCTGTTCGGAAACGCCCTAGGCGCTATACGCACGGTCGACTTAGGCCTAGCGAGTTAACGAAAACTCGGCGTAAATTCAGAGAGTATGCGAGGCAGAATTTTTAGACTCTTATATATAATATCACAAATTTGTATTTTTCTATATGTACTATCACAAATTTTAAAGTTATTATACATATATATATATATATATATATAACATTTATAGAAAACCAAACTAGATAAAAGATGATTATTATTTCTTTTAATACAAAACAAAATACCACTAGTCACAAGATACACAAAAATATTTTGTAATAATTTAAATATTTTCTATATAATACAATAAGAAACAAAAAAAGAGAAAAGAGTTCGGTTTCAAGGTTTAACCAAACATTTCCTAAGCAATTCACTGAAAAGGCATATCAACCGAATTTATAGTTCGGTTCGGTTTGCGATGGAGGTTTGATGGATCACATCCTCATGTTGCTGAGAAAGAAGGGTTCGTCTAGTTATGGCGATGATGATGATGATGATGTGAAGAAGAAGAACCATGATGTGTCGTCCATCAGCATGTCCTGCAAAGTGTCAACCAAGCACTTCTATGGGTTGTGGAGTAACACTCAAGGTCTTTTCTGTTTGTATATACATAAAGAAACAAAGATTCTATAACAATGCTACTAATTCATGTTAAAAGAGCAGAGTTTGGTGATGGGTCATGTTAAAAGCCAAGACTTGCATGAGCATTCTCTGGATGAGCAAGCAACAATGCTTCTAATTCAGCTGGAGCAACCTAACAAACATTGTAACCATTACCAAAACAACTAAGTTTACAATTTCAGATGATCCATGCAATATAAAGCATCAAACTCAAGTTGATTATATGTATTTTTTGTTTCTTACATACATGATAACCATTGCATTGATTTAGCTCCTTTAGTCTATCAACAACAAAGACAAAACATTTACTTTCAATGTAGCACAAATCTCTAGTTTTCAACTATCCTTCTGAATCAACAGTAGAGGCAATAGCTTCTGGATCTAGTTTTCAACGATCCTTTCAAAACAACTCAAATCAGTTCATACAAACACCAAAAAAGAAAAGAAATAAAACAACTTTTGCAAGTAAATGAACTAAAAAAGAATCAAACACCTTTCATCACAGTGGGACTCCGGAACCAGAGTTCGGAGGTTTGATTCACCCCCAATACCCGACATGTGTCTAGATCCACAATCTTAGCCTCTCTGCACAGATGGGAGCTCCACAGACCATGATGGTGTGAAACAAGCTCAGACCGTACTTAGATTTGATCTATTTTGATCAATTAACCATGGCTACTAAAGGCAGTGGCACAAAGAAAGGTACAAAGGTCCCATGAATCTCCATGGCTGAGAGATTATGAGCTCCGATTTCTCAGATAAGTCGCTGCTTATCCTTAAAACGCGCCCGCTGCGGAAATTAAGCGGACCACCGCCTAAACAGCCCGATCTGGCCAAAATCGCCGCGGGCTCCCTCCGACTCACGATTTTCCGGCCGAGTATGCGGCAACTCGCCCGGTTTTTCGAACATGGGTTTTAATTAATAGTTAGGTGATTGACTTGTACGCATATGCAGATCAGACATTTCTATTTGTTAATTATTTTATGTGTATTGTTTAGTTAGTGGCAAGGTCAGTGTTCTAAAACGCGGCCTAGGCGGAGCCTGGGCGCTAGGCGGTGGTCGAGCGTCCCGATTTTACACTATGCAATGGGTTAGGCGGTTTAAAAAAATCGGACGCCTAATAACGTCTAGGCAGCCATTACGCGGCCTAGGCGGGTGCCTAGGCGGATTCTAGGCGGCCGTTTTGAATTTAAAAAAAAAAATTTGTATAATTATATTTTTTTGTCTATGTCAAGACTATTTAGTTTGAATAATATGTATTATAAGTTTTTAGACTAAGAAAATTTAATTTATTTGGGAGTAAGTTTAATATATCCTTATTTAATTTTTTATAAAGATTATGATTTTTTTATTATCGTTGAAGATCATTTATATATTTTAAAACTATATTTTTACTTTATTTTATCAAAGTTTATTTAATTTTTTATTTGAGTCTATGTTTTATTCTTTTTTCTAAAACTATAATATATAAAAGATTTCTTCTCTATGAAAATGATATATATAGATATATCCGTATAGGCTCCGCTTAGGCATCCGCGTATACGGTTAGGCGCTAGGCGTTCGTTCACCGCCTAGCGAACGCCTAGCGCGTTTTAGAACACTGGGCAAGACAATACATAATTTTAATTTTTTTTGGTCGAGAAGGTATAAAATTTAATTCATTATTTTACATGCACATCGGAATTGTTACATTCGGATGTATAAAATAATATATATATATATATATATATATATATATATATATATATATATATATATTATCATACAAAAATACATTATAACATTGTATGTGTGGAAAATTAACAGTTGTTGATAAACATTTGTTATTTTTGGACATATTTTTTTAGTTACATATTTGTATATTAAGAATTTTCATGTGTCATTTAAGACACCTCTTCTTCCACCAATGAATGTGATCCGCGTGCCTGGAATGTCGTGCCGTTTTATATCAGAATTGATAACCATATCGTCGCTTCAATAACCTGCTTTTCTCCTGGTTTAATATAGCCTCTCGTTTCATTATTATTCACATAATCACTTCTTCCCTCTCCATTGGTTCTACCAAAGCTTCTATTCGTTTTCTGTCTTTTATTTTCATTCCTTCCTTAAACATGCTGATATCTTCTTCTTCCGAAGGGGTATTCGTTTGTAAATAGATTTGTGCCGATGGTTCCTTCCGTTTGTTTCTCTTCACAACTTAGGGGCGACACTCATATCATTCATTTGGATCGATCTGATGATTCGTTAATTTCAGTAACATGCTTTGGTCTGCTTTTCCGAAATCATGTGCTTTCCGCGTAAGTCATTTCTTTTTGCATGTTCGAAGATCGGAACATTGCTATTTTTTTAGAGCAACCGATTATACATCGGAGTGGACCCGTCCCGGAAGACGTGGAACATATTTCTCTTTAAGCAAGCTGTTCAAAGGATCTCGGTTAGTGGTGAGATGGCAATTTTGGAATCGTTATGCCGGCGCTTAAGAATTCATTTTACCCCAAGAAGATGCTATGACCGGTCTTGATTTCATCACAGTTCCAATCTGTGCAGCTGATTGTTTGAGATCGATTCCTTTGAGTTTCTTTATCTTGAGGAGAACATTGGTTCCGGTGTTGATGTCATAACAGTTCCTATCTCATCGACGGCCTTGCTGGGAAAAGATTAGAAATGCGACTCTTCAAGTAAGCTGTTCTGTTTCTGGCGGAAAGAAACATATATCACAACTCCAACTCAAGCTTTGGCTTGGACAAATTTGTCTTTCAAGAAATTAGTTTAGCTCTACTTATTATATTTAGTTGGACTTTTAATATCAATTTTTGAGGATATATAAAACGAATGACTTTTCTTTATGAATTAGTTTAGCTCAATTTTTTTCCACTTCTTTAGATTTTATGCATAGCACAATAGATAAGCATATTCTGAACAAACTGGACAACTTGTTTAACAAATAATTCGCACAATATATAAGAATACTAGGTGATAGACCCGCACACATGTGCGGGCATTATTCTATCTGTTAGTTAATTAATGTGAATTTTCACTTAGTGGCAAGACAATATGTGATTTAAGTTTTCTTTGTCGAGATGGTATAAGATTTAATCCATCATTTTAAATGCTTATCGAAATTGTTACATTTGGATGCATAAAATAATAATTATATATAAATACGAAAACACATTATAACATTGTATGTATGGAAAAATTAACAACCGTAGATAAACATTTGTTATTTTTCGGACATATTTTTGGTTTCATATTTGTATATTAAGAATTTTCCGGGCTCATTTAAAGCGTCTCTTCTTCCACCAATGAATGTGCTCCACGTGCCTATAATGTCGTGTCGCTTTAAATCAGGGTTGATAACCGTATCGTCGCTTCTATAACCTTCTTTTCTTCTGCTTAAAATATAGCCTCTTTTTTCATTATTCTTCACCATAATCACTTCTTCCCACTCCCGTTGCTTCTACCAAAGCATCGATTCCTTTTCTGTCTTTTAACTTCATTCTTTCCTTAAACATGCATCAATGTTCTTCGTTTTTATTGTGTTCAGATTTGTATCGACTTCCAGAGTCATGCCTGATAAAGCTCATTGATGAACTTATGCTCTTTTCGCTAAGGGGTAACTCGTCCGTAAATAGATTTATGTTGATGGTACCTTCTGTTTGTCGCCCTTCCCAAATTAAGGCCACACTCATATCCTTCATTTGGATTGATCTAATGTGTCTACTATTTCCGAGATCAGTTGCTTTCTGCGTAAATTACCTTTTTTAGTTTTCATGTTCGAATATCAGACCAATAAATTTTTTTAGAGCAACCGATTGTACATCGGAGTGGACCCGTCCTGGAAGATGTGGAACATATTGCTCTTTAAGCAAGCTGTTCAGCGGAGCTCGGTTTGTGGCGTGATGGCCGTTTTAGAATCGTTATGCCGGCTCTTCAGAATTCATTTTACCCCATAGAAGATCCTCCGACCAGTCTTGATTTCACCACAGTTCCAATGTGTGCAGCTGAATATCAAGTAAGAGTCTTGCGAGGTCAAATGACGAAATTGTCTTTCAAGAAAGGCAACTCGGCGCGCAAGATGATTGTTTGAGATCGATTACTTTGGGTTTATTTATCTTGAGGAGAACATAGGTTCAGGTTTTGATTTCATAACAGTTTGTATCTCATCAACGGCCTTGCTAGAGAAGATTAAGCACATGACTTTTCGAGAAAGCGGTTCGGTTTTGGCAGAAAGAAACCGATATCACAACTCAAGCTTCGGCTTAGACGAACTTGTATTTCAAGAAATTAGTTTAGCTCTGTTTATTATTTTTAGTTCGACTTGTAATATCAATTTTTGAGGACAAATAAAACCAACATATTTTCATTATGAATTAGTTTAGCTCTATTTTCTTTTATTTTTCTCCTTTTGATTGTATGCATAGCGCACTAAATAAGCATATTCTGAACAAACTTCATAACTTTCTTAAAAAATAATTTGCACAATATATAAAAATATTCTAAAAAATTTATAAATTAAGAATATTAAATATTCTTACTAATAATTACTCTCTTAATTCTTTAAACCTCGACATCTTAAGAATCTATAAAGATTTTGGACCAATGAGCTTGTTCACATGTATACTCGCCTATGCACAAATGTCGGAATATATAAATCGAGTTATGGAGGTTTCTATTATTTTTTATATAATAATAATTTTATACTAATGAATTGAGTAATTACCTTCATGCAAATGAAGAAGCTAAAAATTGTATGATACACATTATTGGAAAATCATGGTTGCAATTAGCTCAATTGATTGAAAAATCGGCAGCAAAAGAACATGAATAAGTATCAGTCAGTTTGCAAGTTAAAATATCACATTTGCAATCAATGTCATTATATTAACATTAGAATATAATATAGTAATGAACTAATTAAGACCTTATATACTCAAAAACATATAAAATAAGCACTTATGTATCTAACTTGCTATCAATCAAATCAAAATGAATATTTTTTCAACTATATTGTGCTGAGTCAAACCATATAGTTGAACATGACACATTTCACAGAAATGTTGCGTTGAGTGTTTTTATGTTTTTAATAGCAACTTTGTATCTTTCCATTATTTGGTTGCATTCTTGTATCTTTTTTTGTAGGTCCCAGTGTAAAAAGACCACACTTACACCCAAAGGTAAGAATAGCCCCGAATGGACACGGATAGGGCACTATTCCCTTCTATCCATACATTTTTATTATTATTTTTTCTTTTTTTTCTTTCTCCCTTCTCTTTCTTCTTTTTCATTTATTTTTCATCCCACATTTTTTTGACGGTAGATACGATAACGGAGTTGAGATTTCCGGCCATATAAACCTTCAAAATGGAGATATAATCGGACGATGTACTGGAATTCAAAAAAAAACAATTCGGGCTTAATACATAATTTTTGAATGGACAATTAGACTATGTGTCCACAATATCGGCTACTCATGGATACTACCATGATCATATAACATGCAAGACGTTTGCTATGTATCGACTATTCGTGGACACTACCATGATTATATCACATGCTAGACACTTTTGATGAACAGAAGATGGTCAAGAATTTTACTATCTATCGACTATTCCTGGACACTACCACAATTATATCACATGTTAGACGCTTCTGATGAAAAGAAGGTGGTCAAGAGTTCTACCATGTATCGACTATTTATGGACACTACCACGATTATATCACATGCTAGACACTTCTGATGAACATAAGGTAGTCAAGAGTTCACATGATTGTGAATTTGTGGATACAAAGTACGATCAAAAATATTTAAAACATTGTTTACTATGTATCGACTATTCGTGAACACTACCACTATTATATCATATGCTAGACGCTTCTGATGAACAGAAGATGGTCAAGAGTTCCACCATGTATCGACTATTCATGGATGATATATCATGGTTTTTACCCATTTTATGCCATGATATAGATGTGTTTTTAGTGTCTTTTGTGTTCTTTTTAGTATGTTTACAGGTCTAGACACGTTTGGAGCCTAATTGGACGTTTTGGGAGCATTTGGAGCAATTCTGCACTACTTAGAGATTTCACAGAGTTCACTGGCTGCGTTTTCGCAGTGCAACGATCGTTGCAGTCTGTGCAACTGTCGTTGCAGTTCTGAGCCCAAAAATCTGCATTTTCCAGAAATTACAGTTTTTGCCCAGAAACTTCCCAGACTTGCAAAAAGGCCCCCAGCCGACTTTAGACCAATATATTAGGGTTTTTAAGCCATTGTTTAGGCTACGCTTTATTTTATTTTCAGAGAGCCTTAGGGGCTGATCTTGCTCTCGAAAGAGAGAGGATTTCGAACCCCTGTTGATTATTCTGTTTTATGATATTTGGTTTTCTACTTAAGATGTTTTCTGTTTCGATGGACATGTCTGAGTAGATTACCTGTTAGGTTGAAGGATTCTCATTAGGGATTTCAGAGAATTATAGTTTAAATCAATCTGTAGAGATTTATATCTGCTAGTTCTTTATCTAAGTTGTTCTTAATGCTTAATCTGAAGTAGCTAATCAGAGTTATGATGTTAGGTTGATTAATTCAGCGGAAGTTGGTTAATTTAACTAGAAAGAATTTAGATAAGCAATTAAACTGTTCGCAAACGGAAGTTTGGTTCAGGTTAATTGTGAACATATCAAACTTGGAGTCAATGCTAGTTTAATCTGTTAGTTCTCGCAAACGGAAGTTTGGTTTGCTGCACTTAGACTTAGAGAATTATCGCAAAGGAATTTGGTTAATTCTATATCAGTGTTTGAGTTCTAGAATAGTTATTGATTGGATCTAGATAGATTGATTGCTTGCGTTCCTGATTTCCTGAGAACTCCTGAAACCTAACGCTTCGCTTCCTTGCTCACAAACTCGCTGCTATTTACTTTTCTGCTTTGCTTTTAGTTTAATCACCTTTGCTTTCTCCTAGTTTAATCTTTTCTGTTCTTAATCTATCGTTGACCAGAGTCCCTGTGGATTCGATACCCTAAGTACTACAACTACATCACTGTGCACTTGCAGTTAGAATAGGGTTAAAACTACACCTATCAAGTTTTTGGCGCCGTTGCCGGGGACTCTTTTGAGTCCTCGATAGATTTGAACTTAGGGTTTAGACTAGGTTTTTCGTTTTTTATTTTTTGTTGCTAATTTTTTTTTCTTTTTTTTGTTTCTGCGTTTCAGGTACGCCTGTAATCGCCTTGCATCGATCGACACCCCCTTAGTGTCGATCGTTGCATTCTCGAGCTTGCATCGATCGACGCTTCTCCTGCATCGATCGACACATATCATAAGGAAGATGTCTTGTTTCTTCAATCCAGGGATTGATAACTCGCAGATAACTTGGTTAAAGAGCAAAGTAGAGTCTCTGCATAGTCTTGTACTTGAAAAGTATGGGCAAAAAGCTATCAACTGCATTGGAGGGAATAAATTCTACAGTCAGGAATCAGCTTTTCAGGGACCTTTCCAGCAACAGGGCAACGCCTTCTCGAGGAACTGTGGTGTTTCTTCTTACCAAGCACCGCCTGCACCTACAGCTCATGAGAGCAGAATAGAAATCATGATAGAGCAGTATCTTGAGAGGCAACAACAGATCAGTGTGTCACACCACTCAAAGATGGATGCATTGTATAAAGATCTGAATGAGAAGTTCGAATCTTTGAGCACACATATGGAGGAGCTGGATGCAGCAATAGAGAGGCGAAATGAAGCTAGGGAAGCTGAACAGCACAGATCCATCAAAGTTGTGACCTTAAGGGATGAGATTAAGTTGTTGGATGAAGAAGAGAGCATAATCTCGGATTTTCTGGATGAATATTGTCTGCCTGATACATGCACCGATCGACACCCCCTATGTGTCGGTCGACCCGCCGTTCTGACGGCAATTTCGAGTTCTTTCGAGAAACAGAATCGCCTTGCATCGATCGACACACATTATGCAACGATCGATGCAGAACGCACACATGTCCAGAAACCTGCAACAGTGCCAGAACGAGCTTACAAGCCCCGAGTGCCATATCCTAAGGTTCCTAAACCTTCCAGACAAGAGCTAGAAGTGGCTAACTGCATAAAAGTGATGGATAAGAAGGTGAATAAAACACCACCAGTTGAAACTTTGCGAGTTCATGCAAAGAAGATGATCTCCACTGACGGTCATCTGGAAGAAGAAGTTCAGATTGGTGGAACTACAGTATCTGATAGTGGAAAGAAGAAGAAGATGGCAGTTCCTCTTGAACCTGCTCTAACATCTTCAGTACCTGCAACTGCTCATAAGCAGAAAGCCCCAAACATCAGATCTACATCAAAGGTAAGGAACAAATCATCTAAGCTTAAACCTTCTAATCACATTGTTTTGAATGCAGGAAAACGCAGTAGACCGCCCAAGCTTCGCTCCCGCCCTGATTATGATTTCTCATTCCTTGGGAAGCCTCATGATCTGAATGCCTATACACCTCCTTGGATGAAGAGATATTCACAGAGACACTCAAAGTCTCTGTTGAAACCGCCTTGAATCAAATCTCTTCCAATAGTCAAGCTAATGACTAAAAACAAGCGCTGAGTGGGAGGCAACCCACTGTTAGGTTCGTTTTAGTTTTCATTTTCCGTTTTTATTTTTGGTGTTTTGATTTTCTATTTAAGTGTGTTCAGAGCCGAGAGAAACAGGAAAAATCGCATTGCATCGATCGACACACATTGTGCATCGATCGATGCGGTTGCGATTCACGGTTAAACGAATTGATTGCGGTTTAGACATCGGTTATCTACATAACCGCGAGCATATTCGCCTTGCATCGATCGACACCCTTGTGGCATCGATCGACGCAGGGCGACGACAGGTAAGTATTCTGCAACTTTTCGGTTTGTTTTTCAATTTGATTATTCTTTCACCGAGCTCATGCTTCGATTACACTGGGGACAGTGTAGTTTAAGTGTGGGGGAGGAAGCTACTGATGCACGCTTTTGTTTTCTTAGTTTTTCAAAAACATTGTTTTATTGAGTCAAAATTTGTATGAAACTATGATTTTTCGAGGAAAATTTTCGCTTGAACAGGAACTAAGTGACCATTGGACAGACTTGCAGAGCCTCTATGACTGTTAGAAAACCCCATCACAGATCAACCTACTGGGAACACCCATATCACTTCAGGTACCAGAGGATCCTTTACTGACTTCAACCTTAATACTGACTTAGATTTCTCACCTAAGGGCTTGGTATGCTTTATGTCGGATTCCCTGTTAGTTCTGACACAGCCTGTAAACCTGTCCTATTTAGTCCCCTTCTCCCCTTCTATAAAGTAAAAAAAAAATAATAATAATAAACTGAGGATGAGTTAGTAACTCCGAAGTGGTCATGAGAATAGTAGCAAACACTATTATCTCTCATGTGATCCATGGAATGTGTCCAAAGTATACCCCATAACGGGAAGAACACTGATAAAAAAAATAAAATGATACCCAGTGGGGAAAAATCAGTTGTTAAAGAAGGGAAAGAGAAGAAAGGGACTAGAGAAAGATAGTATGGTGGTCTAGAGCTGATAAGGTAAGAATCCATGTGCCTTTAGATCGATACTCCTTAGGTGAGACCGCACTTAAATACTTGCAGAAGTCAGTAGGGAGAATTTGAATGCTTGAATGTGATTGTGGAGTTTACTTAGGACAGTTGCTAAGTGTGGGGGAAGTACATTATGGTCTTGAGTTCTGTAGGAAAGTTTTCAGTGGATTACTAAGTGAATGTGATTGTGAAAGTTCCTAGGACGAAATGAGTTTCTGTGTTTTCAAACTTCTTTTCTTATGCTTTGGTTCTTTACTTGCTTGAGGGCAAGCAAGAGCTAAGTGTGGGGGAGTTGATATATCATGGTTTTTACCCATTTTATGCCATGATATAGATGTGTTTTTAGTGTCTTTTGTGTTCTTTTTAGTATGTTTACAGGTCTAGACACGTTTGGAGCCTAATTGGACGTTTTGGGAGCATTTGGAGCAATTCTGCACTACTTAGAGATTTCACATAGTTCACTGGCTGCGTTTTCGCAGTGCAACGATCGTTGCAGTCTGTGCAACTGTCGTTGCAGTTCTGAGCCCAAAAATCTGCATTTTCCAGAAATTACAGTTTTTGCCCAGAAACTTCCCAGACTTGCAAAAAGGCCCCCAGCCGACTTTAGACCAATATATTAGGGTTTTTAAGCCATTGTTTAGGCTACGCTTTATTTTATTTTCAGAGAGCCTTAGGGGCTGATCTTGCTCTCGAAAGAGAGAGGATTTCGAACCCCTGTTGATTATTCTGTTTTATGATATTTGGTTTTCTACTTAAGATGTTTTCTGTTTCGATGAACATGTCTGAGTAGATTACCTGTTAGGTTGAAGGATTCTCATTAGGGATTTCAGAGAATTATAGTTTAAATCAATCTGTAGAGATTTATATCTGCTAGTTCTTTATCTAAGTTGTTCTTAATGCTTAATCTGAAGTAGCTAATCAGAGTTATGATGTTAGGTTGATTAATTCAGCGGAAGTTGGTTAATTTAACTAGAAAGAATTTAGATAAGCAATTAAACTGTTCGCAAACGGAAGTTTGGTTCAGGTTAATTGTGAACATATCAAACTTGGAGTCAATGCTAGTTTAATCTGTTAGTTCTCGCAAACGGAAGTTTGGTTTGCTGCACTTAGACTTAGAGAATTATCGCAAAGGAATTTGGTTAATTCTATATCAGTGTTTGAGTTCTAGAATAGTTATTGATTGGATCTAGATAGATTGATTGCTTGCGTTCCTGATTTCCTGAGAACTCCTGAAACCTAACGCTTCGCTTCCTTGCTCACAAACTCGCTGCTATTTACTTTTCTGCTTTGCTTTTAGTTTAATCACCTTTGCTTTCTCCTAGTTTAATCTTTTCTGTTCTTAATCTATCGTTGACCAGAGTCCCTGTGGATTCGATACCCTAAGTACTACAACTACATCACTGTGCACTTGCAGTTAGAATAGGGTTAAAACTACACCTATCAATGGACACTACCACGATTACATCACATGCTAGATGTTTCTGATGAACATAAGGTAGTCAAGAGATCACATGATTGTGAAGCTGTGAACACAAAGTACGATCGAAAATATTAAAAATTGTGTTTTACTATGTATTGACTATTCGTGGACACTACCAAAATTATATCACATGCTAGACGCTTCTGATTAACAAAAGGTGGTCAATAGACACTACCACAATTATATCACATGCTAGACGCTTCTGATGAACAGAAGGTGGTCAAGAGTTCTACTATGTATTGACTATTCGTGGACACTACCACGGTTATATCACATGCTAGACGCTTATGATGAACAAAAGGTGGTCAAGAGACACTACCACAATTATATCACATGCTAGGCGCTTCTGATGAACAGAATGTGGTCAAGAGTTCTATTATTTATCGACTATTCATGGATACTACCACGATTATATCACATGCTAGACGCTTTTGATGAACATAAGGTGGTCAATAGTTTACATTATTGTGAATCTTTGGATCCTAAATACGTGTGGACCCCTATCCATCCAAAAGAAACATTTTCGCTTCGCCACCTAATATCCATGGTAAGCGCATTGCATGTGATATGATCGTAATAGTGTCCATGAATTGCCGATATTGTGGACACATAGTCTAAACTATCTATTCGAAATTTTCGTATTAAGCCCGAATTTTTTTTTGAATTCCGGTACATCGACCAATTATATCTCCATATCGGTGGTCTATATGGCCGGAAACCTCTACTCCGCCATCGTATCCACCGTCAAAATAAGAAGAGGTGAAAAAATGAAAAGTAAGAGAGAGAGTGAAGGGAAAGGGAATACAAAATAATAAAAATCTATGGATAGAAGGAAAAATGACTGACGCCTAACCATCGAAAGAGGTATTTGAAGGTTTCTCCTATCTGTGAGGGGTAATTTGGTCTAACAGCTACATAATAATTTGCCAAAAGATACAAGATTGTAATGAAACATCAAAATGTACTAAAATGCACAAAAACGATAAAAGTTATAAAGAATGCAATTCACCATTTCACTTTAGTGCAAAAGATATAAGAATGATATGAAACATTAAAAGGTACTAAAGTGCAAAAAAACATTAAAAGATACTATTGCGCTGAGTATATATTTTTATGTTTTTAATAGCAACTTTGTATCTTTCTCTGTTTGGTTGCTTTCTTGTATTTTTTTGTAGGTCCGAGTGTGAAAAGACCACACTTACCCCCACAGGTAAGAATAGCCCCAAATAGACACGGATAGGACACTGTGCCCTTCTATCTATACCCTTTTATTATTATTTTTTATTTTATTTTTCTTCTCCTCTCTCTTTCTTCTTTTTCATTTATTTTTCACCCCTTAATTTTTTAACGGTGGATACGATAACAGAGTTGAGGTTTCCGGCCATATAAACCTTCAGAATGGAGATATAATCGGACGATGTATTGGAATTCAAAAAAAATATTCGGGCTTAATACGGAAATTTCGAATGGACAGTTAGACTATGTGTCCACTATATCAGCTACTCATGGATACTACCACGATCATATAACATGCAAGACGTTTACTATGTATCGACTATTCGTGGACACTACCTTGATGAACATAAAGGGACAAGAGTTTGCATGCTTGTGAATCTTTGGATCCAAAATACGTGTGGACCTCTGTCCATCCAAAAGAAACATTTTTTGCTTCGCCACCTCCTATCCATGGTAAGCAACTTGCATGTGATATGATTGCAGTAGTGTCCACAAATTGACGATATTGTGGACACAGTCTAAACTGTCCATTAGAAATTTTCGTATTAAGCCTGGTATTGTTTTTGAATTCTGGTACATCGACCGATTATATCTCCATCCCGGTGGTTTATATGGCCAGAAATCTCAACTCCGCCATCGTATCCACCTTCAAAAAAACAAGGGGTGAAAATAAATGTAAAGTAAGAGAGAGAGAGTGAAGGGAAAGAAAAAGGAAAAATAATAATAAAAAAACCGGTGGATAGAAATAAACCGAATTAATGCGGCGATTCGTCCCTGAGTTTTTGTACCTTGCGCGTGTTTCTCGGTGAAGGGAGTTCAGTGAGTGCCGCAATCTTCTGTGGGTTCGCTTCTATCCCCGTTTTGGTGACTATGTATTCGAGGAACTCCCCTGAAGTGACTTCGAATGTGCACTTGGCTGGGTTGAGCTTCATCCCGTATTTGTTCAGGCTATTGAAGCAGGTTGTGAGGTGAGCGATGTGGTCGTCGGCTGAGGCTGATTTTACCAGCATGTCGTCTATATATACCTCCATCGTTTGCCCGAGTTGGTCAGCGAACATTTTGTTGAAGAGCCTCTGATACGTTGCTCCGGCGTTCTTAAAGCCAAACGACATCACCTTGTAGCAGTATGTTCCTCGGTCGGTGATAAACGATGTTTTTTCTTGGTCGTCGGGGTGCATCATTTTCTAGTTGTACCCGGTAAAAGCGTCCATGAACGATAGGAGCTCGTTGCCTGCCGTGGCCTCAACGAGTCTGTCGATGTTAGGAAGTGGGAAGCTGTCTTTTGGGGAGGCTTTGTTGAGGTCGGTGAAGTCGACGCACACTCTCCACTTCCCGTTCTTTTTCTTGACGACCACCGGATTTGTAAGCCAGCCTGGGTATTTTACTTCGGTTATCGAGCCTGCCTTGGATAGTCTCTCTACTTCGTCGTTCACCGCTTGAGACCGCTCCGGCCCAAGTTTCCTTCTTTTCTGTTTGACGGGTTTTAACATTGGGTCGACCTGGAGTTTGTGGCATGTTACTGTAAGGTCGATCCCCTTCATGTCGCTGGTCGACCAAGCGAAGGTCGAGGCGTTTCGATAAGGAACTCGATGAGTTGGTCCTTCAGGTCTTTTTTTAGTTCCACGCCTATACATACGCACCGTTCTGGGTCGCTGGTGTCGATGTTGACTTGCTCGACCACGTCATTGCTGGGTCCTTCTTGGGGTGGTAGTTCTATTTTTCGTTCGGCGAGTAGACAGGCTCGGATCTTCCTGCATAGCTTATGTTCGACGAGGAAACAAGTGCTAGAAACTTCCTGGCTTCCTCGGAGTGTAAATGTTCCATTTGAAGTTGGGAATTTGACGCATTGGTAGTAGGTCAACGAGACTACTCTCTTGGCGTGGATTCATGGCGTTCCTAAAATGGCATTGTAGATTGCCGACCGATCGATGATCACGAATTTGGTCATTATTATCGTTCTCCCAACGCGGACTGGTAGTTTGATTATTCCAATGGTTGTGGTTGTCCCTCAAGTGAAGTCAGTTAGGGGTCTTTCTGAGCGTTTTATCTCGTAGTCATATAACTCCATTCTTTTTAAGGTTTTTGCGTATATGAGGTTGAATGTGCTTCCGGTGTCGATTAAGACTCTGGTTACCTCACAATCGCCGATTTGTACCTCGGCGACATGTGGGTCGTTGTGGGGTTTATACAACCTTCTCTCATTATTCTCGGTGAATGTTATCCCGTCTTTGCTTCCGAGCTCGTGGTCCGTGCTTTGTTTACGACGTCGGTATGTGTCTACCCTTCGTCTGCACTCCTTTATCAATAGCACGGAGTCGTTGCAGGTCGGGAGCCCCCCATCATCATGTTGTTTATTCAGGCCCGGCTGGTTGTTACTGTCGGTTCGACAACGTCGCTTGGTGGTCGTGAAGGAAAGGTTAGACCTGGGATAACAGGGCTCGGAGGAAACGGGCTCGGAATCTGCACGGATATCCTGAAGTTGTGATCATTCGTAAGAGGTCCTGTCATCTCGACCTCGTCTTAGAGTGTAGAAAAGTTTATCAGCTCCCCAAAGATGGCGCCAATTGTTGTTACGGAATTTCGTTCTAGTCCGGAAAGTCAGGTTACAATCAGAGAAGTCCGAACTACGAGGTGAGAAATAAATTTAAGTGAGGTCGAAACTGTTCTTTATTAATCTTAAGGCCGAAGCCGAGCAATGAACAGGATGGTACGAGGTGGGAGTCCGTCAAATGACGTGCTCCCTGAATATTGCTTGAGCTCGGAGCATTATAAGAATAGCTCGGTGCCCTCGCAAGTTACAATGTCCCTAAAATTAAGAGTGAAGGGTCCTATTTATAGCGCTTGAAGGCTGACTTCCTTTTGGGTCATTGACTCCTTAGCGGGCTTGTCTTCTTGGATCGGGATGAATTTGTTGATTTGGCAAGATTTCCAATGGGCATATAGATGGGTGCTAAACCCATATCCAACAAACTCAACGCTAGAATTTTTGAATTGGGTTTTATAAAAGTGAACCCACTAATTATGTCATCTTCTCGCCTTCAATGATGTATTACTTTGTAAAGACGAATTATCGGTTCCAGTCGAGGAATTTTGTTCGTACTATGGAGATTCATTTTACAATGTTGGTGAAGATGAAGTACCGACGGATGACGTAAATCTTAGTGACGACATAATTTTCATTGGTCTTCAAAGTGTGGGAGATATACTTCATGCACCAGCAACACTTATCCTTGTCCTAGGTGTAACACCCGTCCCTTCGGATCCAAGTCAACGACCCTTTGACTCCACGAGTCATAGTCCACAAACGCGAACCAAGTCATAAACCGGGAACCAACACTTAAATAACTGAAAAGGGTTTACTTTATTGAAATGGAAAAACAAGTCTTACATGAAAACCAAACCAAATAGTTAACGTGAAACAGACGAAACGTGAAATGAAAGGAAACGCATAAGTCTTAACGAAATAGAAGAACGAAAAAGAAAAGAAATCCCGCTTTCCCCAAACAAACACCACACCGTCTGTCTACCCTTGCAACGCTCCAGGGTTACCTGAAAAACAATCAATGAGGGAGGCCTGAGTAATTGGTTCAACACCAATACCCAGTGAGGGCGGATTCTAGGAATACCGCTATCTCTACTTTAAACTAGCACAACATCAAGAAAGAGTCCAAGGTTAATAACACCCTGCACCCACGCTCGTAGGCACAATAAATACTACGCCCACTCGTTCCTTTACACTCATGAGCACCTCCCGGCCCGTAGGCCCACACATCCTTCTTTGGCCCGTTGGCCTTCCTTCTTGGGGGCTCGTCAAACCCCTCTGACGCCTTCTCAAGGAACACGTACCCCGGCAATCTACAGCGCCCTACACTCAACACCCTTTCGGGGGACCTACAATAGTTCTATCAAGCATAGCCTTCACACACATTCAACGTTTTCGGTTCAAGTGATGACCTAAGGTCTAGGTTCCGTTTTTGGTTTAAGTGACAACTTAGATTGTAGTTTCTTATCAATCACATCAACACAAATCATCCGCTAGAAGTACACTATATAGGAAGGACACTATTAAACGAGGATTCGATTCTCAACACTGTAGTAGATTAAAGAAAAGATCACGTTCGGTCCCCACCTTAGTCTAGATCTGACGAACGGGAAGTAGATCTGGGATTCCTGCACACAGATCTAGAGTTTTAGACGACAGATCTAAAGAAAGAGAACGGATCTAGGGTTTTAGCCAACAGATCTGGACAAACGAAGAAGATACGGTCCAGATCTACAACTTATATCCATCAGAAGCATAGATCTGAAACAGATCTGAGCGAGAGAGAGAGATACGGTTCAGATCTACAACTTCTATCCATCAAAAGCGTAGATCTGAAGCAGATCTGAGCTAGAGAGAGAGACGAAAAGGAAGATACGGTTCAGATCTACAACTTCTACGGATCAGATCTGATCTAGAAGCATAGATCTGAAGCAGATCTAGGGTTTAGAAGAGGAAAACGGAGTAGATCTGAGATCCGGGAAATCTCACCTTAAGAACGCGAGGAATGAAGGGCTTTGCACTCAAATAAATCGAGAAGACGACGACTCGGAGTACGAGATCGGAATCGTGGTCGAAAATCGGTCGGCGGCGAGGCACGGTGACTTCTCCGGCGAGGCGCGGCGGCAGCGATCAGCGGAGCGGCGGCGGTCACGGCGGCGGTCATCGGCGGCGGTCGGTGGTCGTCGGCGATCGTCGGCTGGGGCTGGTCAACTGGCTGGCTCCGGTCACGAACAGGGCTTCGCTGTTTCGGTTTCTGTGCAGAAATGGGGAGGCTAGCTCTCTTTTTATAGGGGATTCTTCTAGGGCTTCCAGATCTGACGGGTTGGGCCTTGGGCTTCTGGCCCATTCCATCCTTTTCTTTGGGCTCAAGCAAAGGGTTTTGGGCTTCTCCTCTTATTTATTTGGGCTCAAGCAACTCTTCTTGGGCTTTTCCTTTGGGCCCTAGTATGGTATGTTACAATTCTCCCCCACCAAACGGAAACTCTCCCCGAATTCGCCCCGCTACTAGACTCTTGAAACAACTCTGGATGGCTCAACTTAAACGGCTGCTCGGGTTCCCAAATATCATTTTGAATTCCATCTCTCTCCCATCGAACCAAAACCATCTTGTTTTTCTTCCCGTTGAACTCTGATTCTCGGCGATCCACTGTTAGATCTCCTAGGATCTAGGGTTCATTATATTGAAATTACCAACCTCGTTCTTACCTAGAACTGGCAGCGGAATGATTGGTGAACGAGATCAGCGAGCGACTCAGATGCTTCGCCTCTACCAGATACACACGCACACAAACGTGGAAACCGGGATGCTAGTGCCGGATCTATGGGATCTCTGAGTTTTGGTGTTTCTGCCTCTTCTGTCAAGAAGGAGACGACGGCTAGGGTTCCAGGTCGAAACTATATGACTATATAAAGACCTGGAATGACTTAAACCGAACCATAATTAATCAGATTCGTTTAAGTCATAAAACCAAAACTCTGTTTCGGAATCGACCCTGTGTCGATCGACACACATACCGTGTCGATCGACACACATACCATGTCGATCGACACACTATTCGAAACTCAATATTAATGTGTATCCAATACACATTAACATGATCATTACCATAATGATCATTCCCATGTTTTAGCTTCCAGTTTGCTTAGGTGTGTGACCCTATAGGATCATATAATACTGGCAGTAAGTCTACAACTTACGGATTGCAAGAGGCTTCTAGCAAAATATTGCAACCGCCCAGTATTATACGAATGTCTGATCTCGACACAAAACTATCATCAGGAGTGAGTACGAGTGTGATTTCAGGACACTATCCCAAAAATCTCCCACTTGTACTGGAATATCAATTCCTATAATCTTTTTGTCTCTATATCTCGATTTGGCATAAGGCAAGATTGGTGTCATCCTTATTAAGCCAACATCGTGTTTATTGAACTCCTGATCTTATACTGAACATTACAAACAACTGAACTACAGTTCGTTTGAGTGCGGCCACACATTTTCTCAGCATAAAATCTTCGATAGGCCCTGAGATATTTCTCTCCCGTTATTCAGGAGGGACAAATCCCATCTTGTTCCATCCCTATTTCAACGCACACTTCATGATATACTTGAACAGTGTCGTTATAATCGCCAGTTACGGGTCGACGTTTGACAAGGTCAAAGTGTACCAATTCATATGCAAGAAAGCATGATGAACTCAGGTCTAAGGACTATACTCTATAGTCGTAATGAGAACCTCTTATGACACATATATAACTATCTTGTAGACTTCTCATCAGCGGGTCATGTCCGATCATATGTTCACCAACATATATCTATGTGACTGACTGTGATACTCATATCATTGACTCCATGAAACTTAGTCAACAGTCACCTCACAATCTAGTCTCTCGCGGTTGTTATTGTCCCACTTTAACAACCTCGACTAGGGACTCATCATAATTTATGTCATTTGTTACTTATAGGGTTTCATGATCAAGTCCTCAACTTGATGGCCTATAATATGACATAAACTTATTTTGGGACCATTATTTAATTATCCAATAGTCAAATAATGTTGATGTCAGTTTTTCATAAACATGACCATATCATATCTATCTGAACATCATAACTAAACTAACTCCCACTAGAATCAAGACCAAGTCTTCAGATATCTAGTACCTACAACAACAGTATACAACTCGTGCTTAGGTTGTGAGAGATGCTGCGGTGTTCTTGCTTGGAACCATTCCAACAAACCACACTGCTATTCTTTAACAAGCACTATTCTACGGTCCTCTGCTTGGAAACAATTCCAACAGACATCACCGCTACTCAGGCAAAAGACATAACCAGGTGGGAACCGGGATTCATCTTTGTCCGTCTAACTACTCATAACCAGTTGTACAAGAACCTATCCTTAGTGTTTCTCAAACACTTGGGGATATTCCTTACAACTGTCCAGTGACTCTTACTGGAACAAATTGGTACCTACTCGTCATGCTTTATGCGTCAGCTGCATTTAGACGAGTGCAAAATATGGCATTCATGATGGATTCTATTGCATGAGCAAAAAGAACCTCACTCATAGACACTAGCTCAGCCAGTGTCCAAGACACTTCATCTTGCTAAGATCATTGCCATAAGACCTTTGGTGTGAAGCCATTCTTGGAATCATGCATATTGGAACTGTCCAGTACCTTATTATCATAAGGATTCTGACACGATCCAATTAGTTCTTCTGATCCATCTCAATGGATCCATGTTCCAAGAGTTTACGCGGCTTCTCCCATGTCCATCTTTAAATTTGACTTCCGACCCAAATCTTGACAAGACTTTAGCGTCAGAACGTCGTTTATGAGATTAAGTACGTTCTAAACATACAGTTTGAGAATTGAAACTACGCTCCCACTAGTTTACTTGTAAACGCACGGTTTCTATTCGTTCCTGATCGAGTCAAAACCTTTAACCGTTTTAACAGAACGCAGATTCCAACTCCAAGATGTTTGCTTCAATCTATGAATAGATCGGTGAAGCTAACATGCATACCCAGCCTATTTTTTCGGAGTTGGGGCTTACCATCGCTTCTTTGAATTTCGCAGGCTCGTCACTTTTCAATGATCATCAGATCACGACAATCGGTCACGAGAAATCACTCTCAGGTTAGTGACGGATCCATTAGGATCAGCGAATTTCAGGCTCCACAGGTGTCGATCCTACATCACTCTGTAGATCCAACCGCTGCTCTCCCTCAACAGGTTGAACAGCCTCCTGTGTTTCTCGAATTTCTTCGAGCTGTACTTTTACTCCCACTGTTCTTCTTGGAAAAACAGAGTTCCGAACAACAAAACTTTGTTCTCGGGTTGGCTGCAAAAGTACTAAGCCTCGGTTTCCCTAGGACAACCAACGAAGCAGCACTTATCAGTTTTGGGTTCAAGTTTGTTTGACGACAACTGCCTTACACAAACCTTGCAATCCCAATTAATCAGAAAAACATATTTGGAAATCACCCAGTCCACATCCAATGTGGTGTTTTTCACTGATTCTGATAGAAAACTTATTTAGCGTAAACATGTTCATTTTAGAGCGTATTTTAAAAGAATAATGGAAGATTCATGTGACTCATCATTAATCGGAGCATATCCAATAAGATCCGATTCATTCTCTCAGAAACACCATTCAAGGTTTTCAGGAGAGATGAGCTGTGAAATGACTTCACACTCACTTAGATGATCACCCAATTCTTGACTCAAGTATTTTCCTCCGCGATCTAATCGAGGATCTCAATACTTCTGTCAAATCGGTTCTATACTTCATTCTGAAACTCCTTTGATCATTCCAAATGATTCTGACTCGTGTCTCATCAAATGAACACAGTCATACTTACTGAAGCCATCAATAAGTCAATGAAGTATTGAGGTTTTCCTTTGGCACTAATGCTCATCAGGCCGCATACATCAGTATGTGTAAGGCCCAACGAGCCTATGGCCCGTTTCTTTAGCTCTGCTAAAGAAGCCTTAGTCATTTGGCCCAGCAAGCAGAATTCATGTCTCAATTCATTTACAATCAAATGAACCTGAAGCCCATAACTATGGAACTTCTGAAGCCGCTTCACTCTATTTGGTCAATATGACTATGCTAAGGAAAATCGAGTTCAAGTCATCAGACTTAAACCGTTTGGTATTTATGTTATATTCAAGTGTATATTGGTTTGAAATACAAAACCCATTTATCAAAAGGGGTGCTACCATATAATATTTCATTAAGATCAAAAGAGCAATACTTGTCTTTTATCAGAATGAAAAACATCCAAATTCTTTACAAGAAAATGAAAGACATCTCTGCACGAAGCAGGTACATAGTAGCAATTACTTAATTCAAAATCAAGCTTGAAAGGTTCCTACAAGTGGAGAATCTCTACGGCTTATGTAGCAACCATTGCTCCATACCAGACACGCAGTTCCACTTGTTCTTTCCTCAACGTTCTACCGTTGCTTAGGCCCTGCATATTTCCAAAATATCAGTACCACAACTAGTATCCAATACATATGTAGAACTTGAATTAATAACACAATACCTGAAGAAGAAGTACCATACATCTCCTTCATCTCTTGTGAATCTTCCAAGAATTTAATGCAATCTCTCTTCCAATGCCCATACTCATCACAGTAGAAGCACTTTCTAACACCAGATAGGCCGGACTTGGGCTTATAAGATGACACAGGCTTATCCTGATTCCAAATCTGGACGGCCCTGTCTCTACCCTTGTCAACACAAGATTTCTCAAATCTTTTACCCTTTATGATGTTTTGCTCAGCTGTTTTGAGCATGCCATGCAGCTCAGTCAACGTCTTCGTCAAGTTATTCTTGATATAGTTTTTGACAAACTTATCATAACTAGATGGCAGTGACTGCAGAATGATGTCTGTAGCCAACTCTAAGCTGACAGGACAATCCAGTTTCCCCAGGTTATCAACGTAACCCATCATGTTAATGACATGAGGACTCACTGGAACATCCTCTGGTAGTCTGCACCCAGTGAGAGACTTCACCATCTGGAATCTCTCAACTCGTGCCAGATCCTGAAACTTCAGTTTCAGGCTGGTGATCATCTCTATTGGCGACTCCATGTTCTCGTATTGACTCTTCAAGTCCGAGTTCATTGTAGCCAACATCAGACCACGCACATCTACCACATCAATATAATGCTTATTCCAAGCATTATATACTGCATTCGAGCGATTGGCCCCAAGCCTTTCTGGAAGAGCTTTCTCAAGGACATAGTCCTTACTCTCCTGCTTGAGGATTAATCTCAAATTGTGATACCAATTCAGGAAATTTGACCCATTTAACTTGTCCTTTTCAAGGACGGGTCGTAACGAGAAGGTAGTTTTAGACATAGGCTGAAAATTTTAATCAAAGAAAATTTTAGTTATGATTTCAGGAAATGAGGAATCTTATCCAATAAGAAAACTCGCATTATATTCAAACAATGTTTCCTCTATGAATATAATAATCCAAGATCCATACATCACTAAAATCTGAGTGGACGACTCGTCATCACCCAGAGTTTAGTAATCTAGGTAAGCAAACCATTGCTAATTGTACTCAGTACAACTCTTGGTCGTAGATGAGACAATCCATGTCTCATCCACTCTGACGTCTCTGGGCCCAGAACTTCTGATAGCCCAGTCAAGTGAACCAATCTCTTCTGTCTTGTGATCACTGACAGTCGCACTGCAAGTCTGTCAATGACCACCTGCCTTACTCATGTTGCAGTGGATACCAAGGACTCCAAGACTATCCAACAAACGACACGAGTCTTGACAGTAGACAAGATTGGGCAAGACATCAAGTTCACTTGATATTTAGTTGAGGAAATGGAACTCTAAAAGTATAGTAATTCAATCTCTTAGGTCATGTAATAGTTGATGTCAAGCACTGCAAGACCATCAACACTACTACCTGCCTTACTCACGTAATTGTGAACACCAAGCTCTTGGCAAGACTATCCAACAACGAAACGAGTCTTGACAGTTGACCTTATTGAAACTAAGCTTTGATCTAACACACATCCAATGTGTATTAGACTGGTTTAGAACATTTTACTTCTAATTTTAATTAAGTTTTAATCGTTCTAATTTCAGTGGATTAGGTCATTCGGTTCGGTGTCTTAATCATTTGGTTCAAAACCAAACGATTACGGTTCGCATCGTCACCATATGCGTCGACTGACACACTTGGTCGACTCTTGATATAAAACCTTAAGATTATTCTAGATAACCGGTCAAATCCAATTTAACCAGTTCATCTAATCAAACCGATTCAATCAGTTTTAACTAATCGCGATAACCGGTTCAATCCAATTGAACCGACTTATCCAATCAAACTGATCTTAACCAATTAAATCGGTTTATTCTAATTGAGATAACCAGTCCAATTCAATTGAACCAATTCATCCAATTTAAACCGATCTTATCTGCCTTAACCAAGCATGATAACTAGTTTAATCCAATTGAACCGATTCAACCAATCGTAAGGCTTGTGTCGACAGTAGAGTATTAGGGATTATAAATTAAACCGACATAACCATGCGAGATAACCAGTTCAATCCAATTGAACCGATCTATCCATTCGCATAGTCTGTGTCGACCGATGCACCCAGTGTGTCGATCGACATAGTGCGATTTCAAATCTTTCGCATTTTCGCGGTGCATCGACCGACACACCCAGTGCGTTGACCGATGCTGTGCGAAAACCCTAATATCTTTTACGAGTTTTCGTGATGTGTCGACAGACACAAGCTTAGTGTCGATCGACACCATGCGACAAACCCTACAGTTATTTACGCGTTTTTACTCTGTGTCGACCGACACACGCTTTTTGTCGATCGACACACTGCGAAAACCCTAAATTAAATTTTATTTATGCGTTTTCGCTCTGTGTCGACCGACACACGCTTTGTGTCGATCGACACGCTACGAAAACGCAGACATCGAATTTTCAACAGAGGTTCTAATCCGAGATTAACAACATGAAAACGCGATTTAGCAAGCAACAATCAATTCAATAACATCAGTATTCGAATTCAGTGCTTCAGATTCAATAGACCAAACCCTAAACCTGGCTCTGATACCACTGTTAGATCTCCTAGGATCTAGGGTTCATTATATTGAAATTACGAACCTCATTCTTACCTAGAACTGGCAGCGGAATGATTGGTGAACGAGATCAGCGAGCGACTCAGATGCTTCGCCTCTACCAGATACACACACACACAAACCTGGAAACCGGGATGCTAGTGCCGGATCTATGGGATCTCTGAGTTTTGGTGTTTCTGCCTCTTCTGTCAAGAAGGAGACGACGGCTAGGGTTCCAGGTCGAAACTATATGACTATATAAAGACCTGGAATGACTTAAACCGAACCATAATTAATCAGATTCGTTTAAGTCATAAAACCAAAACTCTGTTTCGGAATCGACCCTGTGTCGATCGACACACATACCGTGTCGATCGACACACTATTCGAAACTCAATATTAATGTGTATCCACATTAACATGATCATTACCATAATGATCATTCCCATGTTTTAGCTTCCAGTTTGCTTAGGTGTGTGACCCTATAGGATCATATAATACTGGCAGTAAGTCTACAACTTACGGATTGCAAGAGGCTTCTAACAAAACATTGCAACCGCCCAGTATTATACGAATGTCTGATCTCGACACACAACTATCATCAGGAGTGAGTACGAGTGTGATTTCAGGACACTTTCCCAACATCAACCACTTGGACTGGTTTACTCGTCACTGACCAATTACGGTTGACATCCAATGGCGGCTTAGGTAGGATCAGTTCCGGTTCACGAACAACCTTCCGCAAAACAGACACATGGAACACGTTGTGAAAATCCGACAGCTCCTGCGGTAACTCTAACCTATACGCCACCACACCAACCCTCTCGACTATCACGAATGGTCCCAAATATCTTGAGGTACACCGCATCTCCCACTACGAACTCTAAATCCTTACGACGCTTATCCGCATAACTCTTCTGACGGTCATGGGGCTGCTTTAATCTTTCCTTGAGAAATTCCACTTGTTCGACTGTCTCTTGAATCATTTCTGGCTCTAAATCATGCCTCTCCCCCACCTCGGTCCAACATAGGGGTGTCCTGCAAGGCCGTCCATAAAGAGCCTCGTAAGGTGACATCCCTATGCTTGCGTGGTAACTGTTGTTGTAGGAAAACTCGACCAACGGCATAAACTTCACCCAGTTGCCCTCCCAATACAGTACGCAGGCTCTTAGCATGTCCTCTAATGTCTGAATGGTCCGCTCAGATTGTCCATCTGTTTCAGGGTGATATGAGAACCTTCGTACCCATTGCTTTCTGAAACGCTTGCCAGAAGATAGAGGTAAACTTCGAATCTTTGTCTGACACAATACTGACTGGCGACCCATGCAGCTTCACTATGCACTCCACATACTTCCGGGCGAGTGTATCAGCCCCATCTGTTTTCTTAATTGCTAGGAAGTGTGCAGATTTGGTGAGTCGGTCCACGATAACCCTTCCTTTTTGCATCAAGACACACCCGAGTCCAACTCTGGATGCGTCCGTGTAAACTACATACGGTATTCATGGCCGTGGTAGTACTAACACTGGAGTTTGAGTCAATCGTTCCTTTAGTTGCTCAAAGCTCCGGGCGCACTTATCCGTCCATTCAAACTTGACGTCCTTACCGGTCAGGATCGTCAGAGGTTTAGCGATGCTGGCGAATCCTTCCACAAACTTCCTGTAGTACCCTGCCAATCTTAAGAAACTTCGAACGTCGGTATCATTCTCAGGCTTGCCAGTTGGTAATTGAAGAGATCTTTTCCAGATCCACTACTACACCGGACTCCGAGATCACGTGGCTAAGGAATCCAATTTCCCTTTTCCAAAAACTATACTTACTGAGCTTGGCGGACAACTGTTGTTTCCTGAGAGTCTCTAAGACGATCCCGAGGTGCCGCTCGTGCTCCTCCTTACTCATCGAGTAGACCAGGATGTCATCGATGAAGACTATTACGAATTTGTCCAAGTACTCTCAGAAGACGTCATTCATCATCTTCATGAAAGCTGCTGGTGCGTTGGTTAACCCAAACGACATTACCACGAACTCGTAATGTCCATATCGGGTTTGGAATGCCGTCTTCCTGATATCCTCTTCCGCTATCCGAATTTGATGGTACCCCGAGGCAAGATCGATCTTCGAGAACGAGGAGGCTCCCTGCAGCTGGTCCAACAGCTCATCGATCCTCGGCAACGGGTACTTATTCTTGATAGTCACCTTGTTCAGGCCTCGGTAGTCGATGCAGAGTCGGAAGCTCCCGTCCTTCTTCTTGACAAACAGCACTGGTGCTCCCCACGGCGAACTGCTCGGTCGGACAAATCCTTTCTCCACAAGATCCTCTAGTTGCTTCTTCAACTCCGCCATCTCTGTGAGCGCTAAACGATAAGGACCCCTCGACACGGGTGCCGTTCCGGGCTCTAACTCTATCATAAAGGCGTCATTCCGTTCCGGTGGTGGTCCCTTCAACGGCGCGAATACGTCCTCGTATTCCGCGGCCACCAGAATGGTTTACAAACTTGGAGCTCCTCCTTCCTTGGTCATTGAGATGGTTGCCAAGTACGCCTCGTTCCTCTTGTTGATCAACGCCTCTGCTTGGATCATGGATATGACTGATTACCCTGTTTGCGTTTTCATTCCTTTGAAAACGATATTTCCCTCCTCCCGCGGAAACGTAATGGTAGCTTTTGCACAATCCATCACCGCTTGGTGTTGCACCAACCAATCCATGCCCAAGATTACTTCATAGCAGCCTAGCTCTATCTGTGCTAAATCTGCAGGTAAGTCGACTCCATCCACTGTCACTGGAACTGCTTCGAAGATCCCCGTACCCGATACTTTCTCCGCTCCGGCGGTCTCAACCTTCATGATTCCATCAATGAATCTGCCCTTAAAGGTCCAACAATCCGAGAGTCGTGGGCTCATAAAGCTATGCGTAGCTCCCGTGTCAAACAAGGTGTGGGCGGCTACTCCCCCAACTACAACCAATCCTACATGTTTACTATGCTAAGCTACTAGACCTTTAACTATCACGACTACAATAATGCACGCAAGCAGGTAGGATTTACGTACCCGCGATCGGCTCCACTCCTCTGAGAACTCCTGCAGCATACGCCCTGGGTCCCCCGGCCTGTCCTCCTTGTGGTGGTGGCGGTAGCGGCAGTATTCCGTCTCCTCCTTGTCCTCCCTGTTGAGGCGGAGGTGGTAACGGCTGCCCTCCCACTCTCGCTTGGTTAGCCGGATTTGTGCAGTACCTCGATATGTGCCCTCCTTGACCACAGGTTTAGCATTGCAATTGCGGGCATTTCCTCTTGAATTGGCCCATCTGCCCACACTGGAAACATCCCCCGAGTTCCACTTACTGTAACGCTGTGCTGGCTGTGGTTGCGCTCGCTGCGCCGGTATTGCTGGTGCCGCAGCGTAGGCAGTATCTTAACTCCTCTTGGCACCTCCGCTGTGCCCGTTCTTGTGCTGCTTCTGCTCTTCCTCCCAGTCCGTCTCAGCATCAGCTGCCTTCTCGATCAGGTCGTTGATGTCGTAGTAGTCCCTTTGCTTGCAACGGCACTTGAGCTCGATCTTCAACCCAGTAAGGAACTGATGGATCAGCTCTCGCTCGGTCAGGTACCTCCCTGAAAACCTCCTCAACCGGTTGAACTCTTCCCCGTACTCCCGCACACTCCGGTTTCCCTGACGGAGGTTCCAGAATTCCCCTTCCAACCTGTCCATGGTCACTTCCGGGAAGTACTTCCGGTTGAATGCCTCATGGAAATCCACCCATGTCAGCTGGCGTCCTTGAGCGCTCTCCTGCTCTCCTTCCCACCAAACCAATGCATCATCCTTGAGATAGGAGGTTGCTATCTCCACACGGAACTCCATCGGGCACCTAGCAGTATCCAAACTCCGCTCTAGCTTCCTTCTCCAGTTGTCCGCTGCAATGGCGTTGACACCTCCAGCGAAGTGATCCATTTGCATCTCCCTCAGATGCTTCAGCATAGTCTAGTAAGTCACTCGTGGCACCGCTCCTGGCGCCTGCGGCGGCGGCGGTGGTGGGTGTTGGTTCACCACTGGTGGTTGAACGAATCCAAATCCTAAAGGAGCGGATCCTGCTCCTCCCGCAACAAAGCCCGCTCCTCCTGGGGCGTTCACATCTCCTCCTTGAGCATTCAAAACTCTTCCTGGGGCTCCAGACGCCACATTAACGTTCACCGGTATCACTCCGGGGGCTCCTGCTCCCACAATCCCTCCCAGAGCTCCCCCTGCCTCCACGGCATTGGCGGCTTGCGCCTGCTGGAGGGCGAGCAGCTCTTGCAGAAGAGCGGCATCAACGGCTACCTGTCCAGCTCCCAATGCTGCTCCTCCTTGGTTCCCAGCAACTGGTTCCCGACCTCCGCGAACACTGGTGGCACTGTTTGTCGACGTGGCTGGCGACGGCGTATCACGGTCACGACGAGCTAACACGGCTCTTCTCTTAGGCGGCATTTGTTGCAAAAGAAGGACGATTGAGTCAGTTGACGGTTGAATACTGAACTCACTTTCGGAGTGTATATAAGGAGGAGATCGGAGTGGTGCTTCTAGTATCTAACTTTTAGAAATCCCCATTTAGAAAGAGTTGGAAACGCTTTGAAAACAGCTTGAAAACGACGTTGAAATCCGAATTCAAATACACTTACTCTACCCTACCTAGCCAGGACATCACTGGCTAAGTTTTAACCTAGCTCTGATAACAAAATTGTAACACCCGTCCCTTCGGATCCAAGTCAACGACCCTTTGACTCCACGAGTCATAGTCCACAAACGCGAACCAAGTCATAAACCGGGAACCAACACTTAAATAACTGAAAAGGGTTTACTTTATTGAAATGGAAAACCATGTCTTACATGAAAACCGAACCAGATAGTTAACGTGAAACAGACGAAACGTGAAACGAAAGGAAACGCATAAGTCTTAACGAAAAAGAAGAACGAAAAAGAAAAGAAATCCCGCTTTCCCCAAACAAACACCACACCGTCCGTCTACCCCTGCAACGCTCCAGGGTTACCTGCAAAACAATCAACGAGGGAGGCCTGAGTAATTGGTTCAACACCAATACCCAGTGAGGGCAGATTCAATGAATACCGCTATCTCTACTTTAAACTAGCACAACATCAAGAAAGAGTCCAAGGTTAATAACACCCTGCATCCACGCCCGAAGGCACAATCAATACTACGCCCACTCGTGCCTTCACACTCATGATCACCTCCCGGCCCGTAGGCCCACACAATCCTTCTTTGGCCCGTCGGCCTTCCTTCTGGGGGCTCGTCAAACCCCTCTGACGCCTTCTCAAGGAACACGTACCCCGGCAATGTACGCGCCCTACAGTCAACACTCTTTCGGGGGACCTACAATAGTTCTATCAAGCATAGCCTTCACACACATTCAACGTTTTCGGTTCAAGTGATGACCTAAGGTCTAGGTTCCGTTTTCGGTTTAAGTGACAACTTAGATTCTAGGTTCTTATAAATCACATCAACACAAATCATCCAATATAACTACACTATCTAGGAAGGACACTATTACACGAGGATTCGATTCTCAACACTGTAGTAGATTAAAGAAAAGATCACTTTCGGTCCTCACCTTAGTCTAGATCTGACGAACGGGAAGTAGATCTGGGATTCCTGCACACAGATTTAGAGTTTTAGACGACAGATCTAAAGAAAGAGAACGGATCTAGGGTTTTAGCCAACAGATCTGGACAAACGAAGAAGATACGGTCCAGATCTACAACTTATATCCATCAAAAGCATAGATCTGAAACAGATCTGAGCAAGAGAGAGAGATACGGTTCAGATCTACAACTTCTATCCATCAGAAGCGTAGATCTGAAGCTGATCTGAGCGAGAGAGAGACGAAAAGGAAGATACGGTTCAGATCTACAACTTCTACGGATCAAGTCTGATCTAGAAGCATAGATCTGAAGCAGATATGGGGTTTAGAAGAGGAAAACGGAGTAGATCTGAGATCCGGGAAATCTCACCTTAAGAACGCGAGGAACGAAGGGCTCTGCACTCAAAGGAATCGAGAAGATGACGAATCGGAGTACGGGATCGGAATCGCGGGTGAAAATCGGTGTCTGGCGAGAACTCCGGCGAGGCGCGGCGGCGGCGATTGGCGGAGCGGCGGCGGTCACGGCGGCGGTCGGAGCCCCGGCGGGCGGCGGTCGGTGGTTGTCGGCGATCGTCGGTTGGGGTTGGTCAACTGTCTGGCTCCGGTCACGAGCAGGGCTTCGCTGTTTCGGTTTCTATGCAGAAACAGGGAGGCTAGCTCTCTTTTTATAGGGGATTCTGCTAGGGATTCCAGATCTGACGGGTTGGGCCTTGGGCTTCTGGCCCATTCCTTCCTTTTCTTTGGGCTCAAGCAAAGAGTTTTGGGCTTCTCCTCTTATTTTTTTGGGCTCAAGCAACTCTTCCTGGGCTTTTCCTTTGGGCCCTAGTATGGGTATGTTACACTAGGAATAATTGACTTAAAGAATGAAGATTCATATATGGGTACATCGAATCAACGGTTAGATTCTACTGCAGCGACAAAGGAAAATTCTCGACAAATCAGCGAGGAGCCGCCAGATCATGTCCTTCACCGGTGGACGTTAATAATAATTTATGTTCATCGGAGTTACACAAAACATCGAAGAACGGAAGAGAACTACGTGAGCACTGCCAACACACATTTTACAATGGGAAATTTTGGAAAATAATATACTAGAAAAGCTATGTCTCATCCCCAAGAGAACAGTGATGAGTTCATGTTTTACGCTGTTGTTACACCGCCTCCACCAATACCGTGGATTAACAATAAGGTGTTCTTTATTTGTTACCCTATCACAACAACCTTGTTGGTGTTCTTACATGGCTTACGACTTTGGTCACACCGTGAGGCTTTTAAACAGAGACAACAAGCTCTTACTTTCATATTAATGGGATTCTCTGACGACGGCACTGTTGTTCTTCGTAGCAAAAAAGTTTTATTTGGGTCATGTGTGTTGAATAGTACTTATGCTTCAACTCTGGCCAAGATGTCATATCATGAATATCATGGTATGTTTGCAATAACAGCCAATCTGATATGGGTCACTCTTAAGTTGGTGTTTGTTCACATTTTACTGTACTCTGGGACACTTAGTATCGCAAGGAAATTTTCGAGGATGTTTGTAACTTGGCAACTTCCCGTGAGCCGTCTTCAACGGGAATATCTTGTTCCTATTCTTCGGTCTGGTTTGAAAGATGTAACGGGTTTCTTCGGCAACTTTCTCATTTTTGGAGTCTTGTGGGAACTCTTGTTTTCACGTCACCACCAAGTACAACAGAGTTTCCTTTGTGCTTTTTTGGGTGGCCGGTTTGTGCTTCGATGTGGAGCCTGCAGGGCTTATATCTTCGATGAAGACAGCAAAAAAAAATATTTATGGCCACCATGGGCTAGTGGAGTCCTCATGATTCTTCTTCAAGCGTTCTCATTCTTTCCAGCCTTTTCCTTCTCAATTGCGTTGCATTGGAAAGTTGGAGTCATCTGTAGCACACATTTGTGTTCCACTTACACATCTTCGATGAATATTTGGTGGAGTATTGTTACTTATGAATTAAGAAAGCTGGTTTTGGTCGTTTTAGCTTCACACAAGGAAAGGTTGTGCAGATTGCGGAGACAATTGAATCAGCTCTGTAAAAACTGGCGACAACAGAGGACTAGACAGTTTATTTTTATTTTCCGGGGCACATAGTACTTACGTGACTTGCTTTATTCGTCTATGAACGAGTCGCTGAGCTCAATAGCGTTAACTGCTCCGATGGGTTTCCCACCAAATCTGCAAATCACGAACTCCAATGTTGAACCCAATCATCACAGTTCTTCTCCTCTCACGTTTGAATTGGGTGGCAACGAATACAAGAAAAATGGATTGCTCCCTCAAACTAAAGACGGCAACGATAATGTGAGGATCACTCTCGCTTTGAGGCGTCCTTTGTTTCTCCTATAATCCATATCAACAGTTAAAATGAGGAGTATTTCTTTGGTAAAAGTGTGGGTGACGAGTTTGTCAAGGAAAATCTTCGTTGGGAGTTTCTTGGACTGCATGTTGCACAAGAAAGTCAATTGGATTTTCTCCAGAGGAAGAAGGGCAACACACTTTTTATTGGTGGACACTTGTGGCACACAAGGTCTTCAGCTTCTTACAGTTTCCCATTTTACGTGTGGAGCGTTTATATGGGGAATTGGAGTTGTTGCTTGTGATATTATTTGTTGGATGAAGCTTCCTTGTGACTCAAGCAACTTGTTGTGGTACGTTTTGGTTTTGCATAGTGACACATCCAGATGTCAACAATGTGTCTTCAAGAACAGGTGGTCTGGTGATCATCTTGGACTACATATACCTTAACGTCTCTCACGTTCACAGTTCCACTTTCTTATTTCACATATACGAGCCACATGTGTTTCTTTCGACGACCTTATGCGAGAAGGATAATTAATATTTTGAAGTCTCATTCTGTGAAAGTCGATCCGGATTCATGGTCGAATCCTGTTAAACCGGGAGAGACCTGTGAAGGAATTTCTAGCAGTTCTAATCAGGATTAGCAACCCTAGTCTGAATTCCGAGCCTAGGATCTAAGGTTCAAGTATTTGAATCTATGAGATCTCAGATTTACCTGATGATTAGCAGCGGAAGGTTTGCAGATAATCGAGATCACGAAGCACCTCAAACGCTGTGCCTCTACTGGTATCCACACGCACACAAACTGGACAGGAGGGATGCTAGTGCCTGTAAGAGATCTAATCTCTAGAGAGGTTTCTATCTCGTTCTGGTGGCTGTGAATTAGGTTAGCAAACAGTTTAGGTCGACCATATATCTTATATATGTCGACTTAAACCATAACGGAATTAACCAACGATTAAACCGAATCAATCTGATTAATCCGCGAGTTGCATCGATTGATGCACTATCTGCATCGATCGACACTGCCCCAGAATATTGATATCGAATGCATATTAAATATGCATTCACTGGATCATTACATTAATGATCAACCTCGTCTTTAACGCCCAGTTTGCTTAGGTGTGTGACCCTGTAGGATCATATAACACTGGCAATGAGTTCTCAACTCATTGATCATAAGTGGCTTCTAGCAAAGCGTTATGACTACCTAGTGTTATGTGATTGTCTCATCTCGACTATACAACTTTCACTTAGAGCAAGTACAATAGATTTCAGGACATTCCCAACAATCTCCCACTTGTACTGGAATCATCTATTCCTTTAATCCCTTTGTAGCTATATCTCAATCTAGCATAAGGCAAGAACTGTGTCATCCTTATTAAGCCAGATCACGTTTATCGAATCCCGATTTGTACTGATAAAACAAACGACTGACAATCACCTCGTTTGAGCGCGGCCACGCATTTCCAGTATCAAATCTTCGATAGGCCCAAAGATATTTAACTCCTGTTATATAGAAGGTACAAATCCCATCTTGTTCCATCCATGTCTCTTTTATATCTCATGATACGCCTAATCAGTGTCTTTATGATCACCAGTTACGGCTGACGTTTGACAAAGTCAAGACGAACCAATCCATATAAGAGAGGACATGATGAACTCAGGTCTAAGGACTACTCTCTTTAGTCGTAATGAGAAACTCTTATGACACTCATATAACATCTTGTAGAGTTCTCATTAACGGGTCAAGTCCGATCATGTGTTCTCTAACACATATCTATGTGATTGACTTTAATACACTTATTAAATGACTCCATGAAACATAGTCATCAGTCACCTCACATACTAGTCTCACGTGGTTGTTAGTGTCCCATTTTAACAACCTCGACTAGGGACCATTTATAATTTATGTCATTTGTTTCTTATAGGGTTTCATGATCAAGTCACATACTTGATAACCTATAAAATGTCATAAATTACTTTGGGACAATTATTTAATAACACAATTAAATAATGCTGAAACAATTTCATTAAAATAACATAACCAAATTATGTTTTACGAACATCAAGTCATAACTAAAAACCAAATATAACTCCCACTGAAAACAAGATCATATCTTAAGAAATCTAATGCCTACAACAGTAGTATGAAACTCATGCTTAGGCCTTGGGAGGGGTTTGGTCAGTGGATCAGCAACATTATTATCCGTCGGGACTCTGTTGATCTTCACATCTCCTCTATTCACAATATCACGGATAAGGTGATATCTTCTTTCTATGTGTTTGGATTTCTGGTGTGATCTAGGTTCCTTTGCTTGCGCAATGGCTCCATTGTTGTCACAATACAAAGCCACTGGCTCAGAAATGCTAGGAATCACACCAAGTTCAGTGATGAACTTCTTGATCCAAACAGCCTCCTTTGCCGCTTCAGAAGCAGCGAGGTACTCAGCTTCAGTTGTGGAATCTGCTACAGTGTCCTGCTTGGAACTCTTCCAGCTGACTGCACCGCCATTCAGGCAGAAGATGTAACCAGATTGCGATCGGAAATCATCTTTGTCTGTCTGAAAACTTGCGTCTGTGTAACCACTTACTACCAGCTCATCACTTCCTCCGTACACCAAGAATTTATCCTTAGTATTTCTCAAATACTTCAGAATATTCTTGACTGCTGTCCAATGACTTTCACCTGGATCCGATTGGTATATACTCGTCATGCTTAAAGCACAAGCAACATCTGGACGAGTACAGAGAATGGCATACATGATGGATCACAACGCCGAGGCATAAGGAATCCGACTCATGCGATCTCGCTCAGCAGGTGTCTCAGGACACTGCTTCTTGCTGAGACTTACGCCATAAGACATTGGTATGAAGCCCTTCTTGGAATCTTGCATTCTGAACCTGTGTAAGACTTTATCGATATAAGTGTCTTGACACAGTCCAATCAGCTTGTTTAATCTATCTCTATAGTTTCTTATTCCAAGAATATACGCGGCTTCTCCCATGTCTTTCATTGAAAAACAACTTCTGAGCCAAGTCTTAACAGACTGTAACAACGAAACGTCATTTCCGAGAAGAAGTATGTCATCTACATACAACACGAGAAATGCAACTGCGCTCCCACTAGTCTTCTTGTAAACACATGGTTCTTCTTCGCTTCTGATGAAATCAAACTTTTTGACTGCTTCATCAAAACGAAGATTCCAACTCCGAGATGCTTGCTTCAATCCATAAATGGATCGATGAAGCTTGCATACTTTCCTAGCTGCATCAGGATCGATGAAACCTTCGGGCTGTGTCATGTACACATCCTCTTCCAGTATTCCGTTAAGGAAAGCTGTTTTCACGTCCATCTGCCAGATCTCATAATCATAATGAGCAGCTGTTGCTAGGAGAATCCGAATGGATTTAAGCATGGCGACAGGTGAATAGGTTTCTTCATAGTCAATACCATGAATTTGTTTGAAACCTTTTGCCACTAGCCTTGCTTTATATATCTGAATATTTCCATCCACATCAATTTTCTTCTTGAAAATCCATTTACATTCAATGGGTCTTGCACCATCGGGTAAATCAACCAAAGTCCATACTTGGTTCTGTGACATGGATCCCATTTCGGATTTAGCGGCTTTCGGCCACTTTTCGGAGTCAGGGCTCATTATCGCTTCTTCAAAATTCGCTGGCTCGTCACTGTCAATGATCAACAAATCATGACAATTGGTTACGAGAAATCCATATCTCTCGGGTTCGTGACGGATCCTTTCGGATCTGCGAATTTCAGGCTCCACAGGCGTTGGCTCTACAACTCTTTGTAGATCCAACTGTTGCTCCTCCACAATGGGCTGGGCGGTTTCCTGTGGCTCTCGAACTTCTTCGAGTTGTACTTTACTCCCACTGTTTCTCTTGGAAAGAAACTCTCTCTCAAGAAAAACACAATTCCGAGCAACAAACACTTTGTTCTCGGATTGGTTGTAAAAGTAGTATGCCTTGGTTTCCTTAGGATAACCAACGAAGTAGCACTTATCAGATTTGGGTTCGAGCTTATCTGTAATTATTCGCTTAACATAAGCTTCGCAACCCCAAATCTTCAGGAAAGACAAACTTGGAACATTTCCAGTCCACATCTCATGTGGTGTCTTTGCAACTGATTTTGACGGAACCCTATTAAGTGTAAACGCAGACGTTTCTAGAGCGTATCCCCAAAAGGATGATGTAAGAGTTGAGAGACTCATCATTGATCGAACCATATCTAATAAAGTTTGATTCCTCCTCTCGGACACCCCATTCCATTGTGGTGTTCCATGAGGAGTGATGTAACGCCCCTTTCCCATTCTCCGCTGACCGTCGAGCTGACCGGCCAACAATCAAACAAGAACATGACCGATCGAACCCGAGCAAGTCGAACAGGAAAAGTTCATCACAGGACGAAGCCAGAGACAGATCAGTTTGAGATAAAGACTCGCGCCAACCCGTCCTTGACTCCGCTATCCTCACTTCCGTAGTACAAGTCGTACGCCTTGCACCACTTCTGTGAGTTGTGTCGGTTCGGACTAAACACAATATCAGGAAAGCATATTCATTTCTGAGTAACTAAACGTTCAACACAACGTTTAATCGTCATTTTTATAAATCATATCGTCAATCAACAAACAACAATACTCAAAGCTCAATGCAAAATTGGCGTCAAGCCAAACCGAAATAAAACATCCAAATCATCGAATCAAAACTCCGCCACAAGCAATCCCGACACTACACCGAGTTCCCCGCGTCCGTCGCTGCTACACCTGAAAAACACAAAAAGAGTCTAATGAGCGATCTAAGATCACCCAGTGAATCGGCTTCCCACTAAGGCTTCGAATCTATCTATCATCTATAGATTCCCGCCCGAAACCCCAAAATAACAATCAACACACAAATAGCCGATCACGCACTACCACGTCGCGTCGAGCCCACACACAATCAATTGCCAAAAGAAAAGAGAAGGCGATTAGAGGAAATCGGGAGCACTGCGGCACATGTCCCCGATTGAAACTCGATCTATCTGCCACGCACTACCAACTACACCAAAACACACACACGCTGGGCCCCTACGATCTTGGTAACTTCCACGGGTTTTCGCCGTTACCGATATGATAACTAACCCACGTGACTCCTAGCCGTCCACACAACGACTAGGACACCGTTCTCTGTCCATCGATACGCGGCGACTCTGACTACCCCTAGATAGCCCGAGCTTCCATGCAGTCCGGCCCTAGGACGCGACCCCGTATTCTCCGGACTACACCCTACAGACGTCACTCCATAGGTTCGCACCTGCCAGCATTCACTGACCGGTTATCAACTCCCGAGGATCCAATCGGGATGGAAGTACCAGAACGTAATCACATACACCACCTAGACTTGCGGGATCTAACGCACCCTAGAGTCCTAGTGCAGAAATGTAAACACACAGACTCGCTTGGACTCTAGCAATCAATCACAATCAACCATACACTCCACTCAATCCCGCATCCCGCAAGTCTACTCACACACACCACCGCTCTGACTCGGCACCGTACCGAGTCAGCACCACAACTTAACCGGTCCCGTGACCGAGTTAAGCAACAACAAGGACGTCTCGGCCCAACACCGAGACGATCTAAAGGCCTGCACAGAAACATCAACCACAAGCACACTACACAACACCAACACGCAATTCAACAGTCTACTCGGCCCAACACCGAAATAGACTCACAACCACACACAACAGGCCTATTAGGGTTTCTATCGTCTTTTAACCAATTCACGCCTGCTACCTTGGGTTAACCGCTTGTTAACCCGTAGACGGTTCCATAATCACAACACTTCTCACTTCTTAATCAATCCTAATCATCTTTTAACCACTCCTCGATCCGTCGGTTTAGAGCTAGCCGCTTGCTAAACTCCCCGACGTCTCATCATTCATTACTCAATTCATTTAACCTCGGGTAATCCCGACACCATTCATACTCTATACGTTTGTTCACGATTTAACTTCCGCATTTTAACTCGTCTCAATTTCCGTATATAGATTCATTTAATACCGTGCCTTACTTACATATATATGCATATATAGTCCTACTCATGCCATGACTATATGAATGCATCACACAACGTTCTAACAACCTAACTGCACGCAATAGGTTTAATCCGTTTTAACCTAACATGCTTCTTTAACCCTAGCCGGTTTAACGTTAATCAATCAATCAATCAATTCAACTCAATTCAATTCGGGTATGCAATCCTATCACTATGGTTTCCCATTTATCGTTCTACATGCAACTACGGTGTTTGAGCCGACTCACAGTGATTTGACGGAACGAATGGCACGGATGCGGATACGGCTTCCCGAGATCCCGAACTGAACCCGAACCTCCCCGAATACCCAAACACGAACTCCCAAAGCTTCCCGAACATGAATCCCGAACACAAACCGCAACTTAATAACCGGCCGGAATCAACGCGTTGACCGGCGTTGACCACGGCGTTGACCGAAGCTGACCATTGACCATCTTCTCTCTCCTCCGGATCTCTCTCTTCTTTCTCTCTCTATTCTCTCTCTTCCTCTTCTTCTTCAATCTTCATCTTCTCTCTCTTCTTTACGCCTCCTTCTCTCTCTCTTCTTCATCTTCACGCCTCCTTCTCTCTCTCTTCTTCATCTTCACGCCTCTCTCTCTCTCTTCTTCATCTTCACGCCTCTCTCTCCCTCTCTTCTTCATCTTCACGCCTCTTTCTCTCTCTCTTCTTCTTCTCCTCCTTCTTCTTCCGGCTTCTTCTTCTCTCTCTCTATCTCTTCTTCTTCTTCTTCACGCCTTCCTTTCTCCTCCGGATCTTCTTCTCCTTCCTCTGGTCTTCCTCCTCCGCCGACATCTCCTCCTCCGGATTTTCCTCCTTCGGTCTTCTCCTCCTCCTCCTTCTTCTTCTTCTTCTTATTCTTCTTCTTCTTCTTCTTCTTCTTCTTCTTCTTCTTCTTCCTCCCTTCTCCCTCTCTTCTTTCTCTCTTCTTCACTACTCTTGTTGAGAAGTGTTTTTGGTGTGAAGAAAAGTGAGGGGTGAAGGCCTCCTTTTATAGCTAAAGTGAAGAGATCTCCACCTTCCACTTGTCACCTCTTCTTCTCCATCTTAAGCCACGACCTCTACACCAAAAACCATCCAAAAACAATGCATTTGATCATCCACCATCCACTTGTAGCCTCCTCCATGCAGCCCTTGGATTGATGACAACACATCTTTGGAGATTCATGCACCTAAGAAGCTTCTATTTGTTGGGCTCAGATTTCGTGGCCCATGCCTCATACTGAGCTTTATTTAGGTCCAATATCATCTTAGTAATCAGCCCTAAGTACCTGATTCAAGCCCAAGCTCCAAAGAAATTATTTTGGAGTTTTAGTCATTAATCACCCATTAATAATCTAAAATTCATAACTGGATCTCAGCATCAAATCTTGCTTCATCCTTTTAACCGTGTCTTCTTCATATTATAATGGAGCTGTGGTCAAAATTTCATAATTTTTTGTGGCGTTTAGAAGGTCATCTCGCTTGCCCGAACATTGTATCGGTTTCTCGTAAAAACCGGTTTCACGTTGAATATTTTTAAAACTCTTTATATGCTTCTATAAATCCACAAAGCCTCATTTTCAGATTCTAGATGCTCTTAGGTGATTTTAGAAATTTGAATCACCTCAAACGGACACCCGTAGCTCCTGTTATGAATTTTACAAGTTTTGTCGGTTTTATCGGTTTCCATTCCCGATAACCCGAAAAACTCATCTACGGTCTGTTTCCACCATTCTTGATCTTCTAAATGTTTTCTTTCTTCAAAAAGAAAAACATTTGGCCCGTCTTAGATTCTGGCTCGTATTTTGGTAATATTACCAAAATACCCCTTATCTTCTCAAAATTACAAAACTATCACTCTTTGACTTTTCTGCTGCCCGTTGACCATTCTTGATACAGGGTATTACATTCTTCCCCACTTACAGGAATTCGGTCCCCGAATTCTCCGTCACTATCAGACTTCGAATCGGTTCCGAACCTTGTAAGTCGCTTCATCACTTTACTTTGACGCTTCTTCTTCGAACACCGCTGCATACTACATACCTCTTTGAACACCCCTGAATACCATTGACCTCCACATCGTTCCGAACTGATATCTTAATCTCGCATACCTTGATCTACTCCACCCTGAATTGCCTCCATCGGTTCCGATCCTCAAACGTAATCTTGGTTAACTACTCCGCTCTGATTCCCACTTTGCGCTTCCCCACTTTGTCTCAGCCTCCACATTCTTTTCCGCTACTGTTTGTTTCCCTGAGACACCCTTCAAGAATCTGCCTTCCAACCCTGACGTTACGGCGACCCTTCCGTCTCTTACCATTCTATCTCTATGATATCATCAACCGTTCCACTCTTTCTCATAGCCTTGTATTCCTTATTGTGTTTCACGCTCAACTGTCTTCCTCCGTCCATTTGTCCTGACCTCGGTCTTATTCCCACTGGTTTCTCTCCCTTGATTCGCATTCTGACTTCCCCACTTCGCTTCGCCTCCCATGTCTTTTACGATACTGGTATATCTCTCTGACTCTCACATTCCTCGTACTGATAACTTCACGTGGCTTCTGACACGGCTTCATCTCCATTCATACTAATAACCCCATTCTATCATTAACACGATCTCTTCCCGCTCACACGTCTCGGTTTCTGAATCCAATTCCGCTAACTTTTCACTTCATTCCCACTGACGGCTTCGCTCTGGTTTCCATACGGCTACTGCTGCTAACACATTAAACCAACCGCTCCGCTTGTCCGCTGCTCTGTACTGACACTTTCCCGCTGACATTCCACACTGCCTGCTTCACTTCCCGGGTCAACTCATCTCTCGGCTTCTTTTCAGCCCATCTCGCTTTCGGGTTCGGGTTCGGTCTCGTATTCGTATCGCATCATCCATTCCGTCCTGCATTCAACACAACAATTTTCACTGGAGTGGTGAATTCAAACCAATCCATTCCCCGATATCACTTCCTCATAGAAATATAGTTAGTTAATCATGTACCCAAAGGTCACCCATGATTAAGTAACGATACTCTATAATTCCGCTTCCTCTCGAATCGACAGTCGATTCCAACCATTCTCAAGTTAGCTCAACACCTTAAACGAAAAGGTTCTAACACTTCTATTCGCAACAAACTAACGATGCAAATAAAATTTTAGCTACTCAACCCATAGCTTACCACCACTATTCACACTCCGCACATGCTAAGCATGTCACAACACTAGCACTCTCACAGTGCTACACTACCACGAAAGACAACTCTAACTATCCAATGCACCACACAAGCATTAGATAGAACACGCAAGCAATTAAATGCAAAAACAAACAATTACCACACGCATTCAAGCAATCATCAGATCGCTCCGGATATGCCGTCAGTCTGGGTTTAGGTTATGATGAACGGTCCTCAGTTCCGCTCATCATCAGACTTCACATGGTAATTCGTTTGCATCACAAAACCATCATACGCATGCAAACGATTACTATGAAAGCCATGACGATAATTGAATTATCTGCATCACATACATACACCAAAACAACAACATACACATGTCTCGAGGTTAACTGAAATACATAGAGAAACAGAGATACAACCATAAGATGTCCGACATCAACAACCCAACCCACAAACTGCACCGCCATATCCTGGAGATGTTCCCAACAACATACGAAAATCCGTCGATCTGGATACACACAAACAACATAGTTAGTGCCCATACTCACCTGGCCTAACTACCCAAAATCCAAATAGCCCCAGCACGACCGGAATGCCATACACAACCGGCATCACGGCTCGCGCTGGTAATCACTGGCAGGCGCGCCGGGAGGGTGTGGTGGGTGTGCATCTTTGGTCGGCGCTCCAACCTAGTGTGGCTCTGCCATCAGACATAACTGCGCTTCATGACCTCTGCGACCACAAATCTCACGAACCAGAACGGACGCTGGGCGTGTCCCATGGTAACAAGCTGACGCCTGATGATCTGTCGCTCCACATAGCTGACAGGAAGAACAGACCCCGAAGAAGGCTCCTAAAAACCCTCGGCTACTCGATGACCCTGAACTCTACATATCTGGCGGCGCTACTGGCTCGGTCTGCGGAGCAACTGCCTCCAGCTGCACATCCGATCCTGACATCGACATCGGTACTACTCCTGCGGCTGACTCTCCATCTGAATGCGGCTCGGCACCAACGAGTGAGGGATCTCCTGATCTCTACGGCGATCCTGGCTGTTGATGCGGCCCAATCTCCTGCTCCAAGACGTCCTCGAGTATCGCCATCTGCTCGTCCATGTCCTGCGCCCACTGCACACGCTGCTCCGGATCTGTCGGCTCCATGTCCAGGTCAACTTCTGCGCGTAACTGGTCCACCACAAAGTCCACCACACAAAGTGAAATGAAATTTGAGGCATGCAACTAGGTAATGGCATGTCATGCGTCTCAAGAATCGGCGGCTGAAACTCTTGGCAGTATCACTGGCTCCGGTGGTGCAACTGTATCCGATAACTGCATCGTCTTGTAGAGCTTGAGGTAACGGGTCAGGAAACGGTCTCCAATCTACGGCGGCTTCTCTCACCATTCGGTTTGCGAGGAGGAACTGGTGGTTGGTCGGATATCTGCGAACCTCGTGACGGCTCAGACTTCGCCCTCTAATCCACTGGCTGCTGCTCGAACAGATCTCGATACTGTGCTGTTGTCATCCGACGACGACTCAAACTGCTCTCTGAAATCTCACGCCATGCACACACCCAAATCTCATACCATGCACACACCCACTCACATTCCGTCCAGGGGCACTCTGCTGCTGACTGCAAACGAAACATGAATACACATTAGTACAAATAATACAAATTTTCTACCCCATCCCAACCCCGTAATTACTAACGCGGCTCGGTTTCCTAATGGATGCTTGGGTAAGACACAATTTTGACTCAATAAAACCACGGAAAACACTCAGAAATGAATAGCTTTGAAACCCATGCAGAACCATGCTCTGATACCACCTCTCTGTAACGCCCCTTTCCCATTCTCCGCTGACCGTCGAGCTGACCGGCCAACAATCAAACAAGAACATGACCGATCGAACCCGAGCAAGTCGAACAGGAAAAGTTCATCACAGGACGAAGCCAGAGACAGATCAGTTTGAGATAAAGACTCGCGCCAACCCGTCCTTGACTCCGCTATCCTCACTTCCGTAGTACAAGTCGTACGCCTTGCACCACTTCTGTGAGTTGTGTCGGTTCGGACTAAACACAATATCAGGAAAGCATATTCATTTCTGAGTAACTAAACGTTCAACACAACGTTTAATCGTCATTTTTATAAATCATATCGTCAATCAACAAACAACAATACTCAAAGCTCAATGCAAAATTGGCGTCAAGCCAAACCGAAATAAAACATCCAAATCATCGAATCAAAACTCCGCCACAAGCAATCCCGACACTACACCGAGTTCCCCGCGTCCGTCGCTGCTACACCTGAAAACACAAAAAGAGTCTAATGAGCGATCTAAGATCACCCAGTGAATCGGCTTCCCACTAAGGCTTCGAATCTATCTATCATCTATAGATTCCCGCCCGAAACCCCAAAATAACAATCAACACACAAATAGCCGATCACGCACTACCACGTCGCGTCGAGCCCACACACAATCAATTGCCAAAAGAAAAGAGAAGGCGATTAGAGGAAATCGGGAGCACTGCGGCACATGTCCCCGATTGAGACTCGATCTATCTGCCACGCACTACCAACTACACCAAAACACACACACGCTGGGCCCCTACGATCTTGGTAACTTCCACGGGTTTTCGCCGTTACCGATATGATAACTAACCCACGTGACTCCTAGCCGTCCACACAACGACTAGGACACCGTTCTCTGTCCATCGATACGCGGCGACTCTGACTACCCCTAGATAGCCCGAGCTTCCATGCAGTCCGGCCCTAGGACGCGACCCCGTATTCTCCGGACTACTGTTGGAATTGTGTCCAGCAATCTCTGTACTGTCTCTATAACGTAAGAGTATGTCAGTGATCAGACATAAGTCATACAATACTGGGGGTCATGATGGCTTGCTAGAGTCCGCTCATGATCTATAAGTCTTGGACTTATTGCCTTTATTGTATGATCCCATATGGGTCACACGCTTAAGCTAGCAGGAAATAATGTTGAAAGGCATAGCAGAAGTACGACAAAAGTGCTAGGCATTTGTCGTACTAAGAGAGAATGAATAATGGGTCTGATTAAATGGGATTTAATCAGATTGGGCCCAAAAGCCCATTAGGGAAAAGAGAAGGCTTTTAATGACTAAAAGCCAAAGTCTCTTTCTCTCTAACACAACCCTAGCCGCGATTTCTCTCCTCTCTCTGCGCCCCATCTCAGCTCGGTCTAGCAGCCAGTTTCCTGTGATTGCGTGTGTGAGCCTTTGGAGGATCCATCTCTCGGTGTATCTCCCTGATCATTGACCTGTTCTCAATTCCGCTGCAAACAAACAGGTAAAAGGTGAGATCTAATGTTTCTAAATAAGAACACCTAGATCTAATGCATGTTTAGGTTGATTTCAATATGAGAATTGAATCAGGATCAACCAAAACTTCCAACAGTGGTATCAGAGCCATTGGTTCTTAGGTTTCTTGTTTTAGATTCATTGTTTAGGTTGTTTAATCTGCTTAGAATTGTTTTTGAATCAATTACTGATAAGATAAAACAGTTAAGAATCAGAATTGAACTCTAAACACACAAGAAAAATCGCAAAACATGAGCTATATGACTCAGATTTGCGATCGGCCGGGTATTGGATCGACCGGCTTGGCCGGTTGATGATTACGGCCGAGAGGAATGGCCGGTTGGTCGGATTGGACCGGTCGGACGTGGATCGGACGGATGGATCGAGTCGATCGCGTCGTCCCGATCGCTTCCCGGCTGTCGCGCGCGTCACGTCCCGATCGCTCGGCGATCGTGGAGCGACCATGCGTCCCGACCATCCCGTCCCGAGCTGCCGTCCCGAACGTCCCGGTGAACCGTCCCGAGCATCCCAAGCGCATCGATCTCGGATCATGGCGCACGGCTTGCGGCTGGACGATCATTGCTTGATCCGAAAGCTAGGGTTGAGAGTGTTCACGGTTCAACCGGTTCGATTTCGGTTAGCTGGTTCGGTTCAAAAACTTGATTAAAATGTTCGTTCTGGTTTAATAAACAGATTAATAAGTTTATTAAGTCTGGTTAAACCAGGATTAGAAATCCAATGTCGAAAAAAAAAATTGGATTTGAGCCTAAACCAGGAATTTCTAATTTGATTTGGTTGGACCAAATAAATTGAGAAATTCCGGTTTAGTAAATAACCGGTTGACAATTGTGGTCATCGTAGTAATTAAAACTTGGTTAGACCAGTTTTAATGAACCAGACCGGTTATGTCAATTAATTGGACAATTGGGTCATGTCTTGGACATGGACCAATTCTTGGGCCTCGGGCCAAGAAGTTAAAACAATTGGGCCAGTTAATTGAGTCTTTCTTCAGATTAATTCAAAATCTATTTTATAAGATTATAAAGTCGGTTTTAAATTAAAGTTTCCGAAATTTTATAATTAGAAAGTTTCTTAAAATAGAATTTTCTGAATTTGCGGGTTTTGGATTTTAAAAGAAGTTTCTAAAGTTAGAAAGTTTCCGGTTTTAGAAAGTTTCCAATTTTAGAAAGTTTCTAAAAAATAGTAGGTTTCCATAAATAGAAAGTTTCCCGAAATAGTAATCTTCTATTTTGGGAATGATTTTAATAAACCTACGAACCTCAAATAATATCAAGCGTTGGATGTCTTGTCCAGGCTATGTCAGCTGTCAAAGCCCATTCAATTGCATTCATGGCCTTACAGTGTGAGGATGTCTGCTTTTGCGTGGGTAAGACGGTTTGTGATTCGTAAATGTCATTGGGAGTCCCAGACATTAATGATTACATGACTGTATAGTCTGGTTTTCTTGACTAGGCCATCGGGAGTCCCGGGCCTTGAGACATCAGAGTGGATTGGGCCTCGGGCCCAGATTCACAACCAAGAGTTATATCACGGATATAATTAGCCGATATAGGGCTTACCGATATAAGCTAAGGTTGGGTGACGGCCAGTGGCCCACTTTAATCTTAGTTATATGTGGATCTTGGAATCATTATATTCTATTGAGGGTAACTTAGGTTATTGAATATAATGCATGATTAATCATATTATACTTTAATACGAGATTAATCATTTTGAACATATAACTAATAACCTTTTTATTTATATATTTCAGATATGACTACTACAAGCACTCAAAACACATTCTCGATCCGGTCTGTTCTCGAGAAGGAGAAGCTGACTGGAACGAACTTCCTGACATGGTCAAGGAACTTGAGGCTGGTCCTCAAGCAGGAGAAGAAGGATTACGTCCTTCGAGATCCCCTCCCCGAGAGGCCTCTTGCCAATGCTGCTAGGACTCTGCACAATGCTTGGGAAAAGCATTCGTCAGATGAAAATGATGTTTATTGTCTGATGTTGGTGACAATGACTCCAGAGCTGCAAAAGCAGTTCGAAAGTGTATTGTCTCCAATCGAGATCATGGCAAGCCTGAAATCGCTTTTTCAGGAGCAGGCTAGGACCGAGAGGTTCCAGACAGTTAAGAACCTCTTGGACTGTAAGTTGGCTGCGAATGCGGCAGTGAGTCCTCATGTGTTGAAGATGATGGGTTATCTCGATCATCTTCACAAACTCGACTGCCCAATCAGCCAGGAACTTGCCTGCGACATCATTCTGCAGTCTTTACCTGCAAGCTATGATCAGTTCATTCTGAACTTTAACATGCATGGCTTGAGTAAGACACTGCCTGAGCTTCACGGAATGCTCAAGACTGCAGAGCCCAACTTGAAGAAAACCGCCAAGGACCCCAATGTACTTATGGTACAAAAGGGCAAGGGGTTTAAGAAGTCTTCTGCTAAGGATAAGGGAAAGGCCAAGGGTGTCCAAGTCGTGGACTCAGACACGCCAAAGCCCAAGCCCAAGTCCAAGGCTGGGCCTACTGACATGTGCAGGTTCTGCAAAGAACTGGGGCATTGGAGAAGAGATTGCAAGAAATTCCAGGAAGGTCTAAAGGAATTAAAGAAGAAGACTTTCGAGACTTCTTCATCAGGTATTTTTGTTATAGAAGTTAATACAACTACTTCTGATAATACCTCATGGGTCATGGATACTGGTTGTGGGGCTCATATTTGTACTAATATGCAGGCACTCAGCAACAGTAGAAGGCTGAAGCAAGGACAAGTGGAACTACGAGTTGGGAATGGAGCGAAAGTTTCAGCACTAGCTGTAGGAACTTACTTGTTGTCTTTACCTTCGGGATTGATTTTAGAACTTAATAATTGTTATTTTGTACCTGCTATAAGCAGAAATATTATTTCAATTTCTTTGTTGGATTTGGAAGGTTATGATTTTTCAGTTAAGAATAAATTATGTTCCTTCAATCGCAACAATTTGTTCTATGGTTCGGCCCCTCTTACGAATGGGCTTTACATACTCGATCAATCCGCGCCAATTTATAACATCAATACAAAACGGTTTAAACCTAATGAGGAAAACCGAACGTTTCTATGGCATTGTCGTTTAGGGCACATCAGCGAGAAACGCATCAAGAGGCTCCATTCGAACGGACTTCTTGGCTCATTTGACTTTGAGTCATGTGAGAAATGCGAATCCTGCATGATGGGCAAAATGACACGGGCCCCCTTTAATAAACCTAACGAGAGGGCCAATGACTTATTGGGCCTGATACACACTGATGTGTGTGGCCCAATGTCCACTAATGCAAGAGGAAACTATCAGTACTTCATTACCTTCACTGATGATTTCAGTAGGTATGGATATGTTTACTTGATGAAACATAAGTCTGAATCTTTTGAGAAGTTCAGAGAATTCCAAAATGAAGTACAGAACCAACTTGGCAAAAGCATTAAGGCTCTTCGGTCCGACCGAGGAGGAGAATACTTAAGCCAAGAATTCAGTGATCATCTGAGAGAGTGTGGGATTGTATCCCAACTCACTCCTCCTGGAACACCTCAATGGAATGGTGTGTCTGAGAGGAGAAATCGGACCTTATTGGATATGGTTCGATCTATGATGAGTCACACAGACCTTCCAATATCCCTTTGGGGATATGCTCTGCTAACAGCAGTGTTCACTCTAAATAGAGCGCCATCAAAAGCAGTAGCAAAGACACCATATGAATTATGGACTGGAGAAACTCCAGTGCTGTCTTATCTAAGAATTTGGGGTTGTGAAGCCTATGTAAAGAGATTAATCTCAGATAAGCTTACACCAAAATCTGATAAATGCTACTTCATTGGTTATCCACGGGAAACCAAGGCTTATTACTTCTATCTACGTTCCGAGAACAAGATCTTTGTTGCCCGGGATTGTAACTTTCTTGAGAGAGAGTTTCTCTCTAAGAAAGACAGTGGGAGTAAGGTACTGCTTGAAGAAATTCAAGATGAACAGGATACTGCTCAACCTAATGAGGAAGAGCAGCAGGAGGATCTACAAGAAATTGTAGAGCCTGAACCTGTAGTACCTGAAGTTCGAAGATCCGGGAGGATCCGTCACGAACCCGAGAGATATCAGGGATTCCTCGTGACTGACTGTCATGATCTTTTGATCATTGATGGTGATGAACCATCGAACTTCAATCAAGCCATGATGGGCCCAGATTCCTCTAAGTGGCGCCAGGCCACTGATTCCGAAATGGACTCCATGTCGGTCAACCAAGTCTTTTCGTTGGTTGACTTACCCGTTGGTGTAAAAGCCATCGAGTGCAAATGGATCTTCAAGAAGAAGATTGACGTGGATGGAAATGTCCAGATTTATAAAGCCATGTTGGTGGCAAAAGGTTTCAGACAAGTTCACGGAGTGGACTACGATGAAACCTATTCACCGGTGGCTATGATGAAATCTATTCGGATTCTACTAGCAACTGCAGCTTTTCATGATTATGAAATTTGGCAGATGGACGTAAAAACCGCCTTCCTGAATGGCATTCTGGAAGAGGATGTGTATATGACGCAACCTGACGGTTACATAGATCCAAAGAATGCTGGGAAAGTATGCAAGCTTCATAAATCCATTTATGGATTGAAGCAAGCATCGAGGAGCTGGAATCTTCGTTTTGATGAAGCGATCAAGCAATTTGACTTCATCAGAAACGAAGAAGAACAATGCGTGTATAAGAAATCTAGTGGGAGCAAGATTGTATTTCTTATCCTGTATGTCGATGACATACTGCTTCTCGGAAACGACGTTCCAATGCTGAAGTCTGTAAAAGACTGGCTTGGAAGTTGTTTTTCCATGAAAGACATGGGTGAAGCCGCATACGTTCTTGGAATTAGGATCTATCGGGATAGACCTAAGAGGCTGATAGGCTTGTGTCAAGACTCATACATTGACAAAGTCCTACAAAGATTCAGCATGAAAGATTCCAAGAAGGGCTTCACGCCAATGGTACATGGCACATCGCTAAGCAAGAAGCAGAGCCCTACGTCGGCTGCTGAGCTTGAGCGCATGAAGAATATTCCTTATGCATCTGCAATAGGATCTGTCATGTATGCCATGATCTGTACTCGTCCTGATGTTGCTTACGCATTGAGCATGACGAGTAGATACCAGTCAAATCCAGGTGAAAACCATTGGATTGCCGTAAAGAACATCTTGAAGTATCTAAGACATACTAAGGATAAGTTCTTAGTGTACGGTGGAAGTGATGTGCTTAAAGTCAGTGGATTCACGGACGCAAGTTTCCAGACAGACACAGATGATTTCCGGTCACAGTCCGGTTATGTCTTTTGTCTGAATGGCGGTGCAGTAAGTTGGAGAAGCTCCAAGCAGGACACCGTTGCTGATTCCACTACGGAAGCTGAATATATCGCCGCCTCGGAAGCAGCGAAGGAAGCTGTTTGGATACGAAAGTTCATTATGGAACTAGGTGTGATACCAGATGCGGCTGAGCCTCTGGCACTGTTTTGTGACAACAATGGTGCTATAGCTCAGGCAAAGGAACCAAGATCACACCAGAAATCCAAGCATGTTCAAAGAAGATATCACTTGATACGTGACATCATTAATAGAAAGGAAGTCAAGATCAGCCGAGTTCCGACAGATGATAATGTCGCTGATCCGTTGACAAAGCCACTCCCAAGGCCTAAGCTCGAGTTCCTGGCTGAAGCTGTAGGCATTAGAAACATTGAAATGTAATCTAAATTTGAGTGGGAGTTTTGTGAGCTTTATTTTAGTTATTTGATATGTTCTTGTAAAACATTATTATTCATGTTTTAATGAAATTATTATTTCAAGATTATTTTAACTGTGATGAAATAATCGTTCCAAAATGATATGAACCATTTTATAGGTCATCGAAGTAAATGATTTGATCTTGAGTCATCAAAGTCATTTAGCTTGATCATGAGATCCTATATTTGATAAATGTTTTATATCATCCTGTCCCTAGTCGAAGGTTGTTGAAATTGGAACACCAACAACCGTGTAAGACTGGATTGGTACGTGACTTATGACAAAGTCTCATTGTGTCATAGATGCTCGGCATCAAAGTCAGTACATAGGTGTATGTTGGGAACATACGACCGGACAAGACCCGCTAATAAGAACTCTTCAGGATATTTATATCTGTGTCATAAGAGATTCTTACTACGACTATAGAGTATAGTCCTTAGACCTGAGTTCGCATGCATGTGACTGCATATGGACTGATGCACTTTGATCATTGTCTAACGCTATCGTTCTGCGATAGCTATAAGGACCTTGTTTGGGTACATCATGAAATGAGTAGTTTACAGTGATGGAACAAGATGGGATTTGTCCCTCCAATATAAATGGAGTGAATATCTCTAGGCCAATCGGAGATTTGAATACTGGAAAACGCATGGCCATGCTCAAACGGACTTTCCCGAGTCGTTTGTATTGTCAGTATCAAATCAGAGTCCGATGAACAAGATTAGGCTTTATAAGGATGACACTAATCTTGCCTTATGACTAATCGAGATATTGAGACGAAAGGGATTATGAATACAGAGATTCCAGTTCAAGTGGGAGATTGTTGGAATTGTGTCCAGCAATCTCTGTACTGTCTCTATAACGTAAGAGTATGTCAGTGATCAGACATAAGTCATACAATACTGGGGGTCATGATGGCTTGCTAGAGTCCGCTCATGATCTATAAGTCTTGGACTTATTGCCTTTATTGTATGATCCCATATGGGTCACACGCTTAAGCTAGCAGGAAATAATGTTGAAAGGCATAGCAGAAGTACGACAAAAGTGCTAGGCATTTGTCGTACTAAGAGAGAATGAATAATGGGTCTGATTAAATGGGATTTAATCAGATTGGGCCCAAAAGCCCATTAGGGAAAAGAGAAGGCTTTTAATGACTAAAAGCCAAAGTCTCTTTCTCTCTAACACAACCCTAGCCGCGATTTCTCTCCTCTCTCTGCGCCCCATCTCAGCTCGGTCTAGCAGCCAGTTTCCTGTGATTGCGTGTGTGAGCCTTTGGAGGATCCATCTCTCGGTGTATCTCCCTGATCATTGACCTGTTCTCAATTCCGCTGCAAACAAACAGGTAAAAGGTGAGATCTAATGTTTCTAAATAAGAACACCTAGATCTAATGCATGTTTAGGTTGATTTCAATATGAGAATTGAATCAGGATCAACCAAAACTTCCAACAACTACACCCTACAGACGTCACTCCATAGGTTCGCACCTGCCAGCATTCACTGACCGGTTATCAACTCCCGAGGATCCAATCGGGATGGAAGTACCAGAACGTAATCACATACACCACCTAGACTTGCGGGATCTAACGCACCCTAGAGTCCTAGTGCAGAAATGTAAACACACAGACTCGCTTGGACTCTAGCAATCAATCACAATCAACCATACACTCCACTCAATCCCGCATCCCGCAAGTCTACTCACACACACCACCGCTCTGACTCGGCACCGTACCGAGTCAGCACCACAACTTAACCGGTCCCGTGACCGAGTTAAGCAACAACAAGGACGTCTCGGCCCAACACCGAGACGATCTAAAGGCCTGCACAGAAACATCAACCACAAGCACACTACACAACACCAACACGCAATTCAACAGTCTACTCGGCCCAACACCGAAATAGACTCACAACCACACACAACAGGCCTATTAGGGTTTCTATCGTCTTTTAACCAATTCACGCCTGCTACCTTGGGTTAACCGCTTGTTAACCCGTAGACGGTTCCATAATCACAACACTTCTCACTTCTTAATCAATCCTAATCATCTTTTAACCACTCCTCGATCCGTCGGTTTAGAGCTAGCCGCTTGCTAAACTCCCCGACGTCTCATCATTCATTACTCAATTCATTTAACCTCGGGTAATCCCGACACCATTCATACTCTATACGTTTGTTCACGATTTAACTTCCGCATTTTAACTCGTCTCAATTTCCGTATATAGATTCATTTAATACCGTGCCTTACTTACATATATATGCATATATAGTCCTACTCATGCCATGACTATATGAATGCATCACACAACGTTCTAACAACCTAACTGCACGCAATAGGTTTAATCCGTTTTAACCTAACATGCTTCTTTAACCCTAGCCGGTTTAACGTTAATCAATCAATCAATCAATTCAACTCAATTCAATTCGGGTATGCAATCCTATCACTATGGTTTCCCATTTATCGTTCTACATGCAACTACGGTGTTTGAGCCGACTCACAGTGATTTGACGGAACGAATGGCACGGATGCGGATACGGCTTCCCGAGATCCCGAACTGAACCCGAACCTCCCCGAATACCCAAACACGAACTCCCAAAGCTTCCCGAACATGAATCCCGAACACAAACCGCAACTTAATAACCGGCCGGAATCAACGCGTTGACCGGCGTTGACCACGGCGTTGACCGAAGCTGACCATTGACCATCTTCTCTCTCCTCCGGATCTCTCTCTTCTTTCTCTCTCTATTCTCTCTCTTCCTCTTCTTCTCCAATCTTCATCTTCTCTCTCTTCTTTACGCCTCCTTCTCTCTCTCTTCTTCATCTTCACGCCTCCTTCTCTCTCTCTTCTTCATCTTCACGCCTCTCTCTCTCTCTTCTTCATCTTCACGCCTCTCTCTCCCTCTCTTCTTCATCTTCACGCCTCTTTCTCTCTCTCTTCTTCTTCTCCTCCTTCTTCTTCCGGCTTCTTCTTCTCTCTCTCTATCTCTTCTTCTTCTTCTTCACGCCTTCCTTTCTCCTCCGGATCTTCTTCTCCTTCCTCTGGTCTTCCTCCTCCGCCGGCATCTCCTCCTCCGGATTTTCCTCCTTCGGTCTTCTCCTTCTTCTCCTCCTCCTCCTTCTTCTTCTTCTTCTTCTTCTTCTTCTTCTTCTTCTTCTTCTTCTTCTTCTTCTTCTTCTTCTTCTTCTTCTTCTTCTTCTTCTTCTTCCTCCCTTCTCCCTCTCTTCTTTCTCTCTTCTTCACTACTCTTGTTGAGAAGTGTTTTTGGTGTGAAGAAAAGTGAGGGGTGAAGGCCTCCTTTTATAGCTAAAGTGAAGAGATCTCCACCTTCCACTTGTCACCTCTTCTTCTCCATCTTAAGCCACGACCTCTACACCAAAAACCATCCAAAAACAATGCATTTGATCATCCACCATCCACTTGTAGCCTCCTCCATGCAGCCCTTGGATTGATGACAACACATCTTTGGAGATTCATGCACCTAAGAAGCTTCTATTTGTTGGGCTCAGATTTCGTGGCCCATGCCTCATACTGAGCTTTATTTAGGTCCAATATCATCTTAGTAATCAGCCCTAAGTACCTGATTCAAGCCCAAGCTCCAAAGAAATTATTTTGGAGTTTTAGTCATTAATCACCCATTAATAATCTAAAATTCATAACTGGATCTCAGCATCAAATCTTGCTTCATCCTTTTAACCGTGTCTTCTTCATATTATAATGGAGCTGTGGTCAAAATTTAATAATTTTTTTGTGGCGTTTAGAAGGTCATCTCGCTTGCCCGAACATTGTATCGGTTTCTCGTAAAAACCGGTTTCACGTTGAATATTTTTAAAACTCTTTATATGCTTCTATAAATCCACAAAGCCTCATTTTCAGATTCTAGATGCTCTTAGGTGATTTTAGAAATTTGAATCACCTCAAACGGACACTCGTAGCTCCTGTTATGAATTTTACAAGTTTTGTCGGTTTTATCGGTTTCCATTCCCGATAACCCGAAAAACTCATCTACGGTCTGTTTCCACCATTCTTGATCTTCTAAATGTTTTCTTTCTTCAAAAAGAACAACATTTGGCCCGTCTTAGATTCTGGCTCGTATTTTGGTAATATTACCAAAATACCCCTTATCTTCTCAAAATTACAAAACTATCACTCTTTGACTTTTCTGCTGCCCGTTGACCATTCTTGATACAGGGTATTACAAGTGAGTTGTGAAACAATTCCACAATCTCTCAAATGATCACTGAATTCTTGGCTTAAGTATTCTCCTCCACGATCTGATCGAAGAGCCTTAATACTTTTGCCAAGTTGATTCTGTACTTCATTTTGGAATTCTTTGAACCTTTCAAAAGATTCCGACTTGTGTCTCATTAAATAGACATAGCCATACCTGCTGAAATCATCAGTGAAGGTAATGAAGTATCGAAAATTTCCTCTGGCACTTGTGCTCATTGGGCCACACACATCTGTATGTATAAGGCCCAATAGGTCACTGGCCCTTTCATTTGATTTGTTGAAAGGGGCCTTAGTCATTTTGCCTAGTAAACAAGATTCACATTTCTCACATGATTCATAATCAAATGAGCCCAGAAGCCCATCACTATGGAGCTTTTGGATCCGTTTCTCGTTTATGTGGCCCAAACGACAATGCCAAAGAAAAGTCTGATTCATGTCATTTGATTTGAATCTCTTGGTGTTAATGTTATAGATTGGTGTAGTCTGGTTTAAAACATAAAGCCCATTCTCTAATGGGCTGCTACCATAAAATATATCATTGTAATCAAAAGAACAACATTTATTCTTAATTGAAAACTGATATCCTTCCACATCCAAAACAGGAATGAAAATAATATTTCTGCTTATAGTAGGTACATAGTAGCAATTATTAAGCTTTAAAACCAAACCAGAAGGTAAAGACAAGTTATATGTTCCTACGGCTAATGCAGCAACTCTTGCTCCATTCCCCACGCGCAGGTCCACTTGTCCCTTTTCCAACTTCCTACTGTTGCTTAGGCCCTGCATATTTGTACAAATATGAGCACCACAGTTGGTATCCAATACCCAAGAAGTAGAACCAGAAGTAGTAACATTTACTTCTATAACATAAATACCTGAAGATGAAGTCTCGAAAGTCTTCTTCTTCTTCTTCTTCTTCTTCTCTTCCAAGAATTTGTTGCAATTTCTCTTCCAATGCCCAAGCTCTTTACAGTAATGGCACTTATCAGTCTCAGATGGGCCCGGCTTGGGCTTCGGGGCTGGCGCAGGCGTGTCCTAGTTCTCAACCTGGACTGCCTTGCCCTTTCCCTTGCCTTTGCCAAGTTTCTTAAACTTCTTACCCCCTTGTACCATAAGTACATTAGGAGTGCCCTTCTTGATATTAGGCTCAGTTGTCTTGAGCATGCCATGCAGCTCAGTCAACGTCTTCGTCAAGTTGTTCATGTTATAGTTCATAACAAACTGATCATAGCTTGACGGCAGTGGCTGCAGAATGATGTCTGTAGCCAACTCTTGGCTAATGGGACAATACAGCCTCCCCAGGTTATCAATATAACCCATCATCTTTATGACATGAGGACTGACTGGGCCGTCCTTTGGTAGCTTGCATTCAATGAAAGATTTAACCGTCTGGTACCTCTCAGTTCATGCTTGCTCCTGAAACATACTTTTCAGGCTAGTGATCATCTCCACTGGCGACTCCACGTTCTCGTATTGCTTTTGCAAATCCGAGTTCATGGTAGCCAACATGAGATAATTCACATCGACCACATCATTAGAGTGCTTATCCCAAGCACTCCTTTCTGCATGTGGAGCATTGGCTCTCGGTTTTTCAGGGAGAACAGTTTCCAGGACATAGTCCCTTTTCTCCTGCTTGAGAACAATTCTCAAGTTCCGATACCATTCGAGAAAATTCGATCCAGTTAACTTGTCCTTCTCAAGGACGGATCGCAGGGAGAAAGAGTTATTATGAGTGTTAGTCATAGCTGAGAACAAAGAAAGGTAAAAGGTTTAGTTATGATGTTCAAGAAATGAGAGGTCTTAACTTTTAAGAAACTCGCATTATATTCAAACAATGTTTCCTTAGATGAATATAATGATTCAAGACCCATACTTCACTAAATTCAAGTGAGCCACTGGCTATCACTCAACTTTAGCTATCTAGGTAAGCAACAACTTTGCTAGTTATATCCATAGTTATATCCAATATAACTCTTGGTTGTGGATTGACATCTTATGTCCAATCCACCTGATGTCTCTGAGCCCAAAACTATTTTGATGGCCCAGTCAAGTAAACCAATCCTTTCAGTCATGTAATTGTTGACGTCTTGCACTGCAAGTCCATCAACACGATTACCTCTGTCTTACTCATGAAATTGTGGACATCTTGCACTGCAAGTCTATCGCACAATTAAATGGGTCTTGACAGTTGACAAGATTGGAAAGACATCAAGTATCACTTGATATTTGATTGAGGAACGGAATCATTCAAAACGTTCAGTTTTATTATATTTTAATTTTATAATTAATTGATTCATCTTGCTTTGGTTCTGTGATTTCAGGTTCAATAACCTAATCAACAAATCTGATGTCGATCGGCACTACTATAGTGTCGATCGATGCAGGATAACTAAAAGCAATCCGCGATAACCGATCAATCCAATTGATCCGGTTTTGAATACCGGTCAGCGTCGATCGATGCTACATTAGCATCGGTCGATGCCAACCTAATCAAACCAATCGCAATTAAACCATTCACAGAGTTCAACCATTATTAACCAAGCTCGATAACCGGTACAATCCAATTGAACCGATTCATCAATCTAGCGAGGTTTGTGTCGACCGACACAACATTTGTGTCGATCGACACTAGGCGAAAACTGAGTTTTATTCGGGTTTTCGCCCTGTGTCGATCGATGCCGGATTGGCAACGATCGACACCATGCGAAAAACCCTAAATTTTATTCGGGCTTTCGCCCTGTGTCGATCGATGCCGGATTGGCATCGATCGACACCATGCGAAAAAAACCCTAAAACGTTTTCGAACAGAACCCTAAACTAGGTTTTCATGAAAACGAATTTTAGCAAGTTTGTATCAACCATACACAGATTCAGATTCAACTAATCTAATCAACATGCTACAAATTCAATGGAACCCTAAAGCTCTGATACCACTGAAGGAATTTCTAGCAGTTCTAATCAGGATTAGCAACCCTAGTCTGAATTCCGAGCCTAGGATCTAAAGTTCAAGTAATTGAATCTATGAGATCTCAGATTTACCTGATGATTAGCAGCGGAAGGTTTGCAGATAATCGAGATCACGAAGCACCTCAAACGATGTTCCTCTACTGATATCCACACGCACACAAACTGGACAGGAGGGATGCTAGTGCCTGTAAGAGATCTAATCTCTAGAGAGGTTTCTATCTCGTTCTGGTGGCTGTGAATTAGGTTAGCAAACAGTTTAGGTCGACCATATATCTTATATATGTCGACTTAAACCATAACGGAATTAACCAACGATTAAACCGAATCAATCTGATTAATCCGCGAGTTGCATCGATCGATGCACTATCTGCATCGATCGAAACTGCCCCAGAATATTGATATCGAATGCATATCAAATATGCATTCACTGGATCATTACATTAATGATCAACCTCGTCTTTAACGCCCAGTTTGCTTAGGTGTGTGACCCTGTAGGATCATATAACACTAGCAATGAGTTCTCAACTCATTGATCATAAGTGGCTTCTAGCAAAGAGTTATGACTACCTAGTGTTATGTGATTGTCTCATCTCGACTATACGACTTTCACTTAGAGCAAGTACAATAGATTTCAGGACATTCCCAACAACCTGATGAGCGCGCGCACTTCCAATCTCAACTCGAACGGCGTAGTTACCTTTACTTGTTCGACCAATACAATTATTTAGTTTATTTATTTTATTTTATTTTAGATAAGGCTTTATTTATTAGGATTAGGGTTACAAGATTTATTCTTATCTCTTAGGGTTCTATTTAAATGCTTTTCTTTTGGCTTTGTACGGTACACTTGCTTTGATTAATAAACTGAATTTAAATCTAAATAGCTCTTGAGCCCTGTGAAGAAAATTCACAACCGATCGTTAATTTCGTTGGGAGTACCAACCAAATCGACGAGACTCGATCTTGATACGATCATCTACTAAAGATCCTCGTATCCTTCTTGTTACTTTTCTTCCGCTCTCCATCACTCTTCCAACTCAAGTGCCGATCACGGTCAACACCAAACACAAGCAAATAGGCACGTTATGGTGGGTCATAAACCCCCGGAGCCGGGATGACTACATCCTTTTGGAACTGCCGGGGCTTAAAAGGGTTCCTGGTAGTTTTACGCCTTAAAAGAATTAAGGCAACTTATTCCTTGGATTTACTCTTTCTTGTCGAAACAAAGAATCCCAATCATATCTTCTTAGATGTGGCTGCCAAGTTAGGTTATGAGTGTGTTTGGTGTGTACATCCTGTTGGTTTAAGTGGTGGTATTGCTTTATTATCGAACAAGAACAAATATGTTGTCTTTATGTATTATGATGAAATATTGCTTGATTACAAGATATATAATAAAGAGTTCTCTCTCTCTTTTTCTTGTGTCTATGGCTATCCTTTTAGAAAAGAAAGACATCATTTATGGGATTGATTAAAACGAATTGCTGTGAATAGAAAGGGACCATGGTTAATGTGTGGTGACTTCAATGAAGTCTTGAATGCAAACTAAAAATAGGGGGAAAGATGAGAGAACCATGGAGCTTAACAAATTTTAGAAACATGGTTTCTACTTGTGGTGTTTCTGATCTTCCATTCTCATGAAATAATATGACATGGATGGGTAAAAAGGAAGACATACACTGTTGAATCATGGTTAGATAGAGCTATGACCAATGATGAATGGCTTGCATTATTTTGCGGCATCACAAATTCAATATCTTGAGATGATTCAATCTGATCATTGTCCGGCGATTATTAAGATACGAAAGGTTATGGAGAACGATTATTCAGATTTGATAATCGATACCATTAAAATGAGGAATTGCTTCCATTTGTGTGATCAGGCTGGACAGAAGGTATGGCTTCAGAAAATGTACCATTCTCATTATGATTTCAACGTTTCAGACACTCCATCTCTCAGTGAAAGAAGGGTTTCGTTACGAATTATGAAAAACGTATTAAGTGTCTTACCCAAGAAATTGATGTGGCTCACTTCAGATAACAGGATCTCCACTACTGAAATAATTCGTCTACGATTAGAACTAAGCCAATCCTATAGAGATGAGGAGGAATATTGGTTCCTTAAAATAAGAAATATGGTTAAAATCTGGAGACGGATATACACAATTCTTCTTTGCAACGACTAAAAACAGACGAGCACGAAACAAGATACTTTCTATCAAAACCGAAATGGAAGAGGGTGCGTTTGGAAATGTAAAGATTGTTGTTGAAGCAAAAAAGTATTACACTATGCTTCTCACGACAACTTCCCCAGACAACATGTCGAGTGTTTTAAATAACATCCATACGTTGGTAACTCCCGAAATGAACACATTGTTGACGAAAGAAATAACAGCCGATGAAGTTAGAAAGGCGATCTTCAACATAGGTACAAACAGAGCTCCTAGACCGGACGGATTTACATTAAGTTTTGACCAACAATATTGGGATATTGTTGGACCATGGGTTGTGGAGGAGGTACAAAAAATCTTTGATTCTGGAACCATGCCTCATGAGTTAAATCATACTAATTTTAGTCTTATACAAAATATTGTTCCTCCGAACACAATGAAAGATTTCCGACCAATAGCACTTTCACTACAAGAAAACAGGCTTTTTGCGACTGCGTAAATAGTCGCAAATCAGTCGCTATTTTATATTTTGCGACCTAATAGCGACTAATTGTATTAGTCGCGAATCTGTGGTCGCTAATTCTATTAGTCGCTATATTAGTCGCTAAATTGCGACTATTTAGCGACTATATATATTTTGTGAATATTAGTCGCTACTGAGTCGCTAAATTTAACGACTCAGTTGCGACTATTTAGCGACTAATAGAGTCATTGTAGTATCTATATTACGACTAATTTGCGACTATTTTGTGACTATTTTCGTGGATGCTATCAAAACAATAAAAATAAAATAAAATTATTTTTTAATAAAAAAAAATTTAAATTAAACAAATATAAAATAATTGGGAAATTTTGAATTACAATTCACAGTAGAAAAAACAAAAAAAGAAAAAAGAAAAGAAAATAGCCCAGTAAAGTGGCCCAACAAAACTTATGCAGGCCTGGCTTTTGTGGCCCAGCAAACTGCAAACCCTAAATGATCCTCTTCTAGAATCTGCTCGCCGTCGTATAGCCACCATCGAGAAAGGTTAACTCTGAACGAACTCCGAACACGGCTCGCCGAGAAACAGGGCCTAAGAGACCATGGACTGAGACTTAATTACCCAAGAAACCTCCGAATTGCTGAGGAAGAAGCTGCTCGCCTAGAAGTACTATGCCCGAAAGAGAGACGCCGAGAGATAGAGAGAGGAGAAGGAACCACAACTCCCTCGCTGACCCATCTGCGAAGAAGACTTCTTTCGAGACCTGCCACTGTCCTTCAAGTAAACGGATTTCAGAGTAAACATCATCCTCTTCAACCACTATGAAAGGGAAGAGACTGCTGCTGAGTCCTTGTGTCAGGTTAAGGAAGTGTCAACAACGACCTGACCTGCAAACTCGAATTCACAATAAATACTTATAGTTGCAGAGAATGTGTTGGGAATGTCCTGAAATCTATTGTACTTGCTCTAAGTGAGAGTTGTATTGTCGAGATGAGACAGTCATATAATACTGGGCAATCATAATGCTTTGTTAGAAGCCACTTATGATCAATAAGTTTAGAACTTATTGCTAGTATTATATGATCCTACAGGGTCACACACCTAAGCAAACTGGACATAGAATATGAGGTTGATCATTAATGTAATGATCTGATAAATGCATATTTGATATGCATTCAATATCGAGTTTCTGAGGCAGTGTCGATCGACACAGCATGTGCATCGATCGACACAGATCGCGAATGACCCGATTAACTTCGGTTTAATCGTTGGTTAATCAGGTCGTGGTATAAGTCAACATATATAAGATATATGGTCGACTTTTACACTTAATCTAACCTAATTCACAGCCACCAAAAGAAACAGAAAACCTCTTGAGAGATCTGATCTCTAATGGCACTAGCATCCCATCTGTTCAGTTTGTGTGCGTGTGGATACGAGTAGAGGCGCAGCATTTGAGGCGCTTGAGGATCTCGATTACTTGCAAACCTTCCGCTGCCAATCTCCAGGTAACTTCGAGATCTATAGATTCAATATACATGAACCCTAGATCTTAGGGAATGGAATTTATACCTAGGGTAGCTAATCTGATTAGAACTGCTAGAAATTCCTACAGTGGTATCAGAGCCTTAGGGTTCTATTGAATCAGTAGGATGTTGATTAGATTAGTTGAATCTGAATCTCTGTATAGTTGATACAAGCATGTTAAAACTCGTTTTGATCAAAGTAATCTAGTTTAGGTTTTTTTGCTTGAAAACGATTAGGGTTTATCGCACTGTGTCGATCGATGCCAATCCGGTGTCGATCGACACATAAGGATAACCCGAATAAAATTTAGGTTTAACCTAACTGTGACGATCAACACAAGAGTTGTGTCGGTCGACACATGCCTTATGGTCAGGTTAATCGGTTCAATTGGATTGGACCGGTTATCTAGCTTGGATAAACCACAAAATGGTTTATTGCGATTAATATGATAAGGTTAGCATCGACCGACACTAATGTAGTATCGATCGACACTGACCGGTTATCGTAAAACCGGATCAATTGGATTGATCGGTTATCGCAAATTGGTTTTGGTTAATCTGCATCGATCGACACTAAAGTAGTGTCGGTCGACACAAGATCCGCTGATTTAGGTTATTGAACCTGAAATCACAGTACCAAACCAAGATAAATCATTTTATTCAGAAGAATAAAACATAATAAAACTAAACGTTTTAAAGGTTCCGTTCCTCAACCAAATATCAAGTAATCCTTGATGTCTTTCCGATCTTGTCAACTGTGAAGACTTGTTTCATTGTGCGATAGACTTGCAGTGCAAGGTGTCCACAATTACATAAGTAAGACAGGAGGTAATCGTGTTGATGGACTTGTAGAGCAAGACATCAATAATTACATGACTCAAAAGATTGGTTTACTTGAATGGGCCATCAAAATCGTTTTGGGCTCAGAGACATCAGGTGGATTGGACATGAGATGTCAATCCACAGCCAAGAGTTATATTGGATATAACTAGCAAAGTTGTTGCTTACCTAGATAGCTAAAATTTGGGCGATAGCCAGTGGCTCACTCAAGTTTAGTGAAGTATGGGTCTTGGATCATTATATTCATTTGAGGAAACATTGTTTGAATATAATGCGAGTTTTCTTAATAGTTAAGATTTCTCATTTCTTGAACATCATAACTAAACCTTTTCCTTTCTTTGATCTCAGCTATGACTAACACTCATCACAACACTTTCTCCCTGCAATCCGTCCTTGAGAAGGACAAGTTAAATGGATCGAATTTTCTCGAATGGTATCGGAACTTGAGAATTGTTCTCAAGCAGGAGAAAAGGGACTATGTCCTAGAAAATGTTTTCCCTGAAAAACCGAGAGCCAATGCTCCACATGCAGAAAGGAGTGCTTGGGACAAGCATTCTAATGATGTGGTCGATGTGAGTTGTCTCATGTTGGCTACCATGAACTCGGATTTGCATAAGCAATACGAGAACGTGGAGTCGCCAATGGAGATGATCACTAGCCTGAAAAGTATGTTTTAGGAGCAGGCACGAACTGAGAGGTACCAAACGGTTAAGTCTCTCATTGAATGCAAGCTACCAAAGGACGGTCCAGTCAGTCCTCATGTCATTAAGATGATGGATTATATTGATAACCTGGGGAAACTGGATTGTCCCATTAGTCAAGAGTTGGCTACTGACATCATTTTTCAGTCATTGCCGTCAAGCTATGATCAATTTGTTATGAACTATAACATGAACAACTTGACAAAGACGTTGACTGAACTGCATGGCATGCTCAAGACAGCTGAGCCTAATATCAAGAAGGGCACTCCAAATGTACTTATGGTAGAAGGAGGTAAGAAGTTTAAGAAACTTGGCAAGGGCAAGGGAAAGGGCAAGGCCGTCCAGGTTGAAAACCAGGACAACCCTGCGCCATCTTCCAAACCTAAGTCTGGCCCATCTGAGATTGATAAGTGCCATTACTGTAATGAGCTTGGGCATTGGAAGAGAAATTGCAACAAATTCCTGGAAGAGAAGAAGAAGAAGAAGAAGACTTTCGAGACTTCATCTTCAGGTATTTATGTTATAGAAGTAAATGTTACTACTTCTGGTTCTACTTCTTGGGTATTGGATACCGGTTGTGGTGCTCATATTTGTACAAATATGCAGGGCCTAAGCAACAGTAGGACGTTGGAGAAAGGACAAGTGGACCTGCGTGTGGGGAATGGAGCAAGAGTTGCTGAATTAGCCGTAGGAACATTTAACTTGTCTTTACCTTCTGGTTTGATTTTAGAACTTAATAATTGCTACTATGTACCTGCTATAAGCAGAAATATTATTTATATTCCTGTTTTGGATATAGAAGGATATCAGTTTTCAATTAAGAATAAATGTTGTTCTTTTGATTACAATGATATATTTTATGGTAGCAGTCCATTAGAGAATGGGCTTTATGTTCTAAACAAAGTACACCAATCTATAACATTAACACCCAGAGATTCAAGTCAAATGACACGAATCAGACTTTTCTATGGCATTGTCGTTTGGGCCACATAAATGAGAAACGGATTCAGAAGCTCCATAGTGATGGGCTTCTGGGCTCATTTGACTATGAATCATGTGAGAAATGCGAATCTTGTTTACTGGGCAAAATGACCAAGGCCCCTTTCAACAAACAAAATGAAAGGGCTAGTGACCTATTGGGCCTTATACATACAGATGTGTGCGGCCCAATGAGCACAAATTCCAGAGGAAAATTTCGGTACTTCATTACCTTCACTGATGATTTCAGTAGGTATGGCTATGTCTATTTAATGAGACACAAGTCGGAATCTTTTGAAAGGTTCAAAGAGTTCCAAAATGAAGTGCATAATCAACTTGGCAAAAGTATTAAAGCTCTTCGATCAGATCGTGGAGGAGAATACTTAAGCCAAGAATTCAATGATTATCTAAGAGATTGTGGAATTGTTTCGCAACTCACTCCTCCTGGAACACCCCAATGGAATGGAGTGTCCGAGAGGAGGAATCGGACTTTATTAGATATGGTTCGATCAATGATGAGTCACTCATCTCTTCCATTATCCTTCTGGAGATACGCTCTAGAAACGTCTACGTTTACACTTAATAGGGTTCCGTCAAAATCAGTTGCAAAGACACCACATGAGATGTGGACTGGAAATGTTCCAAGTTTGTCTTTCCTAAAGATTTGGGGTTGTGAAGCTTATGTTAAGCGGTTAATCACAAATAAGCTCGAACCCAAATCTGATAAATGCTACTTCGTTGGTTATCCTAAGGAAACCAAGGCTTACTATTTTTACAACCAATCCGAGAACAAAGTGTTTGTTGCTCGGAACTGCGTCTTTCTTGAAAGAGAGTTTCTTTCCAAGAGGAACAGTGGGAGTAAAGTACAACTCAAAGAAGTTCGAGAACCACAGGAGACCGCTCAGCCCGTTGAGGAAGAGCAACAGTTGGATCTACAAAGAGTTGTAGAAACCACGCCTGTGGAGCCTGAAATTCGCAGATCCGAAAGGATCCGTCACGAGCCTGAGAGATATGGATTTCTCGTAACTAATTGTCATGACTTGTTGATCATTGACAGTGACGAGCCCGCGAATTTTGAAGAAGTAATGATGAGCCCTGACTCCGAAAAGTGGCTGAAAGCCGCTAAATCCGAAATGGGATCCATGTCACAGAACCAAGTGTGGACTTTGGTTGATTTACCCGATGGTGCAAAAGCCATTGAGTGTAAATTGATTTTCAAGAAGAAAATTGATGTGGATGGAAATATTCAGATATACAAAGCAAGGTTGGTGGCAAAAGGTTTCAAATAAATTCATGGTATTGACTATGATGAAACCTATTCCCCTGTCGATATGCTTAAGTCCATTCGGATTCTCCTAGCAACAGCCTCTCATTATGATTATGAGATCTGGCAGATGGATGTGAAAACAGCTTTCCTAAATGGAATTCTGGAAGAGGATGTGTACATGACACAACCTAAAGGTTTCATCGATCCTGATGCTGCTAGGAAGGTATGCAAGCTTCATCGATCCATTTATGGATTGAAGCAAGCATCTCTGAGTTGGAATCTTCGTTTTGATGAAGCAATCAAAAATTTTGATTTCATCAGGAAGAAGAGGAACCATGTGTTTACAAGTAGACTAGTGGGAGCGCAGTTGCATTTCTCGTATTGTATGTAGATGACATACTTCTTCTCGGAAATGACATTCCGTTGTTACAGTCTATCAAGACTTGGCTCAGAAGTTGTTTTTCAATGAAAGACATGGGAGAAGCCGCCTACATTCTTGGAATAAGAATCTATAGAGATAGATTAAACAAGTTAATTGGATTGTATCAAGATACTTATATCGATAAGGTCTTACACAGGTTCAGTATGCATGATTCCAAGAAGGGCTTCATACCAATGTCTCATGGTATAAGTCTTAGCAAGAAGCAGTGTCCTTCGACACCTGCTGAGCGAGAACGCATGGGTCGGATTCCTTATGCTTCTGCTTTGGGATCCATCATGTATGCCATGCTCTGTACTCGTCCAGATGTTGCTTGTGCTTTAAGCATGACGAGTAGATACCAATCTGGTCCAGGTGAGAGTCACTGGACAGCTGTCAAGAATATTCTAAAATATTTGAGAAATACTAAGGATAAATTCTTGGTGTGCGGAGGAAGTGATGAGCTGGTAGTAAGTGGTTACACAGACGCAAGTTTTCAGACGGACAAAGACGGTTTCCGGTCACAATCTGGTTACGTCTTTTGTCTGAACAGCGGTGCAGTTAGTTGGAAGAGTTCCAAACAGGACACTGTAGCAGATTCCACGACTGAAGCTGAGTACCTTGTTGCTTCTGAAGCGGCAAAGGAGGCTGTTTGGATCAAGAAGTTCATCACTGAACTTGGTGTGGTTCCTAGTATTTATGAGCTAGTGGCTTTGTATTGTGACAACAATGGAGCCATTGCACAAGCGAAGGAACCTAGATCACACCTGAATTCCAAACATATAGAGAGGAGATATCACCTAATCCATGATATTATTAATAGAGGAGATGTGAAGATCAGCAGAGTTCCGACGGATGAGAATGTTGTTGATCCTCTGACCAAACCTCTCCCAAGGCCTAAGCATGAGAGTCATACTGCTGCTATAGGCATTAGATTTCTTAAGATATGATCTTGATTTCAGTGGGAGTTGTATTTGGTTTTAGTTATGACATAATGTTTGTAAAACATAATTTGGTTATGTTATTTTAATGAAATTTGTTTCAGTATTATTTAATTCTGTTATTAAATAATAGTCCCAAAAGTGATTTATGACATTTTATAGGTCATCAAGTATGTGACTTGATCATGAAACCCTATAAGCAATAAATGACATAAATAAAGTTAGTCCCTAGCCAAGGTTGTTAACGTGGGACATTAACAACCGCGTGAGGCTGGTATGTGAGGTGACTGATGACTAAGTTTCATGGAGTCATTAATAAGAGTATTAAAGTCAATCACATAGATATGTGTTGGAGAACACAGGATCGGACTTGACCCGTTAATGAGAACTCTACAAGATGGTTATATGAGTGTCATAAGAGTTTCTCATAGCGACTATAGAGTATAGTCCTTAGACCTGAGTTCATCATGATTTCCTACATATGGATTGGTCCGTCTTGACTTTGTCAAATGTCAGCCGTAACTGGTGACTATAAAGACACTAATTGGGCGTATCATGAAATGTGAAAGGGACATGGATGGAACAAGATGGGATTTTTACCTCCTATATAACAGGAGATAAATATCTCAGGGCCTATCGAAGATTTGATACTGGAAATGCGTGGCCGCGCTCAAACGAGGTGATTGTCAGTCGTTTGTCTTATCAGTATAAATCAGAGTTCGATAAACATGATCTAGCTTAATAAGGATGACACAGTTCTTGCCTTATGCCAGATCGAGATATAGATACAAAGGGATTATAGGAATAGATGATTCCAGTACAAGTGGGAGATTGTTGGGAATGTCCTGAAATCTATTGTACTTGCTCTAAGTGAGAGTTGTATTGTCGAGATGAGACAATCATATAATATTGGGCAATCATAATGCTTTGCTAGAAGCCACTTATGATCAATAAGTTTAGAACTTATTGCTAGTATTATATGATCCTACAGGGTCACACACCTAAGCAAACTGGACATAGAATATGAGGTTGGTCATTAATATAATGATCTGATAAATGCATATTTGATATGCATTCAATATCGAGTTTCTGAGGCAGTGTCGATCGACACAGCATGTGCATCGATCGACACAGATCGCGAATGACCCGATTAACTTCGGTTTAATCGTTGGTTAATCAGGTCGTGGTATAAGTCAACATATATAAGATATATGGTCGACTTTTACACTTAATCTTACCTAATTCACAGCCACCAAAAGAAACAGAAAACCTCTTGAGAGATCTGATCTCTAACGGCACTAGCCCCCCCATCTGTTCAATTTGTGTGTGTGTGGATACCAGTAGAGGCGCAGCATTTGAGGCGCTTGAGGATCTCGATTACTTGCAAACCTTCCGCTGCCAATCTCCAGGTAACTTCGAGATCTATAGATTCAATATACATGAACCCTAGATCTTAGGGAATGGAATTTATACCTAGGGTTGCTAATCTGATTAGAACTGCTAGAAATTCCTACAGAATGTAATATGGAAACTAACCGTCAAATACAAATGCAAGTTGGTTTTGGAGGATGGAGAAGCAGGTTCGTGGAGAGTGACGACGACGTGTTGGAGATGGAAGCAGAGACGTAGAGCTTCGGAAGTTTCGTTGTGAAGGAGAGAGGGAGAAGAGGGTTAAGAGTTTGTGAGATTGTAAGTTTTCAGAATTGCATGTTATAAGCGGTTTCATTTTGTGGATATCTCTTTGAATATCAGAGAATGATAGGCAAGAGGTAGAAGAAGAAAGTGAAGAGTTTTTCGGTTTATTGAAATAAATACACGGTGACTATTTTAACTCGATACGCAACAGTTGCGACTTTACATTAAAATCCACTTACTCATTTTTGGGCTTTTCTCGAATGATTACATGAGAATGACCCATGTATGTTTTTCTTTCATAATCTCCAATTGTTATGCGTTAAATTTACCATAAGAAACTGATTGTTCATAATCCTCTCAGCTTAACGAAATACATTGATTTGTTCTTCAAAAGGGAAAATGTTCTCTATCGGTCAATAAGTTTAGGTACTAAATTTTAATCAATGTTTAATACTCATTGATTATTTTTTTCAATTTTTGGATATCATGAAATACGAGTAATATACTAAGTTACTAAAGAATACCAAGTTGACAAAAAAAAAAAGAAATACTAGAGAAAACCATAAATAAATGGCGGGTTATAAATACAAATTTAATTTAAATTCATAAACCATAAGTATGTTCTTCACTTCGCAAATCCAACAAACCACACCCAACATTCTTAACATAGAGGAGGCTTAGGGTACATGAACAAAAAAATCATATTAAAACAATAACACATAAGATCTCAAAAAAACATAAACATCTATACTACATGATTATGAGTTGTGAGATAAATACATCTGGACAAAATCACGGAAATCTTCAACTTCATACGCATCAAAGCGTATCTTAGAACTCGTTGAATTGCCTCCAACCTCACCAACCCTATTCAACAAAGAAATTTTAATTAGTTGTCATTTTACACTAACTGGAACGAATTTACAAAAAGCTTTGATGTTTCATCATACCACCACTCTTATTGGCGATATTAAAGCATTAGAATAAGCAGAACAATATCCCATTCGGACTTTTGCCCCATGCCCTAACCAGCCTAACAGCAAGATCACCATTGGCCACACAATCCAATGACCCGTTTCTGCCAATATTTACTACATATCACCTTTAAGACATTCTAAGAATATTTTACATGAAATAAATTGATGTTACACTTACTCCAAATCTCTGATTCTGAATTTTACTTGAAGTCGCCTCCAGAAATAAGTTTCCGGATCATTTGCAGTAACCACTGGATCTCTTACGAAGCACAACACCAATCAAATCTATATCTCAAACCAATAAACATAACAAATAAATCCATAACAAAATCATATTAAAACAATAATGTCCCATAAAATTTGTAACCTTAAATCCAAAAAATATACCGATTGGATATGTCCTAGTTATTGTGCCATTTGAAACGCCACGTATAGGCTTCTAGTCTAAGTAATGCTGGCCATTAGGGTATGAAATTTTCCAGATTACACTCTTACTAGTTCGACACAGAGAGAATAAACTATATGTCAAGCGGTAAAACATTGGCATATCAAGGATATGAATGTTATCCCATTGTACCCACTAGTCCTCAGATTCCACCGGCCTCTCAAAGATTTCAACGAAATCACCCCAAATTTATCCTTCTATCCTTTGACCCTATCGTTAGAAAGTGCAAGACTTAAAACTTTAAACAGCATAAGAACAGAAGTTTATACAGCGTAAGATCAAAACTTTATACGGCGCATGGACTGTGATAGAGAGATAACATATTCATCCACCAAAAGTAGTTTGATGGTTTTGACGGAGAAGACCCGTTGATACATCCAACACCGAAGGACCTTCAATCTCAAACTCCATTTCGTCGTCGAGTTGTTTATCTCCGAGAGGATTGGTATTTCCTTTGTGTCATTGGTCTTTTTGAATTAAATTTTCCGTTGAGAAAATAAATGTAAGCCGAAAGGAATTTGAGAGAGTAAGTGAATTTAAGAGAGGTTATAATGGTTAGGGTATTGACAGTTTATGGTAATTTAGACACCATAAATATATTGGGTTTGGCGGGCCTTAATTATATATATCGGTACCTTAACTTTAGTTTCGATCAATGTAAATATCTTATCGATTCACGGTGCACATAATGGTTTATTTGTGTCATGAACTAATGCGTTACACATGGCATATTAAAGAACTACTGTTTGACACTTGCCCTCACACTTGTAACTATTGAATTAGACGTCTAAAGATCTTTGGGTTCATGTAGCTAGTTATATTGATTTCCTCTATCAATCATCCATTTGATATTTTATTTATGTTTTAGTGGCATATTGTGGGATTCAAATTTTCAATTAATTGTAAGTTACAAATTGTGAAAAAATTACATCGTACTATTTATCAGAATTAGTATATTTAAACAACAATATTTAATGTTTGGTGTTGTATTAATTTATAGTGTTCTATTGTGACTACTTTTACACCAAAATTGCATTGCCAATGTTTATAGCTAACAAAATCTTGCATGACATAATGACTATGTTAGCAAGATTTGACATAGAGTAGTCTAATAATAACGACTATTTAACATATAGGGTCTACATTCGGCTTCCTGCACACACGCAACCGACATTAGTGAATAGGTGATTATCTAGGGAACTGCACGCCAAATACACTATGATCTAGGTTATTAAAGTTATGTAGATTTTTTGTTTTATTATTTTATTAATTATTCTTGTACGGGAAAGTGAATAGTCGTGACTATATTTACGGTTATAATGTAGAAGAAACTCAGTCGATGAAATTAGGGAGTAATAAAAACCCATTCATAAGATCTTGAAAACACCAATTCAAAACCTGTAAAAGTCAACCTCTTCGTTAACCCACACTACAACAACATGCCTATGGCTTATGCGTACTGGCCATGGCGTCAATACGATCAGCCTTACTATGAAACCCGCTCAGTGACAAGAAAACATAGAGCAATCATCCCATTCGACCTTTTAGCGTTGCCTGAGGACGTGATAACGAAGATTCTCGCTCGTGTTTGCGAACGGGACATGCAAAATCTCCGTCATTCGAAGATAGCTTGCAAATCCTTGAAGGAGAAGACAGAAACACAGGAGTTCTTCAACTCGGTTAATCTAACACAAATGGCATACCATGATTGGGCTCCAGGATTTGATTGGACAAAATTCAATGAAAGTTGCTACGACGCAGGCAACACATCAGCCATCCTTCTCAAAGGAATCTCATACTTCTTCTTCGATAACAAGAGAGATGAAGGTCTTGCACGCATAAAGGCGGCTGCAAAAGATGGATGCATCTTAAGAAAGTATGTGTATGGATGGATGCATACGCAAAGTCTTTGGTAGATATGAATTTACTCGAGAAGACGCAGTGCAACTGCGATTATAGTTCATGGGGATGTTCGCTTCCTGATTGGTTCAAAGCGAAACGTGATGAAAACAGTATTGATCGTGTGTGATACTGCTGATGTTCTATCTTTGACCCTTGGCGCTCTGGGTGGCCAATGTTTAAGAACTATTGCGACCAATGTTTCTGGATTATGCAGACCACTTTCTTCTGCAGACTGATAGATAACAACTTCTCCCGATTTCCCTGTAATCGATGATATCGTATTTATGTATGTTTTGTCTTTTTCACATTAGATGTTTACCCGTACTAATATCTAGTATTTTGTGTCTACCACAACTTCTACAGATTTCTAGTATTCAGTTTGATGGTTCAGCGTTACTGCATCCCAAAGAAATCACTTGAGACAGTGAATTACAAAAATAAATTAAACACTATAATAATAACAAGATCAACGAGAACTTGGTTATAAATTATACCCTAAACTCTAATTGCTAGACCCCATATATATACCCTAAACTCTAAACCCAAACGTTAAACCCTAAACCCTATATGTACCCTAAACTCTAAATAATAAACCCCAAATCTAAGCGCAAATTTCAAGTTTAGATATATATGGGAGCATCATGGAAAAAATGTTCAAGTCAATTGGTATTTTATATGTAACGTTGTGAGATTTGTGTTTATGGGTGTTTTATTATTATATATGTAATTTATATAGTCTTTTATGTAATATTATAATTATTATTAATTTTGTCAATATCTACAAATATAAATGAAAATGATCATATACCCTAAACTCTAAACCCAAAATTACACCCTATGCATTATCTAGAGAACTGTCAATACACGATAATCTAGGTTATTAATGTTAAGTGGATTTTCCGTTTCATTATATTATTAATCATTTGTGTGGGGAAAAATGAAAGGTCGTGTCTTTATGTAAGGTTATAAAGATGAAGTAAACTCATTCAATCAAATAAGAATTAATTAACACACATTCTTAAGATCTTGAAGCCACCGATTCAGAACCAATAAAAGTCCACCTATTCGTTAACCCAAACTACAACAAAATGCCGATGGCTTATGCGTACTGGCCATGGCGATGCGACGACCAGCCTGATTACGAAACCCGTTCAGTAACCAGAAAACAGAGAGCAATCATCCCATTCGATCTTATATCGTTGCCTGATGATGTGATAACGAAGATACTCGCCCGTGTTTGCGAACGGAACATGCAAGATCTTCGTCATACGAAGATAGTTTCAAAATCCTTGAAGGAGAAGACGAAAACACAATTGTTTCTTCAACTATGTTAATCTTGCACATAAGACATATTATGTTTGGGGTCCGGGTTTTGACTGGAATTTTTTTTTTGAAAGGTGCTACGACGCAGGCAACACATCAGCCATCCTCCTCAAAGGAATCTCAGACTTCAAAATCACTAGCAAGAGAGATAAAGGACTCGCACGCATAAAGGCTTCTGCTAAAGATGGATGCATCTTAAGCAAGTATGTGTATGAATGCATACGCAAAGTTTTCGGGGAAGACAGAGATGATGAGCTCTTTGGTAGAAATGAATTTACTCGGGAATACGCAACGGAATTGCGAAGAAAACTACCTCGTCTCAACAATATTTCATGGGGAATTGTGCTTCATGATTGGTTCACAGCAAAACATGCCGAAAATGATATTGTTCGTGTGCGCATCTGCCGATGTTATAAATACGACCCTTGGCGCTCTGACTGGCCAGTGAAAAACGACGTCTGTGAGCAATTTTGGATTATGCAGACTGCTTTCTTCTGCAAAATGATAGCAAACAACTTCGCCCAATTTTTTGTTAATCAGTGATGTCGTATATATGTATGTTTTGCCAATTTCACATTAGATTTCTTTCGGTGAACATAATTATCTAATATTATCTCTCACTAAGCAATCCATTTGCTTATGCCTCCTTGGTGGATGCAGGTGATCGTTTTAAGAAGGCTTAGGCGCGAGACTAAAGGCGACTGGATGGAAAAGATGGTTATATTTAAGTAGATTTGGTTAAGTATGAATGTAATAGCTTAGTGGCAAACTGATCATTGTACTTAAACCTCGAAAATCTATCTATATCTTGTTTATGCTTAAAATGCTTGTCCAGTTCGGATTGAAAACGGAATATAATTCTAAGTATGGAAATTTTCAAAATTGGCCTAAGTCTGGTCGAAGAAGTCGACCCAGACACTACCTTGTGCACGTCGCGGGTGGAAAAAATTGGGCCAGGACGTTTCAAGTTTTGTTTAACGGTTCAGCGTTATTGCATCCCAAAGGTAACACTTAAGATCAGTGAAATGCTCAAATAAACTAAACACTTAATTATTAACAAGAAACAACATAAACTTGGGTATTAATTTTACTATTTAACACATATTGGACAATTTGACAAACATAAAAGGAGTAGCCATAAACCCTAAATACAAAACCCTAAGCACTAAAGTATTAAACCTCGAATTATTATGTAATATTGTGATAGTACTAATGCAAATAACCATATACCCTAAACTGTAAACCAAAACCCTAAATACTAAAACCTAAACACTAAATACTAAACCACAAAACTGTTTTTTTTCTTATTTGGTCCTTAATGAGTGTTTTGGACAGATTTTAAATTTGTTAGTAATATCTTTATCACTTCGGAATGCGTTGATTGAACATATATATGTGTGTCTTATTATTATATATGTACTCTATATAGAACATTTCACACCAAACACTTCATCTTGCTATATATGTTTGATTAAGATCATTCGATGTAAAAGAAAAGATGAAACCTCAAATTTTAGGTTTTAGCATCTCCAAAAGAAACCTCAAACCTCCTTTTTGAGGTTTTAGCATCTCTATATAATGTTAAAATGAAATATTTTATGAAATAGTATTGTTTTATAATATTATAAATATATTACGACTACGTTACACCTACAAGTGGGAAAAAAAATCAAAATATTTGTCAAATAAATCCGGGAAACCTAAACCCAATTTTATAGCCCAAAACATTTCAATTACCCGTCTATACCCAAGAACTTTTGACAAAGTGCCGAGAAATCATCAAATATGTTAAACTCGGATTTACTTTTGTTCTTCCCCTTTTCAGAAATCTCTTTCGAATCATCTCTCTAATCTCTCTACGAATCCTCATCTACGCCCACTCATCTCAAACTTATATCTCTTCTTCGCATCTCTTATTCGAAGCTTTCCATTTAATAGCTAACTTTGGCCGAAACCCTATCGACTCTCTCAAATTCTTCCTTGAATATCTCAATCATGAAACCCTCTGTGAATCGATGCCTACGGGTACAGGTAGCTATATCGTTAGTTTGCTTCTGCTTTGCTTTGATTTTGAAATGGGATGCTCTGAATCTGATTATTTGTTTACAATTAATTTTTGTTCTACAGGTTGTAAACGACTCTTATATTCCACAGTCTGGGTAAGTTGGTTGTTTTTTTAATGAGTGTTTGAGGAGTTAGATTCTGATGGTTAGGACGTTACTCTTATAGTTATCACGCAATTGAAGACACCAATTTATGATTAACTCATTAATGTGTTCTGCTAAGTTCGAGTGTCTGAACGCTTACAAGATAATTTTTGTATCATTTGAGATATGGCCAAACCATTCATAACTTTCTTCTAAAACATTTATTGAGGTGATCTATCAACGACGTATGAAAGACATGGTTAGCATCACAAAGGACTGCAGAAGCACTGCAAAGAACTTTGACCTCGTGAGATATCAACAGTTTAATATACAACATCTTTCCTCAGGTAAAGTAACATTTTTCACAATCCATATTTATAAAGTCATCTCACGTTCTTTATTTAATTATTTTTCTCTTACTGTCTGTAATTGTCACATGCCACTGAGAAGGATAGACGAGTAAATCCTTATCGAGTCGAAAGCCTGACAGCTAATCTTTTAATGCGCAAGCACAAGCAACCCAACCACTTTTCAGCGTTGTCGCCCACCAAGAGAATCTGAAGGAAGCCCAAAGTAAGACAACAACACCATCTGATTCGTAGGTTACTTTATCACTGTCTATTGCACTTGTTAATTTATTGATATATGATTTGATAACTCATAAATGCTGGAGTTTGCGTATGTAGGTCGTCTGTGTCTACATGTTACCATTGTTATTTTTGATGCAAGTTTTTGTTACGTTTGTTGTACCATTCAAATTACGGTATCACCCATTACCAAATCGAAAATAAAACTAATCCAAATTCAATTTTACGAAAAAGCCACTAAACGGTCGTCAATTATTCGCACTACACACACAAACTAGTCGCTAAATATTTACCATCAACAAATCTGGATTTTCCGAATAGTCGCTTAATATTTACGACTATGTTGTGACTATATTAGACATATATAGTAGTTGCCCAGACTGTACCATAATCGAATTTGGATGTTTCGTTTAGACGATGCATAGTCGTTTAACAGTCGACAATTAATAGCAAGATGTTTACCATACTCGTATTTTGATTCTCCAATTTATCGTCATATAATCGGTAAATTAGTCAATAAACAGTCGCCAAAACGTCACCATAGCCTACGACTAAATCGTGACTTTACTAGTCAGTCACATAACAGTCGCCACATAGTGGCGAGATCATTACCATAATCATATATGGATGTTCAGATTAATCTCAGGATAGTAGTTAAAATGGTCGTTACCCAGTCGCTACATAGTGGCTACTATTTACGACTACTTTCTGACTATACAATACAGTCACATATTAATCGCCCAATGGTCACCTTATTTGACGACTATTTGATGACATCATTTCTCCGACCGTATCTGGACTCCCTCTATAGTCGCACAATTGTCGCTATTGTAGTTGCAGATTAGTCCCTATATCTTGTGACAACGTTACGTCTATTTTACGATTACCTATGTTGGTCGTATAAATAGTTCTAACTCGCCGACTAATAATATGACTATGAGATTTAGCGACTATGGATTTATGACTACCATATTTATTCGTATGTTTGTCGTAAAACCCCCATAACGACTGTTTTGCGATTAAAGGTGCAGTCGTAAAAACGTTGTTTTCTTGTAGTATTTACAGTATCCTAAAAGAATCTCAAGCTCTTATTATCAAGACTGATAAAATCATAGTTTCTTTTGTATAGGGTCCAAGATTGGATGTACGTAAAGAGTTTTACATTAAGAATAATATGATGATTTTATTTGGAAATATGCTATCAGAAAGGGTAATATTGCATTAGAAGTTATAATATTATGTTCAATTTACAAGATTAAGTTTCAAACCTTTTGTTTGAAGAATGGAAAGGCAGTGACGTGTGCCATAATTGTTGGACAATTCAAAAATGGTACTTTCATGCATGCAAAGTTTTCAACCTCAAAGTACTTCAGTATAGATTTGATTATGAAAATGATGAGGAGTCAAAACACTTATATAATTTTAAAAGCAGTGGAAATGTTTATGATGTATATGTTGGGTATTATTTTTGGTTTAATTTTTATAACATCAGTAATATCAACAAATTTACTATCAATTTTAAATATTTTGTCTGATTTATATATTATATGATCTTACGTGTGTCTAATTATTCCGAGGGAGAAGCAGAATTCCTCACATTTGATGATATTGGAGATAAACTTGTGAAGAGATCTACATACCACATTTACAAGGAATTCATGCAGAAAATAGAGGTTCAACCAAACTTCAATACCTTTATTGTAGATATACCATATTATTTGCTTGGAAACTAAATGTATATTTTCATTTCAACCTTAGGATGATCCAGATTTCCTCTCAAGTGAAATGACCGGTTTGATTGGTCGAAAATTACTCTTTAAAATTACAATTCCAGAGGAAAATATTCAAAAGGTAAGAAGAAATCTATATGCTGTAGACTTACTTTGGGATAATGAATTTGCAATCAAGGAATTTGAGAACCAAAGTAACTCGAGCTAGATAATCGTAAAAAATATAAATAAAATCTTAATAATAGTTTTTTGTATTTCGTAATAATTGAACAAAGTTATTTGTTTCAAATAATTAAGGACCTCTTTGATTACCTCTGGTATGGAGACGGATTTTGATGCATCAATGGTCTTAGCTCTTACACCATTAACATAAAAAGATCAAAAGATAGCATTTCATTATGTAGTGTTAGTGAAAATGTCTTTATTTCAAAGAAGATTAAGTAGGAAGATAAGGAGGCTATAACAAGAAGGATTATTTTGGTTTTCGTTATTTAATTTCCGTAACAAGTAATATCAGTGAATCTGTGTTTTTATTTGTAGTTGGTTATCTACTCTACTTTGCTATTATTATTTAAGATTGGAACGAATAATTTTCAATTAATTCGTATTTTAAACACTTAATTGGGTAAATCACAAAAAAAAAGAAATTAGAGCATTAATTTGTTCTAAACAAAGTGGGAAGATCATCATTCATAATATATTGGAGCTCTTTATTATGTCATTAAGTTTATACTGTAATTTAACAAAATCTTTAAAATGTTGCCGCTTTTAAATGATTTAATTTATATTTTCGGTTATCTATAATATTTAAATTGTACTATTTGCTATGTTAGATACGTCTTTTATGAACTATCATAATAAATGTGTAATCATTACGGCGCACATATTATCTTTAAGTAGATATTTCGCCTCTCTTATGACCATTTAGGTAAATACAATAATGACGGTTATATTTTACAAATGTGATGTTAATTAAATGCCTTTAACATTTTATTTTTTTAAAAAATATATAATAACTTCCTTTAAATTTAAGGAGGGTCTCTTGGAATTCATTATTAACCAAAAAAACTTTTAATTGTAAGATTTCCTTACAAGTAGAGAAACCGTTTAAAAGCCTTATTTTCAGAAGAAAAAAAATCCTTCGATGGTAATCGTTAATCTTCTTTCATAAGCTAACCGATTAAAAATGATTGACATTTAAAGTTAAAGTTCTAAGGGTATATGAGTATAATGTTGCAGGTCATTGCTTCTTTACGAATTATGTCCTCTCTCATGAAATGGTAATTGAAAATAGAAGATTTATTTTCGTTATCTAATATATAACAGCTTATATATATATATATATATATATATATATATATATATATATATATATATATATATATATATATATATATATATAAACCAAATGCGTTGTTTTATGTAGGGACAAATATGGAATTGATTATTACACCAACCGAAGTTCCCAATTTTAAGGGTTTAGAAAAACACGAAGGGAAGTGCCTTGAAATGAGGAACGTCAAAGTTGCATATGATGCTTCAAGATTTCGTCCAACGAAGTCTGAATATATGCTATGCATAGTTTCATGGTCTTCAATTCAAAAGATTGATGCCATAAATGATAGGCATTATTTGGATTTTTTGGAATATCAAACAAGTCTAAGATTTCAACACTATGACTAATTTGTTATTTTGGTTATCAACCGATAAATATTTATCTACATAAATACAATTCAACCAATAATAAAATCAATTGCAGAATACAAATAGTCATAAATCATAAAAAGATTTTTTTTTTTAAATTGCATTGAAAAGTTAAGACGTCATCCTGAATTTAAAGCAAAAATATAATAGATTACTGAAAATATTAGAAAGAAGTATTAAATATTTTGTTATTAATATTGACCAGTTTATATGATCATTATTTACCAAATGTATTTAGTTTTTATTAACAATCAATCTTTATATTTTATTTTCTTAGAGAATATAATGTAAATTACTTTCTTCACATTATAAGAATTGCGATTGAAAACTATAATATTTGACACAATCCCTAGATTGTTTCCTAATTATTTTAAATTTGCAATATTCGAACTGATTGTCTTCATTTTATTTTTTATTGATTCTATTGATATCTTTTTTTTTGTTCAAAGCATTAATTCTATTAAACTTCAACAGTACAATAGAAAGAGGGAATTATCCATCCTCTTTGATTACAAAAATAAGCTTCAAGGATAAGAGAAATTAACAAAGATAGCTTCTCAAATGAGAGTGACAGCGAAAATGAGTCAATGCCCAAATGCGTCGAGATGATGAGATTCACGGTAGAACCGGACTCAATAAAATTAATCACATTATATCGTGATTTTGAAAACTAATCTTTACTTACGGAAATTGCCGTAAAGGCAAATCCGATTGCATCTTTAGAACAAGATAGCAAAACAGTAGAAGAATTGAAGTATCTTTCCCCATTAAAAGAGGAGGATGAAAGCAATCTTTCCCGGTGAAAAAAGAAAGATTGAAATGTTCTCTCCCTTAGAAGGGAGGAAAGTGGAAGTGATCTCTCTCAGGCTGAGGAGGAAGTTGAAAACGCCTTATGGTAGTGGATCGTATGAATTGAACCCTTGATGGTTTGATTGAAGCTGATGCAAACACTTGAGGATGGGCTTAAGATGGGGACAAAGCCCCTCTAGATTCAAGCCCAGCATTGCAATCTGACCAGAAGCGTGAAAAGGTTGGTTCGAAATCGGTTTCACAGACGGATTGCCGATGAGAGAATCGTCCCTCACAGAAGATATAATCCAGTCATGGGGAGGGGATTCGTCGGTAAGGAGGAAAGCTGATGACCTCCGGTGGCGGAGGCTACTGGTTAAAACAGATCCGGCATGGATGAGACTCTGACAAGCAGAGGCTTGAGTCTTGAAACGGTGGATTCGTAAACGCAATCCAGATAACAGTGCTGACGGTCTTCGAGGACAGCCCTAGAAAAGATCAGATCTAACGGCATGTCGGCGGCGAGCGATTTCGTCGGCTTCAAGGCTGGGGCCTATCAACCGGAAACGAGTAACATGTACTTTTCCGAGAGAAGAGAAAGATACATAGACCGAGAAATAGTTCGATACCATAACTCGATAATAAAGTGACAGAGAATTGAGAGAGGGATCTCTCCGAGCCGTGAACAAAGCCTTACACGAAGAGCGAGGGTCCGGCGGGTCTGGAGGTTTCGGCGGCTGAGGTGACTTCCACGGCTCCGGAGGAAGCAGATCTGGTGGCTCCGAACAAGTAGAGATCGAGGATGGGAGCTCTGTCGCCCAACTATGAACATACGCCATGACTATGAGCGAGACAGGAATCGCCGATGTCAGGCCTCCGAACAGCGGGCCGGAGCTAGGTGAGAGGCGGCAACGATCTTAACTCATGGGTGAGAGAGTTCTTCGGAACAACCCAGGTGGGGTCCCAAGAGTAGCGAGAAGCATGGCTTCTCAGAGGAAGGAACCAGCAGCAGAGATCCGTCGTCGACAGCCCATTGTGATCGGAGGTGGAGAGGACGCGGCGCCTTGGTTCTCGTGCCAGAGAGAAAAGGTTCTCTAGCTATGAAATATTTAAAACACTAAATGTTGATTCTATTGATATCTTATGCGTTAAATTGGTTGCTTAGATATTTATGTTAAATTTACTTAATAATTTATAAAACCATACAAATTTATTAATCATAACAACCAAACTTAACCCTATTCCCATTACTTTATATACATTTTCCATGTATGCTATTGGAGGTTGATAACTTACTTACTTTATTTTCCATTTTCCATTTCCCATAAATCTTCTCTCTCTTTTATCATCATCATATTTCGCAAACCAAGCACAAAAATAAAATATTTTTCCTTACTCTTCGAGGTTGATAACACAAGAACCAATTTGAGAGTGCAAGTCAAGACCATAAGATGGTTCACAAATGTTTTTCCTCATGGAGGAAGATTTCATGTGATCTTATGTAATGAACTGATATGATTGTAGCATAAGGTTCAATCCCTTTGTAATTATTTTCTAGTAAATAATCAATTTTGAAGTTTAAATATTCCAATTGTAGGGTTTCTAAATCCAATCAAACATCCCATGTAGGTTTTCTGGAACTCTAGACTTGTGACATCTTCAAAAAGGCCAATGGAAGTTTATTGAAAATTTTGAAGTGAATCAAATGCATAGTGATAATGATATTAGAAACATAATTACTAAAAAATAGATTTTCATGGGCGAGAACAGACTCATTAAAAATTGCTAACAATAATTCTGAAACCATTTTATAATTTTGTTGGCATATACAATATTAGGGATCACCAACATTCTCCATCATACAAGATTGGTAATTTAATTTCATAAGCATGTTCAAATTTCTTAGGTTAACAAAATCATGTGTAGGTTGCATTTTTGTTTAACCTTCATTGTTTCATTTTTTTGTTTTCGATTTGATTGGAGTTATCAGCTATGTTAGAGATATGCAAACTCCAGAAGATGATCGGATTGCAAAGAATAAACATTCATTTGATTATGCTAAAACAATTGAGTTTTATATCATAGAAATATAGTAAGTTTCTATTTTTTTCTCAAAACGTGTTTTCATTATAAAATTTTATCCTCTTTTATCCAATGAAATCCTTATACTACTCTCATATATGCTATAGTGGCATATCTGTAGAATACATTACTATATGAAAACTGACTATCTAGTTTGTTGAATATTGCAATTCCATCGAACTTTAAAATTATTGCCCTATTGTGGTTTTGGCATGTAAATTATATTAAAAGTAAATAAAAATTGATTTTTAAATTTATTTGCAATATATTGAACCTCTAATTTAGCTTTTGCCTATTTATGTACTTTAGTTTTTTTATTTAGTTTTTTTTTAATGACTTTAGTTATTTCATTTGTCAACGATTCAAAGAGTATTTCACAACTTGAATTTAATTCAGATATTGAAGATGTGAATGATTATATAGAGTGGTATATGTTTAATCTTTTAAATTTAAATGTCCAAATCGTTTATAATTAACTAATTTTAGATTTAAAATTTTGTTTTAGGGTTCTCTTCACCAAAGCCACTAGATCTTTATTCAGGCCATAAATATCTTTAGAATCTACTTCGAATGAAACTCGTTGAGCCTTCTAAAATATGAAATTTTATTTTTGTATTTCTGTGTTGTTTAAAATTTTTATTTATTTATGTTAGATATTATTATTTGAAATCTTGCTCCATTATATATGTTACAATAAAACCATAACCATCAACGAAAAATAAATGAATCAAAAGGCCATAAAACACTATTTCATACGATTTATCTCAAAAAATAACAAACTAATTTTAACCCTTATAGAAAATAAAAATTCAAAAAAAAATCGAATCATTTCAGTTCCGAGTCTTCCGACATTAATATTCATTTTAGGTTTTTTTGGTATATTTTCTTATGAACGATAATTTGGTGGTGAAATATATTTTAGAATTTTATGTTTTGATCTTATAACTCAGTAATAGTATTTGAGTTGACTTAAACAAAATACAGGCCTGTTAAAGACTTTTGAAATAATTAGTCCTCAAAAATAAAATCGAAATCATTAAATTGGTACTATAATATGAAGCAAGTAAATAGATTGGAAATTGTAATGTGTTGTTGTTGCTCCATTAACTGACAGAGTTTTCTCTCTCTACGTGTCTCTTGGCGATCAATCGACGATTTCCGATTGCTTACTCACCGTCTTCTATGGCGGTGAGTTTCTCTATTTCATCTCTGATGATCGCTCCTTTCTGTCCTCGGGTTTCTCTTCGTTCTACAATCATGGACAGAGACTTATGGCTTCAGCTCCAGAATCTCAATTTGGGCTTCGACCACGGTACTCTTCAACTCTCGCCGGAAGCTCACCGCACTCGGGAGGTTAACCACCGTCTCAGCCTGGTGGTTGCTGGCCTTAATCCCCTCCATCAAAACCCTGCTGGCATCCGCTCGTTGATGCCTCGTGTCTGGGGCTTTGAAGGTCGACTCACCAGTCGAATTAATGAGGATAACACCGTTCAGTTCTTCTTTTGCCATGAACATCAGCTTCTCACCGTTCTCGATAATGAACCCTGGGCTTACCGTAACTGGATGGTTGTCATCGATCGCTGGACTCGCCGTCATCTTCCCACCTATCTCCAATTAATTGCGTTTTGGGTCAAAATCGATCACATCCCGGATGATTCGCGCGAGGATCGCGCTATTCGTGAGATTGGAGACCCGTTAGGGCATGTTGAGGAGGTGTATATCCAACAGCCCTCTCGCGATTACCCTGGCGAAGTATGGATTCGCGTTATTATGAATGCTTACCAGCGACTTGTCTTTGTCCGACATATCCGCTTTGCTCCACAGGAAGAGCCTGTCCTCATCTGATTCACCTATGAAAAGCTTCGTCGGTTTTGCTCTACTTGTGGCAGTCTCCTCTACATCTTACTAGAGAACAGCTCAATCCAAACCGCACTATCCTTGAATTGTTTCAAGGTTTACTCCAGTCTGAGATTCCCTCTCAGCCTCGGTCTTTCCTCTTCCCTTTCATTGGGTGGCGCCTTTGGAAAGCTAGGAACGACCTTCTCTTTCGTAATCGTCGATGGCTTCTTGTAGAGCTTCTGCATTATGCCATCTCTGATTTCCGAGTATGGTCGGAAGCGACTTCCTCTGCTTCCGCTACTCCCTTGCAACGCTCTCTGGTCACTCTGCCTTCTCTGACAGCTTTTGACGATGTTCTCCAGCGCTCTTTGGATTATTGCTGCTGCACAGATGCCTCATGCACTAGTCCTTCTTCGCCTTGCGGCCTGGCGTGGACTCTTTATACCCGTACTGGTTCTCGCGTTCTTCATGGTTCTACCTCGGTAGCTCCAGTTAGCTCCAGCCTTCAAGCGGAAGCCCTTGCTCTTATCGAGGCCGTCACCCATCTTCGTCGGCTTGGCTATTCCTCCATTACATTCTGTGGTGATGCGGCTCCTCTTTTCCAGGTTCTCGCTTCCTCTACCCCGTCCCCTTCCCCTGTTCTTCATGGTTATATCCACGACATTTTGAACCTGGCTCCTCCCTCCTCCACATTCCTCTGGATTCCCCGGACGCTTAATACGGTTTCTGATGCTTTGGCCTCTGCTGCTCGACGTCACTCTGCTCCTCTTATCATCACGTGGGATGTTCCTTAGTTCTCTGTTGTATAACTCTGTTCTCTGTTGTATAACTCTGTTTTACTTTCAACAGTTGACAAAAAAAAAAAAAAAGTAAATAGATTGGATAAAAACATTTGTATCCCGGAGTCATCTAGTTCATAAATACAAAACAAACCCATGCGTATGAGCTCATGATCGATAATAATTGAGTGTATTTTATGAACTGATTGGGCTTTATCTCAGCTTTGGTTTGAGCTATTATAAACTGATTGTATATAGATTTGGGCCAACGAGAGGGCCCATACATGTTAAAAAAAAAGTAATTTACAGACACCAAGCGGAGGGGAAGGGAAGGGAGATGATGACACATCGGCGAAGAGGAGAGCTTACGAGGATTGAAATCTCTCTATTGCGGTTCCTTATTTACTGAGATTTGAAGAGACTCTTGTATGTAAATTGAGATGGTTCCTCCAGTAATTTATAAGTATCGGCGAAGGAGAGATCGGAGACATGGAAGGGACGGCGAAGATAGTTCAGTGATGAGGACTTGTCGGGTCTTGCCGTACAACCATCTAAACGACAGACCCAACTCCGACGCCATTGAGGTAAGGGATGAGAGTCGTTCGTTTGGTTTATTCAATGAGGATGATGATCGAATTCTAGATTTGGGTTGTGTTGACGATGATACTAAAACCAGACATGATTCGGGTGATTTGGTTCTTGAGAAGGAAAAAAGCAACAGTCTTGTTTCATTTAGAAACTTGGATGATTTGTTCTCTGGGTTCACTTATAAAGGTGTGAGGAATGGGTTTGGAAGGAAAGGAATGAGTAATATTGTTTCTCCTCGAATTGCTTCATGGAACACTTTAAAGGAACACGATTTTGATGATGATGATGGTGTTTTTGAATCTCATAGTGAAATACAAGAGTGCAATGAATTTCAAACTCAAGTAAGAAGAGTTTCTCCGTACTTCCTGGGATCAACTGTTCCACAACAGCACAAAAAGGGTTGTGATTCTGATAGTGTTTCTTCTCAGACTCAAAGTGGAAGAAATTATAGGAAAAGATGCAGCAAAGCTCAAGCTCAAGTCCGAAAAGTTTCTCCTTACTTCCAGGCATCACAATGTGGTTCTGAAAGTGAAATTAAATATAGGAAAGAAAGCAGCAAGCTTCAAGCTAAAGTTACAAGAGTTTCACCATACTTCCAAGGATCAATTGTTTCAGAACAGCCAAGAAATTTGCGTCAGTATTTTAAGGTCGTGAAAGTTTCAAGATATTTCCATGGCGTGCCTGCCAATGGAATCCAAGTAAATGAATCACAAAACGATAGACCAAGAAGGGTGAGGAAAACTCCTGTTGTAAGCCCTTCACTCTCTCAATCTCAGAAGACCAATGAGGCATACCTTCGGAAAACGCTGGATAACACATGGGTGCCTCCACGATCTCCTTGTAATCTGCTTCAAGAAGATCATTGGCATGATCCATGGCGGGTGCTGGTCATATGTATGCTTCTCAACAAAACGTCTGGTGCACAGGTTTGTCAATGAATTTGCGGAACTAATATTAATTTAGTTTTGCTTAAGAGCATTTGAGACAAAATTTGTTAAATGGGTTTGTTTAGTGTTGCCATTTGGTTGATGCATACCTTCTTAATTAGTGACAACAATTAAAATCACTCTTGAAAGAAGTCCAAAATTTGATAGTAAGTAAGAAGTTAGACATATGTGGGTTTGAATCGTTCAGTTTTATTTAACTGACTCAGAAAAAGTAGATGAAAGTTTTTGGTATAATGATTAAATGACTATCTATGCATTGAATTGATAATTCAGCTAGAAGAAAAGGTTTTGTGGTCGGTCACTGGATTTTTCTAAACTTGAATGCAGACGCGGAAAGTGATATCAGACTTGTTTGCCCTATGTCCTAATGCAAATACTGCTACAGAAGTCGAAGAAAAAGAGATAGAGACTCTGATAAAATCTCTTGGATTACAGAAGAAGAGAGCCAAAATGATACGACGGTTTTCTCTCGAGTATCTCCAAGAGAGCTGGACTCATGTCACTCAACTGCATGGCGTTGGAAAGTAAGTCTTTGAATTCCCAAAATCTTTATGATAATTTTCATGTTAATAGTTTCTGTTCATGATGGATTCTTACTGGGAAATTAATCACAGATATGCAGCCGATGCGTATGCGATATTCTGTAATGGGAAGTGGGATTCTGTGAGACCCAATGATCATATGCTTAACTACTACTGGGAATTCCTGAGGATTCGGTATAGGTTATGAGTGGGAAGTATATATTGTGTGCTTTAGTAAAAGAATAATGCGGAGAAAATCCGAACAATCAGAACTTGCTTTAGTAAAATTTTTTTTTTTTTAATGAACAAAATGATAATGGTGAATTTGGTATCTATGATCTACTAGCACATGCAATAATCAAAAACTTTTGTTGTGTTTATGTGGTTTTATCATTGATATTGTATTTTGTCTAAAACACACTTGTATTAAACATAAACCGAAATACATACAACAGTTTCGGATAAACTGGTATTCAACTCTAGAAGTTTAACAGAAAAACTATGCCAAGGAAACCTAAATCGGTAGATAACAGATCTCCATAAACAAAACGATAAAACCCATAGCGAAATAAAATAAATTTTACAAATTTGTGTTTCTAAATAAAGAGATTTGTAAGGTTAGTTAAACTTAATCAAGGGGTGTCTTTCAATTGCTGAATGCACTGAATTTTAATGTAGTTAGAATTAAAAGTATTTTTCTAGATTTGGTTAAATTCTCCAAAAAAAAATGCATGATAGATTTAAAAAAAAAAAATTTTAAAATATTTTGATTAGTTAGTAAAAATTTCGTAAAGTATTTTGCAATTTAAGATCATCAGCAACTTTGGTCACATAACTTTGTGTCAAATACTAACCAATCGTAGTACACTTTCTATGTACGAGGAGGAAACACAAATCTTTAACGTTCAAGACATCAATCTTACAAAACTGTGATATATTATGCCTTATGAGGATGTCATATTTCTAAGCAAACAATGTTAAGTATAATATCATGTAAAAATCAAAACAAGATGCATGAAACTTCCTAGTATAATCAGTGTCGTAGATTTTTTTAAAAACGCGTTTTCTCTCTGACGCGTATATCGAGAGAGACAGTTCGCCCAAATCTCAACCCATAGCCGCCGCCTTGCTCATCGCTGCCGCTTTCCCGTTGTCTGGTGCTTCTCACCGGCATCTGGAAGGGCACCCTCGCGTCGCTTCTCTTTGTCTTCGGATCTCCGTCCCGCTTCATAAATTTTCAGTGGCGGAGCTTTCTTCTTCTGTCAGGATTGTCGGTGACTCGGCGGTGCGGCTGCCTGTTGGTCCTTGGGGTGGCTCATCAATGTGTGGCGTGCGACGCCTTTGCTCCTCGCTCCCTTCGTTGTGCTTGGGTTTTCGTCGTAAATCTGTTGGCTTAGCAGTTCAACGACGACACAACTTTGAAGCTCGGTTTGCGTTTGTCTTCCTCGCTAGTGTGGCTACGGAGCCTTGGGGACGGGTTTCTGGTTCTGGCGATGCGGTACAGTAAACCTTCTTCAATCATCTTACGCCTGGTGGTGTGGCTCGTGTCAGTCAGTCTCTCGTCGGCTCTGTCGGTGGAGGCGTGTGGTCGGACTCTGCCCTCTGGTGGCCAGTTCGTGGTGGAGCAACGCTTCTCAGTTCGGCGGCTGTTCGGTCTGTCTTGTGTCACTTCAGACCTCGGGGAGTTGCAAATCCTTGGATCCGGTTAAGGTTAGGCTGGTTTTCTCCGGTTTGGGTTATGCTGGCTTGAATTCGTTTTTTCCTGTTTCCGGTTTTTGGCTTTCCTATGGCACCATTCGTCCTCTTGTCGTTGTGTGTGTCTCTGATTTCCCAGCAAGTCTTAGGGTTCACGTGCGGGTCTTTAGCTACTGGTTTATATTGGCTCCGAATTTGGTTCAGTGTGCTGAGATCTTTGCTAGCGTCAAAGAGAGGCGGCATGTTCGTTTAATCAGCTATTTATTTTCTGTTGGAGATGGTTTCTGAGGATGCTTATGTGATCCTGGAAATGGCAGTCGGAGGCGGCTTCTTGATAAGATCAAGACTCCAAACTCTTTGAATCTTACCAACAAAGAACCAATTACAAGATGCTCAATAGTATCTTCTCACGATCTCATGACGATCGGGGAGAAGGTCTCATGGCGACACTTCTAAACACATACAAGATCAAGCATCCCTCAGTCAGTAATCCACATCTCCTTTTATACTTCTTCTCTTCAAGTCATTGTCCACGTCAGCAACAGTAGGATAGACAATGTCTATCAATACTCCCTCTTTAATGACAAGCTTGTCCTCAAGCTTGATAAGAAAAATGGATGTGGCAAGCTTCTTCTAATTCAATTAAGCTTCTTCTGTTGCAACTCTGATATGTCAACCCTTTCACAATCACAAGCTGGGTAGTCTTTACTTCTCTAGAATACTCTTAATGACGTATCAATACACCCCCATTTGAAGAAAGCTTGTCCTCAAGCTTCTGAAGAGAAAAGAACTGCAACAACACATATAGTGATAGTTTCTTCCAGGGTACACACCCAGTTGCTAACTCCAGAGAATGCAGTCGCCTTCGTCTTGTGTTGTATTCACACAACTTAGACTTAGAGAACTCATGTAGAATCATCTGTTGTAGTTGCACATGTAAGAGATGTACTTGTAAACGAAACCACAGACTGTTTTGTTTTGTCAGAAATAAATGATTCATTGTTATGTCCCACTTGGCAAGCCCCTTTATCTTGTGGTTGTACTTGAACGCCCAAATCTTGAAACACTTGGTTTGCTTTTGCTTTGGCTGTATCATGAGCCTTTGCAACAACAGTATTGCAATCAGCACCTTGTCCATGTAATCCCAACAAATTTCAACACCAATAGTGATCACAACACTTTTCAAAAGCAATTCTAACTCAAGAACATGTTGTATGAACTTATCACTCCATTTGTGTTTTCGTTTTAAACTCCCCAACAACAATAATACTCTTATTCAAGCCTCTTGCAATGAGTTTCATCCGCATTTTTTCCAGCAGTGAGTCCTTCACTCTCTTTTGCAGCAGAAAAAAACCATTTTTGTCTTGTTGTTGGACTTGTAACAGCCCCTGTTTCATATTAATAATCTGCAGATGCTTGTTCTTCCAACAATGCCAAACTAAAGAAGAAATTCTCATGTCCACATTTGTAGAATACAACAGAAGAACGTGCCATTTACGGCTGAGCAGGTGTCGTCGTACATCGTAACGTTGCATAAACCTGTCCAACCAATTCTCAGAAATGTGGTGGTGTAACAACAACAGTTCGTAGTTGTGTATAATCCAACCAAACACAGCGTATAACCCAGTTTCTGCATCATCCTTACTGCTCTTATCCCATAACCACAACACAACATCCTCTGCACTCTTGCTCCCTTGTCTTTGAGCTACTTTCCTCTTAGCCATTCCACTGTGAAGCAGCTGAACCTCACTTACTTGGCCACCCATCAACTGAACCACATTCTCTGCTTCAAGGACATATGTGTATCACACTTCTTCTGCATTTTTTCCGTCCATGTTGCCTTCTCAAACACCTTCTCTCAAACTTAGAATATCCACAAGACTGCAACGTATCACAGCTTGAATACCCAAGTTCTAGCAAAGCTCTTACAAAGATCATCATAGCACACCCTCTTTTGTTCATGTTATTCCTTCCTTTAGAGAATTTATGCTGAGCAAATGGTGGCATTCTGCTCTTTTGATGCCATTGTTTATATTTGAATTTCCATGATTTTAACAGTGTGTTCTTTTCCCTCTTCATTTTTATCTTCTCTGCCTTAAGAGACAATACATCGAACACTTGGTGTGCTCCCAGTTCAGTATCAACACATGTCGAATGGGCAGCCACCTCTGATTGCACATCATCACAGATTGTACGCAGAACTTCTTGTATGGCACGTTTTTAATCGATAATTGCTATATCCATTTCCAAATCTCTGAACATCTTATCTCTATGGCCAGGTTCCAAGACATAGACTGATACCTGAATTGGAAACGGATCCCATAGATGCGGTACATGATATTGCATCAATTCATTTTCTGGATTTGATTCATCGTTGTGCAACACTTCATTTTTCTTTGATTTTGGTGCATCAATAGCCTCAGCCACTTGAAACACTGTTTCCGCTTCAATCTCCTCAGCCCCTAAATATGATTTCGTTACCAAGCTCGACTCCAAATGTTGAATCGTCTCTGCTTCCAGAATCGCCTCTCCATCCTCTAGCTGTTTCTTGCTCTATTCGACCTCCCTAATTGATTTTTTTGCAAGAATCGCTTCTGAATCAAGTAGAGTTGATTCATGAGTCTTCCTCTCGCGATCACAGGCTTCTATCCATTGTTTCATTTGGCGATCTTGCTCCATCTTTGCCCTAACTCGCTCTGAATCATCCTTGTTTCCAAACACCAATAACAGTGCCTTCTTCTACTCATCCCATCGTTCAAAAACATGAATCGATTCCCACCATTAAACACGGTTCTTTGCTTTACCGTCTATGAATAACCAAGCACAAGCCAACTTGTCAAATTCTGAATAATCAAGAAAAGAAAATCGAGCCTCCAATGCTGATATCCATGGTCGAAAACCACCAACGCCACCACTGAAGATCGGAATCTTCACAAATCTCATCGCTGGAAAACTTTCGCCGATCATCATCTTGGGCAATTCCGATCTCGTTCTTCTTGTATCTTGATTTCACGTCGATCGAAGTCGCTCACCGCACCAGTTTGATAAGATCAAGACTCCAAACTCTTTGAATCTTACCAACAAAGAACCAATTACAAGATGCTCAATAGTATCTTCTCAGGATCTCATGACGATCGGGGAGAAGGTCTCATGGCGACACTTCTAAACACATACAAAATCAAGCATCCCTCAGTCAGTAATCCACATCTCCTTTTATACTTCTTCTCTTCAAGTCATTATCCACGTCAGAAACAGTAGGATAGACAATGTCTATCACTTCTCCAATTGCCTATGAGGCTCCCGTGCCGCCAGGAACGAAGTGGTCCGATTATCGTCTCTGGAAATCCCGTTAGTTTTCGGAGAAGCTGTAGGTTTTCCCGTTCGAGGTTTGAGGGCTGGCCTTATAGGATGCTCATGGCAACAATGATGAGAACTCCGGTTCTTTTGGACTACGGCAAAACGGGATAGTTTGCGTTTCGGCGTCGATTGCTGTTTTGTCGCTTAGCTTGATCTGTCATTTCATCTTTTAACTTTCTTTTCGTAGAAAAATCAGTTTGTTGGGTTTGGGTGCTCTCTTGTTGGTGTTTAGTCGGGTATTGTCGTTGTTGTAGTTTTCGGTTTCTCTAATTTATTTTTTGTATCTCTGTAAGGCTGTCACAAGATAAAATTGGTATAAAATATAATATTTTACCAAGAATAAAAATTATTTCCATATCACCATTTTTTTTTTTTTTTTAGTTTTGCAAAATGGTCTCTCTGACATGCGACAAAAAGTGCGATTTACCGTTATCAATCGGCCTCAAAAGAGAGTTTCTTTCCAACCAAATTTTTTGATTTCATCGGAGATTTTTCAGTCAGCTTTATTCCGCTAAGCCATCTTAGTGGCCATGTACCCTGTGTGACGGTTACTACCTCTGTGAACACGATCGTAGTGGGGATAATTGGACATTTATTATTTGTTCGACATATCAGGAAACCTCCCTGGTCTGGACCCAATCTTTCACAAATTCTATCAACTCATCCCTCACCCTGCAAATCAAAGTCCTTGTATCTACAATTAATGATGGCTGAAAATCTCCAGAAGCAGAGCATATGCAAAACATAGATCTGGGAATTGAAGGATTGTTTAGATGTTTCCTGATTCAATTCCAGATTCAGATCATCCTAAACATGCGGATCTAGGTTCTCTTGAATAGAAACAATAGATAATCTCACCTTATACCTGATTTGCAGCGGAAAGGGACGGTATGTATGAGATCAGAGAGCCACCGAGAGATAACTCCTCCAGAGGTTCACACACGCACACCGAGCAGGAAGAAGGCTGCTAGGCCACTAGGAGAAGTCGCAGGAGAGAGAGAGAGGCGCGGCTAGTTTGGGGTTGGAGAAGAAAAAGACTCAAGTTTTTCTTATAAAACTTGTCCAATTCCGTTTGGGCCATATGGCCCAAATACCAAATAACTCGAAAGCGTTCGCGCACTGTGTCGATCGACACTCCTTGTGTATCGATCGACACAGAGTCGCCAAACCCTTTTATTCTCTCTAAGTACAGTAAATGCCTAGCACTTTTACCGTACTTCTGCTAAACCGTTCCTACACATTTTCCTGTTGGCTTAGGCGTGTGACCCATATGGGATCATATAATAAAGGCAATAAGTCCAAGACTTATAGATCATGAGCGGACTCTAGCAAGCCATCATGACCCCCAGTATTATATGACTTATGTCTGATCATTGACATACTCTTACTTTCTAGAGACAGTACCGAGATTACTGGACACAATTCCAACAATCTCCCACTTGTACTGGAATCTCTGTATTCATAATCCTTTTGTCTCAATATCTCGATTAGTCATAAGGAAAGATTAGTGTCATCCTTATAAAGCCTAATCTTGTTCATCGGACTCTGATTTGATATTGACAATCCAAACGACTCGGGACAGTCCGTTTGAGCATGGCCATGCATTTTTCAGTATTCAAATCCTCGATTGGCCTAGAGATATTCACTCCATTTATATTGGAGGGACAAATCCCGTCTTGTTCCATCACTGCAAACTACTCATTTCCTAATGTACCCAAACAAGGTCCTTATAACTATCGCAGAACGACAGCGTTAGACAATGATCAAAGTGCATCAGTCCATGTGCAGTCACATGCATGCGAACTCAGGTCTAAGGACTATACTCTATAGTCGTAGTAAGAATCTCTTATGACACATATATAAATATCCTGAAGAGTTCTTATAAGCGGGTCTTGTCCGGTCGTATGTTCCCAAACATACACCTATGTACTGACTTTGATGCCGCGCATCTATGACACACTGAGACTTTGTCATAAGTCACGTACCAATCCAGTCTCGCACGGTTGTTGGTGTTCCAATTTCAACAACCTTCGACTAGGGACAGGATGATATAAGCCATCTATCAAATATAGGGTCTCATGATCAAGCTAAATGACTTCGATGACTCAAGATCAAGTCATTTACTTCGATGACCTATAAAATGGTTCATATGATTTTGGAACGATTATTTCATCACAGTTAAAATAATCTTGAAATAATAATTTCATTAAACATCTTAAATGTTGTTTCAAGAACATATCCAATAACTAAATAAAGCCCTTTAATAACTCCCACTGAAATTAAGACTACATCTTAATTTCACTTATCCTACAGCAACAGTCCGCGACTCGTGCTTAGGCCTAAGGAGTGGCTTCGTTAATAGATTAGCAACGTTCTCATTCGTTGAAACTTGCTGATCTACTTAACATCTCTGTCATTTATCTTACGGAATAGGTTATACCTATCCTCAAGGTGTTTGGACCTCTGATGTGCAGCTAGTCTCATCTATGCTGGAAATCACATCAAGTTCAGTGACGAACTCTTCTTTCCAAACAACCTCTTTCGCCACTTCCCAAGTAGCGAAATGTTCAGCTTAAGTCATGGAGTCAGCAACAGTGCCTTGCACCGCCAGATAGACACAAGATATAACCGGACTGTGATCGGAAATCATCTTTGTCTATTGGAAACTTGCCTTTCAGACTCTACCGACTCATAGCACCTCACTTTCTCCGTAACTCTAGAATTTATCCTTAGTATTCCTTAAATACTTTAGGATATTCTTTACGGCAATCCAGTGTTTCTTTGCTGGATTTGACTGGTCTTTACTTGTCTTGCTTAACATTAAAGCAATATCAAACAAGTACGTTTCATGGCATACATGATAGATCCAATTGCCGACGCATATGGAATCTTATCCATGCATTTAAGCTCAGCAGTTATCGTAGGATACTGTATCTTACTTAACTTAATGCCATGTGACATTGGCATAAAACCCTTCTTGGATTGCTTAAAATGTGTAGGACTTTGTCAATTTAAGAATCCTGACTTTGTCCTACCAGCTCTTTTGGATCTCTATCTTTAGATCCAAAATCCAAGAACTACGTGGCTTTACCCATGTCAATCATTAAACCAACTCCCAAGCTAGTCCTTTACCGACTACAGCGTTGGGACGTTATATCCGAGAATCAGTATGTCATCGACATACACTTTGAGAAATGCAATATCGCTCCCACTAATCTATTAGTAAACACACAGTTCCGCTTCGTTCCTGTTCAAGTCAAAACCTTGACTACTTCAACAGAACGAAGATTCCAACTCCGATATGTTTGCTTCCATCCATGAATGGATCGATGAAGCCAACTTACACAAAATGTAATTGTTCGGAGTCTGGGCTCACTTTCGCTTCCTAGAATTTCGCAGATTCGTCGCTTTCAATGATCATCAGATCATGCGAACATTCAATGATCATCAGGCTGACCTAATGACGAGAATTCACTCTCGGATTAGTGACTGATTCTTTCATATCTGCGAACTTCAGGCTCCACAGGTGTAGATTCTACAGAAATCTGTAAATCCTTCCGCTGCTCTCCCTCAATAGGTTAAGCAGCCTCCTGTATTTCTCGAATTTCTTCGAGTTGTACTTTTACTCCCACTGTTCTTCTTGGAAAGTAACTTCCCTTCTTAGAAAACAGAATGGTCGTAAAAATACTTTTTACTCCCACTGTTCTTCTTGGAAAGTAATTTCCCTTCTTAGAAAACAGAATGGTCGTAAAAATACTTTTTACTCCCACTGTTCTTCTTGGAAAGTAATTTCCCTTCTTAGAAAACAGAATGGTCGTAAAAGTACCGAGCCTTGGTTTCCCTAAGAAAAACTTCGAGTTATACTTTTACTCCCACTGTTCTTCTTGGAAAAATAACTTCCCTTCTTAGAAAACAGATAGGACGTAATGTAACATGCCTTAGTTTCTCTAGGACAACCAGCGAAGTAGCACAACTACAAATACTCAGTAAAGACAAATTTGGATTGATTCCAATCCACATTTACGTGGTGTCTTTCAACTGATATTGGTGGAACTATTTCAGCGTAAACTTAGATAATTTAGAGCGTTATTCTTAAATAATATCATGGAAGATTCGTGTGACTCATCTTTAATCATTTCTAATAAGATCTGATTCTTTCTCACAGAAAAACCTTCAGGTTTTCAGGAGAAATGAGCTGTGAAACGATTTCACACTCATTCAGATGATCACACAATCAATGACTTAAGTATTCTCACTCGTGATTTTAATCCAGAGTCTTAATACTTTTGTCATTCAGATCCTATACTTCATTCTGGAACTTCTTTCGACCATGTCAAAGAATTCCGACTTGTGTCTCATCAAATGAACACAGTCACACTCCTTGAAGTAATCAGTAGAGATAATGAAGTACAGGAGATTTTCTCTGGCATTACTGCTCATTGGGCCACATACATGAGTATGTTCCAGGTCCAATAAGCCTTTGGGCCTTTCTCTAGCTCGGCTAAGATAGGCCCTTTACCTTTTGGTCTAGTAAACAGAATTCAAGTCTCATAAGATATTTTATCAAATGAGCCCAACAGTCCATGACTATGGGATTTCTGAATCCGACTTACTCTCTATGTGACCAAGACTTTATGCCAAGAAAAATCAGGTTTAATTCATCAGATTTAAACCAATTCGGTATTTATGTTACATTTAGGCACTCTTTGGTTTAAGATATAAAACCCATTCCATGAATAGGGTGCTACAATTAATATTTCATTAAGATCAAAAGAACAAAACTTGTCTTTTATCAAAATGAAAAACATTCAAATTCTTACAAGAAAATGAAAGACAACTCTGCTTAAAGCAGGTACATTGTAGCAATTACTTAATACAAAACCAAGCCTCAAAGGGATCTATAAGTGAAAAACCCTACGGCTGAGGCAGCATCCCAAGCTCCTTCCAGACATGTAGTTTCACTTGCCCTTCCTTCAACGTTCTACTGTTGCTTAGGCTCTGCATATTATCACAAATATCAGTGCCACAACCAGTATCCAATACCTTTAAGGTAGAACTTGAAGTAATAACATGAATACCTGAGGAAGTAGTCGCATACATCGACTTTAACTCCTCATCATCTTCCATGAATTTAATGCAATCTCTCTTCCAATGCCCTGTCTCCTTACAGTAGCAGCACTTACCAACGTAAGAGGTATCTGACTCGGGCTCAGAAGACACACGCTTGCCATGATTCAAAATCTGGACAACTTTGCCTTCACCCTTGTCAGCATTAGGTTTATTAAACCTACCCTTCTCATTCATGAGATTATTCAGGGTACTCTTCACGTTTGGCTCAACTGTCTTGAGCATATCATGCAGTTCAGTCAGCGTCTTCGTTAAGCCTTTCTTGATATAGTTCCTTCTGAACTTATCATAGCTTGACGGCAGTGACTGTAGTATGATCTCAGTTGCCAATTCTTGGCTCACTGGATAATCCAGTTTCCTCAGGTTATCAATGTAACCCATCATTTTACTGACATGAGGACTCACTGGATGATCATTTGGTAGCTTGCAGCTAGTGAGAGACTTAACCAACTGGTATCTCTCCACCCTTATCTGCTCCTGAAATTTCAATTTCAGGCTGCTGATCATCTCTATTGGCGACTCCATGTTCTCATATTGCTTCCGCAAGTCTGAGTCCATGGTAGCCAATATCAGACCACGCACATCTACCGCATCATTATAATGCTTATTCCAAGCATCATATACTGCATGAGAAGCATTGGACCCGATCCTCACGGGGAGAGCTCTCTCAAGGACATAGTCCTTTCTCTCCTGTCTGAGAACTAGCCTCAGGTTCCGCGACCAAGTCAAGAAATTTGATCCGTTCAGCTTGTCCATCTCAAGGACAGACCGGATCGAGAAAGTGTTTTGATTGTTTGTGCTAGTCATAACTGAAAATTAAGATAAAAGGATTTTAGTTAACATGTTCAATATGATTAATCTCGTATTAAATTTAATATGATTAATCACGCATTATATTCAATAACATAAGTTACCCTCAATAGAATATAATGATTCCAAGATCCACATATAACTAAGATTAAAGTGGGCCACTGGCCGTCACCAAACCTTAGCTTATATCGGTAAGCCCTATATCGGCTAATTATATCCGTGATATAACTCTTGGTTGTGAATCTGGGCCCGAGGCCCAATCCACTCTGATGTCTCAAGGCCCGGGACTCCCGATGGCCCAGTCAAGAAAACCAGACTATACAGTCATGTAATCATTAATGTCTGGGACTCCCAATGACATTTATGAATCACAAACCGTCTTATCCACGCAAAAGCAGACACCCTCACACTGTAAGGCCATGAATACAATTGAATGGGCTTCGACAGCTGACATAGAATGGACAAGACATCCAACGCTTGATATTATTTGAGGTTCGTAGGTTTATTTAAAAAATTCATTCCCAAAATAGAAGATTACTATTTCGGGAAACTTTCCATTTCTGGAAACCTACTATTTTTGGAAACTTTCTAAAATTGGAAACTTTCTAAAAACGGAAACTTTCTAACTTTAGAAATTTCTTTAAAATCCAAAACCCGCAAATCCAGAAACTTCTAATTTAAGAAACTTTCTAATTTCAAAATTTCGGAAACTTTAATTTAAAATCGACTTTATAATTTTATAAAATAAATTTTAAATTAATCTGAAGAAAGACTCAAATAATTGGCCCAATTGTTTTAACTTCTTGGCCCGAGGCCCAAGAATTGGTCCATGTCCAAGACATGACCCAATTGTCCAATTAAATGACATAACCGGTCTGGTTCATTAAAATTGGTCTAACCAAATTTTAATTACTACGATGACCACAATTGTCAACCGGTTATTTACTAAACCGGATTTTCTCAATTTATTTGGTCCAACCAAATCAAATTAGAAAATCCTGGTTTAGGCACTAAATCCAATAATTCTTTCGACATTGGATTTCTTGTCCCGGTTTAACCAGACTTAATAAAATTATTAAATCTGTTTATTAAACCAGGACGAATTAATTTTAATCAAAATTAAACCGAGCCTTTAAACCAACCATGTCGATCGATGAACCAACCGTGTCGATCGATCCATCAACCACATCGGTCGATGCTCTCAGCATCGATCCTGCATCGATCGTGCATCGATCATGTATCGATCGATGCTCTCACGCATGCACTGAACCGAGCCAAAACCCTAACCGTGTCGATCGATGTGTACCAACCGCATCGGTCGATGCACCAATATCGAACCTGCATCGATCCTGCATCGATCGATGCTTTCACGCGTTAACTGGTTTTGCCGATAGACTGTATCGACCGATCCATGCGATCGTATCGATCGATCCATGCGATCGCAGTCGATACAGACCTCTTGAAATCGCATTCTACCAAATCATATAGCTTGGTTTCTGCAATTTTATGTGTGTTTAGGTTTCAATTCTTGTTACTTAAGTGGTTTCTCTTATCAGTAGTTGATTCAAAACACTTTTAAACAAGAAAACAATCCTAAACATTGAATCTAAACAAGAAAAACCAGAACCAATGGCTCTGATACCACTGAAGGATTGTTTAGATGTTTCCTGATTCAATTCCAGATTCAGATCATCCTAAACATGCGGATCTAGGTTCTCTTGAATAGAAACAATAGATAATCTCACCTTATACCTGATTTGCAGCGGAAAGGGACGGTATGTATGAGATCAGAGAGCCACCGAGAGATAACTCCTCCAGAGGTTCACACACGCACACCGAGCAGGAAGAAGGCTGCTAGGCCACTAGGAGAAGTCGCAGGAGAGAGAGAGAGGCGCGGCTAGTTTGGGGTTGGAGAAGAAAAAGACTCAAGTTTTTCTTATAAAACTTGTCCAATTCCGTTTGGGCCATATGGCCCAAATACCAAATAACTCGAAAGCGTTCGCGCACTGTGTCGATCGACACTCCTTGTGTATCGATCGACACAGAGTCGCCAAACCCTTTTATTCTCTCTAAGTACAGTAAATGCCTAGCACTTTTACCGTACTTCTGCTAAACCGTTCCTACACATTTTCCTGTTGGCTTAGGCGTGTGACCCATATGGGATCATATAATAAAGGCAATAAGTCCAAGACTTATAGATCATGAGCGGACTCTAGCAAGCCATCATGACCCCCAGTATTATATGACTTATGTCTGATCATTGACATACTCTTACTTTCTAGAGACAGTACCGAGATTACTGGACACAATTCCAACAGGAATTACGATGCCCCGGTGGCTTTACCGGCTTCTGTCTGTCAACAAGGAGCAATCGAAAACCGTTTTGCTCTTGTGGTGGTCCCGTTGAACCCTCACAAACAAAACATGTGTGTGATTATTACCCAATTACCGCGAATTTGGGGTCTGGATGTTATCGGCCCGGGAAAGTTACAGTTTCTCTTCCAATCCGTGGAAACTCTTAACTTAGTTCTTTGTCGCTCGCCCTGGTCATTCGCGTAAGGGATGATTACGGTGGCTCCCTGGTATCTGAATCTGTCCGTTGAATCAACTAAGATCATACCCTTATTGGTTCAAATCAGGGGAATTCCAATTGAATTCATGTCTCGCAAGTCTGTGGAGTACATCAACAGGATTCTGGCTCCAGTCTTTGATTTGGATCTTGACGACAACTTAACCTGGGTTGACTTCGTCCATGTGCAACTGCTGTGGAATGTCGATAATCCATTGCGATTTCAGCGAAACTATCAAATTTCGTTTGAATGAAAACACATTTCTTAAGTTTCGTTACGCACGCCTCTGTGGCTTTTGTCAGAGATGCAGTATGCTCACACATGAGAAGAAGGAATGTCCTCTTCGATTAGACGATAACGATGACGGGTTTGATGATGGTCCTAATGCAATCTCAACAATGATGAAGATGCTCCTTCGGGTTTTCCTAACCAGCTTTATCCTGCGGCAGTTGATGCTCTACAGCCATATGCTAATGTTGAGGATGCTGCAATGCACTGGAGGTCCAGGATGGTATAAGTGAAGCCACTGGTGAAGAATTGCGTATTCAACAAATCTAGATGGCTAAAGGTAAAGGGATAACTTATGTGCAACAAGACAATGTGATACAAATGGAAATAGCATCGGGAAGTGAAGGAAACAAACGCAAGCGACCTTACACACTTGGAATTTACATCATCAGAAGCATAACCTAAGGATTGTCTGATGTTAGGTCCACCGAGGAAGAAGAACCAGTCACCATGAAATGAACCAGAAGAATCTTGTTCAGTTAGTCAGATTATAGACGGAGGCTCATGGGCCCGGTACCCCCACCGGCTCTATGAAGAGTTTTTGTGGGCCGCTGACAAAAACACGTCTGAAGGAAGTTTGTCGTCGCTATCATCCTAATCTCATATTTCTCATAGAGACAAATAATTCTCCTCCAGTTGTTCACCAAGTTGTTGTTTCATTAGGATTTCAAATTTCATTATGTATACCTCCATCGGGTCGTGGTGGAGGTTTAGCGCTGTTTTCCAAAGTTCCAGTTTCTGTTTCTATTTTATCACAAGATGTAAGGCTAGTTGATGTACAAGTTAGCTTCAATGGAATGGTTTTCTACTTATCGTGTGTATATGGTCATCCAATCTATCAAAGAAGATATGAACTATGGGACAAATTGAAAATTCTCGGTCATAACAGAGATGATCCATGACTTCTAGTTGGGGAATTTAACGAGCTTCTCAGTAATTCTGAAAAATGTGGTGGTAGAGAAAGAGATGAATGGACATTCCACAACTTACGCGATTTTTATGCTTAGTGTGATCTATCGGATCTGCGTTCTGCAGATAGTAGATTCTCATGGATATCATAAAGGCCAACAAATACAGTTGAAGAGTGCCTCAATCGAGTTATTGTTAACACAGCCTTCTTAGCTCATTACCCTGCTCCTGAGGCAAACTTCCTTCCATACACAGGTTCTGACCATAAGCATGTGCTTACTACAATAAGTTACGAAGTAGCTTCTCCATCCAAGAAGCACTTCTACTTTGATAAGAGGCGGATACAATGCTCGGATTTGGAAGAATACGTCATACATGGATGGAATGATCAGTCATTATCTGCCTCGTCTTCGATAATGGATCAAATCTCTTCCTGTTGTCGTTCTCTGGCTTGATGTCGCCGTAACAGCAATATGAACTCAGCACGTAGGATTGCAGAGCTACAGAAAGAGCTTAGTCATGCAATGTCCTCATGTCTGGTAACTCATACCCAATTAGCTATTATCCGGCAACAACTCCTTCAAGCTTATCGAGATGAAGAAGACTATTGGTTTCAGAAAAGCATACACACAAGACTAATCAATGGTGATCGTAATACTGCTAATTTTTATGCCTGCACTAAGAAACGTTTTGCTCAAAATCTTATAGTCTCCATACGAGATTCTCAAGGTATTACTGTTAAAGGCAACCATAACATTGGCAGTCTGGCGGAAGGTTATTATAATTCAGTGTATACCTCAACTACTCCAGCAGTGAACACATCTATTTTTAAGGTTTTCTACCAATGTTCACAAATGATATGAACTTACATCTGACCAGACTGTTCATGGATGATGAAATCTACACAGCTATGAGAGAAATAGGAGCAGATAAAGGACCTGGTCTTGATGAACTTACTGCTATATTTTACCAAGAATGTTGGCACATTGTTGGTCCAGAGTGTGTAAGGAGGTCCGTCGATTCTTTCAGTCTGGTATCATGACACCAGGGTTGAATCACACTAATATCTGCATGATTCCGAAGATTACAACACCAGAGACATTGTCGGATTTTCGTCTAATAGGACTTTGTAATGTCCTATACAAAGTTATCTCAAAACTCTTGTTGGCAAGAACGAAAAATTGTTTAAACTTGATAGTTTCTGAGGCTCAAGCAGCTTTTAAACCTGGAAGGATGGCTACTGATAACATTTTGATCGCCAACAAACTCATGCACTCTCTCAAATCAAGGAAGAGAGTCTCGCAAACATACATGGCTGTAAAACGGATATCACCAAAGCTTATGACCTCGTTGAATAGAATTTCCTGGAAGCTAATTTGAAAGCATTTGGGTCCTCATCGCTTTGGATCTCATGGAGCATGGCTATGGTCAGATCAATAACATTCTCGGTTTTGGTTAATGGCCGCCCCTACGGTCATATAACTCCACAACGTTGTCTCCGCCAAGGTGACCCTTTATCTCCATACCTTTTTATACTTTGTGCGGATGTGTTAAGTGATCTCCTGCACGCTCATTCGGCTAATGGAAAGATAAAGGGCATTAAGATTGGGAATGGGGTCCCTCACATCAGCCTTTATTGTTTGCGGATGACTCGCTATTCTTTATCTAAGCAAATGAGCTCAACTGTCGTTCTTTAAAGACGATCATCGACTTATATGAGAGCAGCTCTGGTCAGAAAATCAATACATAGAAATCCATGATTACCTTTGGACCTCATATACAAGGACATCGACAAACTTGACTCAAAAGGATTCGGGGAATAAATAAACAGGGAGGTGGGGGAAAATACCTAGACCTTCCAGAACAATTTAGACGTAAGAAGACAGAATTGTTTACCGCTATTGTGGATGGTGTCAAACAACAAACATCTTGCTGGACCGGAAAACATCTATTACCTGCAGGGAAAGAAATCATTCTTAAATCAGTTGTTATCTCTATGCCGGTTAATCGATGTCGTATTTCAAATTACCTCAACAGACCAAGAAGAAATCACTTCACATCTAAGGAAAATTCGGTGGGAAAAGAGTTCTTGTTCTAGAGGTATTACATGGGTTGCTTGGGAAAAACTCAGATTCCTAAACATCTTGGGGGACCTGGTTTTCGAGACCTTTTCAAATTCAATGATTCATTACTTGCTAAACAGGCTTGGCGCCTGTTAAAATATACTGACTCCCTTTTTGCAAGACTGTTTAAGGCCAAGTATTAAAAAGATTGCTCTATTTTAGAAGCAAAACCACAGAAACTTCAACCGTATGGCTTGAAATCAATTCTTGTGGAACTGGACCATCTGAAAATGGGGATATGTCATAAGGTTGAAACAAGGGATTCAATCAAAGTCTTTAGTGATAACTGGCTTCCGACAAATCCTCCATGACCGGCTACCGGACAATCTACCTCTGGAAATTCTGAACTATGAGTCTGCGAGTTAATTAAACATGAAGGCTCTTCTCGTTCTTGGAATCAATAAGCCCTCTCCAATTACATTCACCTGCAGGATCACCCTCTCATTCAGTATATCTATCTTTCACAGTACTCTGGTCATCTTACCATGGCTCAGACAAGCATTGTGCAAGACCGCATCTACATGAATGACACAACCAATGGCATCTATTCAGTTAAGTCGGGGTACAGTTTGGCACGTCGTCTGGATCCTCATGTCACTCACACTGTGCGTGCTCATGGTAATATCGACCGCAAATTACAAATTTGGAAGCTCCCAATCCAGCCTCGTATCAAACACTTTCTTTGGAGATTATTATCTTAGGCCTTGGCAACTACTACACGTCTCCGTTCTCGTGGTGTTCACCTAGATACTACATGTTCACGATGTGGCTTTTCCGATGAAACCCTTAATCACCTATTTTTTACTTGTCCGATATCCCAACACTTTTGGACTACAACTCATCTACATGATATTCACTGGCTTACCCAACCACCTTTAGATAGAATATGTCACTCCTGTTGGATCGCCATCGTCATCTTGGTCTATCCTTGGTGTTACGCGGAAACCAGATTCAATCGACCTAAACTTGGACTCGCTCTCTTGACTCACTTAACTCGGTTCACTCGTTTGTGTTACGATTGTACAAGAAAGTAAAAGAGACACAAGGAATTGATCACCCAGTGTTCACCCACGATATGTGGAGCTACTCACTGGGGTTAAGCCTCTGCTCAGCAAATCCACTAGATCAAAAGACTGAGCTCTCCAAGATCAGAGAAGCTCTCGAAAAGAAGATGAAGACTGTCAACGATTCAGTTATGAACCGTTGACCCTTATACTCGAGTTACTCACCTAATACTCTGCGTTTCACCTTTTATCATAAGGCGTTACATAACCGGACCTAACCAATGCTCATTAACCAACTAATTGCACCAAACCGGCTAACACAATTAATCAGATAAGAGCCTTGGGATCCCACAGAGTGTCTCTAACACTTAGGCTGACAGAACTACTCTAAGACAAAGATTGAGCTGAGAACACACCTCAACATACTCCATCTTGATCTCAGGCTCAACCTGTAAACATCCCTCCCAATAGAGAAATATAAACAACAAGAACAAACACTCACTATACCGTCTAAGATCTCTCCCGTGGATTCAGCTTCTGAGCATACACCGCTTAGCTAGCAAAGCCTTTTCAGGCTTTACGAACCTTGAGCAAATCCAACGCTGAGTTGAACTTACTCACTGGAACCAATTTAGTCAGAATGTCAGCTGGGTTCCGGCTCGTATGTATCTTAAGCACCTCCACTTCTCCATCTGCAATCACGTCCCTGATGAAGTGGTACTTAACTGCAACGTGTTTTGTACGTTCATGGAAGACATGATTCTTTGAGAGGCAAATGGCGCTCTGAGAGTCACACCAGACCTTCACTGGTCCATGGCTAAAACCAAAGTCTTCTAACAATCCTTTTAGCCACATTGCTTCTTTGACAGCTTCTGTGAGAGAGATGTATGATAGACTCAGGTTTTAACCCTATTCTAACTGCAAGTGCACAGTGATGTAGTTGTAGTACTTAGGGTATCGAATCCACAGGGACTCTGGTCAACGATAGATAAAAACAGAAGTGATTAAACTAGGAGAAAGCAAAGATGATTAAACTAAAAGCAGAGCAGAAAAGTAAATCAATAGCAGGAGTGGTTTGTGAGCAAGGAAGCGAAGCGTTAGGTTTCAGGAGTTCTCAGGAAATCAGGAACACAAGCAATCAATCAGTCGAAATTCAATCAGAAACTGTTCTAGAACTCAAACATAGATATAGAATTAACCAAATTCCTTTGCGAGAATTCTCTAAGTCTAAGTGCAGCAAACCAAACTTTCGTTTGCGAGAACTAACAGATTAAACCAGCTTTAATTCCAAGTTTGATATGTTCACAATCTAATTAAACCAAACTTTCGTTTGCGAGAAGTTAAATTGCTTATCTAGGTTCTTTCTAGCTAAATTAACCAACTTCCGCTGCATTAATCAGCCTAACATCATAATCTAAGTGGCCAGTTCAGATTAAGCATTAAGAACAACCTAAACAAAGAACTAGCAGATATGAATCCCTACAGATTTATTTAACTATAGTTCCATGAAATCCCTAATGAGAGTCCTTCAACCTAACAGGTAATCTACTCAGACATAATCATCGAAACAGAAAAAATCTTGAATAGAAAACCAAATATCATAAAACAAAGTAAAGATCTGGGGTTCAAAATCCTCTCTCTCTCGAGAGCCGGATCAGCCCCTAACTCTCTCTGAAATAAAATAAGACTTAATGAAAGCGTAGCCTAAACAATGGCTTAAAAACCCTTATATAATAGCTAAAACACGTTTTGGGCTTCTGTGTAAATATCTGGGCTTTTCTGCAAAATCAGCATTCTTCATTAAATCGGCGAGTCTGGCCCATTCGCATATGCAACGATCGATGCAGGTGTGCAACGATCGACGCAGTCTTCAAAACTGGACAGTGAACTCTGTCTTTCGGACCAAATCTCCAAAATACACCAAACAGCTCCAAAATCTCCACTTCTGCTCCAAATGTGTCTAAACCTGAAAACATACTAAAAAGAACACAAAAGACACTAAAAACACATATATATCATGGCATAAAATGGGTAAAAACCATGATATATCAACTCCCCCACACTTAGCTCTTGCTTGTCCTCAAGCAAGTAAAGAACCAAAGTATACGAGAAGAAGTTTGAAAACACAGAAACTCATTTCGTCCTAGGAACTTTCACATTCACATTCACTTAGTAAGCCACTGAAAACTTTCCTACAGAACTCAAGACCACAATATACTTCCCCCACACTTAGCAACTGTCCCAAGTAAACTCCACAATCACATTCAAGCATTCAAATTCACCCTACTGACTTCTGCAAGTATTTAAGTGCGGTCTCACCTAAGGAGTATCGATCAAAGGGCACATGGATTCTTACCTTATCAGCTCTAGACCACCATACTATCTTTCTCTAGTCCCTTTCTTCTCTTTCCCTTCCTTAACAACTGATTTTTCCCACATTGGGTATCATTTTTTTTTTTATCAGTGTTCTTCCCGTTATGGGGTGTACTTTGGACACATTCCATGGATCACATGAGAGAAAATAGTGTTTGCTACCATTCCCATGACCACTTCGGAGTTACTAACTCATCCTCAGTTTATTATCTCTTTTTTTTTTTTACTTTATAGAAGGGGAGAAGGGAACTAAATAGGATAGGTTGACAGGCTGTGTCAGAACTAACAAGGGAATCCGACACAAAGTATACCAAGCCCTTAAGTGAGAAATCTAAGTCAGTATTAAGGTGAAGTCAGTAAAAGGATCCTCTGATACCTGAAGTGATGTGGGTGTTCTCAGTAGGTTGATCCGTGTCTGGGTTTTCTAACAGTCATAGAGGCTCTGCAAGTCTGTCCAATGGTCACTTAGTTCCTGTTCAAGCGAAATTTTCCTCGAAAAATCATAGTTTCATACAAGTTTTGACTCAATAAAACAATTTTGAAAAACCAAAGACTGACTCATAAGAAAACAAAAGCGTGCGTCAGTAGCTTCCTCCCCCACACTTAAACTACACTGTCCCCAGTGTAATCAAGGCATGAGCTCGGTGAGAATAATGATCAAATTGAAACAAACCGGAAAAAAATTGCAGGTTACTTACCTGTCGTCGCCCTGTGTCGATCGATGCCACAAGGGTGTCGATCGATGCAAGGCGAATATGCTCGCGGTTATGTAGATAACCGATGTCTAAACCGCAATCATTTTGGCTAACCGTGAATCGCAACTGCATCGACCGATGCACGATGTGTGTCGATCGATGCAATGCGATTTTTCCTGTATCTCTCGGCTCTGAACACACTTAAACAGAAAAATCAAAATAGCAAAACCAAAACGAAAAATGAAAACAAAATCAAACCTAACAGTGGGTTGCCTCCCACTCAGCGCTTGTTTTTAAAGTCATTAGCTTGACTATTGGAAGAGATTTGATTCATGGCGGTTTCAACAGAGACTTTGAATGTCTCTGTGAGTATCTCTTCATCCAAGGAGGTGTATAGGCATTATGATCATGAGGCTTTCCAAGGAAAGAGAAATCAGAATCAGGGCGGGAGCGAAGCTTGGGCGGTCTACTGCGTTTTCCTGCATTCAAAACAATACGATCAGAAGGTTTAAGCTTAGATGATTTGTTCCTTACCTTTGATGCAGATCTGATGTTTGGGGCTTTCTGCTTATGAGCAGTTGCAGGTACTGAAGATGTTAGAGCAGGTTCAAGAGGAACTGCCATCTTCTTCTTTCCACTATCAGATACTGTAGTTCCACCAATCTGAACTTCTTCTTCCAGATGACCATCAGTGGAGATCATCTTCTTTGCATGAACTCGCGAAGCTTCGACTGGTGGTGTTTTATTCACCTTCTTATCCATCACTTTCATGCAGTTAGCCACTTCTAGCTCTTGTCGGGGAGGTTTAGGAACCTTAGGATATGGCACCGGGGGCTTGTAAGCTTGTTCTGGTACTGTTGCAGGTTTCTGGACATGTGTGCGTTTTGTGTCGATCGTTGCATAATGTGTGTCGATCGATGCAAGGCGATTCCGTTTCTCGAAAGAACTCGAAATTGCCGTCAGAATGGCGTGTCGATCGTCACTAAGGGGGTGTCGATCGATGCATGTATCAGGCAGACAATATTCATCCAGAAAATCCGAGATTATGCTCTCTTCTTCTTCCAGCAAGTCAATCTCATCCCTTATGTTCACACCTTTGATGTGCAGCTTCTGTTCAGCTCTCTTAGCTTCATTCCGCCTCTCTATTGCTGCATCTGCTCGTTCAATTTTGATATCCAGCTCCTCCATATGTGTGCTCAGAGATTCGAACTTCTCACTCAAATCTTCAATCAACGCATCAATCTTTGAGTTGAAGGACATATCAATCTGTTGTTGTCTCTCAAGATACTGCTCAATCATGATTTCCATTCTGCTCTCATGAGCTGTAGGTGCAGGCGGTGCTTGGTAAGAAGAAACACTACAACTCCTTGTAAAGGGTTTCTGAAAAGCAGATCTGTGACTATAGAATCCAGTTCCTTCAACGCAATGGTTAGCTTCTTGTGCATACTTTCCAAGTAGAAGACTATGCAGATAGTCGACTTTACTCTTCAACTCAGCTATCTGTGAACTGTCAATCCCTGGACTGAAGAAATCATACATCTTCCTTACGATATGTGTCGATCGATGCAGGAGAAGCGTCGATCGATGCAAGCGCGATGATGTGACGATCGACACACAGGACCGTGTCGATCGTTGCAGGGCGATTACAGGCGTACCTGAAACGCAAGAAACAGAAAAAAAAAAAAATTAGTAGCAAAAAATTAAAAACGAAAATCCTAGTCTAAACCCTAAGTTCAAATCTATCGAGGACTCAAAAGAGTCCCCGGCAACGGCGCCAAAAACTTGATAGACTCAGGTTTTAACCCTATTCTAACTGCAAGTGCACAGTGATGTAGTTGTAGTACTTAGGGTATCGAATCCACAGGGACTCTGGTCAACGATAGATAAAAACAGAAGTGATTAAACTAGGAGAAAGCAAAGATGATTAAACTAAAAGCAGAGCAGAAAAGTAAATCAATAGCAGGAGTGGTTTGTGAGCAAGGAAGCGAAGCGTTAGGTTTCAGGAGTTCTCAGGAAATCAGGAACACAAGCAATCAATCAGTCGAAATTCAATCAGAAACTGTTCTAGAACTCAAACACAGATATAGAATTAACCAAATTCCTTTGCGAGAATTCTCTAAGTCTAAGTGCAGCAAACCAAACTTTCGTTTGCGAGAACTAACAGATTAAACCAGCTTTAATTCCAAGTTTGATATGTTCACAATCTAATTAAACCAAACTTTCGTTTGCGAGAAGTTAAATTGCTTATCTAGGTTCTTTCTAGCTAAATTAACCAACTTCCGCTGCATTAATCAGCCTAACATCATAATCTAAGTGGCCAGTTCAGATTAAGCATTAAGAACAACCTAAACAAAGAACTAGCAGATATGAATCCCTACAGATTTATTTAACTATAGTTCCATGAAATCCCTAATGAGAGTCCTTCAACCTAACAGGTAATCTACTCAGACATAATCATCGAAACAGAAAACATCTTGAATAGAAAAGCAAATATCATAAAACAAAGTAAAGATCTGGGGTTCAAAATCCTCTCTCTCTCGAGAGCCGGATCAGCCCCTAACTCTCTCTGAAATAAAATAAGACTTAATGAAAGCGTAGCCTAAACAATGGCTTAAAAACCCTTATATAATAGCTAAAACACGTTTTGGGCTTCTGTGTAAATATCTGGGCTTTTCTGCAAAATCAGCATTCTTCATTAAATCGGCGAGTCTGGCCCATTCGCATATGCAACGATCGATGCAGGTGTGCAACGATCGACGCAGTCTTCAAAACTGGACAGTGAACTCTGTCTTTCGGACCAAATCTCCAAAATACACCAAACAGCTCCAAAATCTCCACTTCTGCTCCAAATGTGTCTAAACCTGAAAACATACTAAAAAGAACACAAAAGACACTAAAAACACATCTATATCATGGCATAAAATGGGTAAAAACCATGATATATCAATGTACTCTGCTTCTGTAGTAGAGAGAGCTACAATCTGTTGCAAGCTAGACCTCCAACTAACCACGTTTCCACCTATGGTGAAAACATATCCTGACAAAGATCGTTTCCTGTCCAAGTCAGCCGCAAAGTCAGAGTCACAATACCCTTGAATCTGAAACTCCTTTTCTTGAGTGTAGATTAGTTGTAAACTCTCTGAACTTTTCATGTATCGCAAGAGCCATTTCACAGCCTCCCAATGTATGATTCCAGGTCTACTCATGAACCGGCTAGTGAGACCTATAGCATAAGCTAGATCAGGTCGAGACCCTACCATTGAGTACATGATACTTCCAACTGCTGAAAGATAAGGAATGTCCTCATTATCTATGGCTTCTTCATCTGGCTCCAGAGATTTTAGCTTGAAATGAGCCCCAATTGGTGTTAGAGCACCTTCAGCGTTGTCCATTCTGAAATTCCTTATAACCTTTTTTGATGTAATCCGACTGAGATAATCGCAAGACTCCATTTGCTCTGTCTCTGAAAATGTCCATTCCAAGGATCCTCCGAGCTCCTCCTAAGTCTTTCATCTCGAAACTTGACTCAAGCTGATGTTTAAGCTTGTCAATGTCACTCATACGTCTGGCTGCGAGTAGCATATCGTCAACGTATAAGAGTAGATATACGAAGTCATCTTTAGCAATCTCCCTGATGTAAACACAAGCATCTCGTTCACTCCTTTTGAAGTTCTGTGACATCATAAATTCGTGGAAACGCTTGTTCCATTGTCGTGGGGACTGTTTAAGTCCATATAAAGACTTCTTGAGCAGGCAGACTTGATTTGGTTTCTTTTGGTCTTCATATCCTTTAGGTTGTGACATGTACATGTCTTCTTCAAGAGTGCCATGAAGAAAGGCCGTCTTCACGTCCATCTGTTCCAGCTCCAAGTCTTGAGTTACCACGAGAGAAAGAAGAGTCCTGATAGAAACATGCTTAACCACAGGGGCAAACACCTCATTGTAGTCTATCCCCTCCTTTTGTGAGAAGCCTCGTGCTACTAAACGAGCTTTGTACCTGTCTGGTTCAACTCCCTTAATTCCCGGTTTGATTTTGTAAAGCCACTTACAGCTAATGATCTTCCTGTCCTTTGGCTTGTCAACTAGGACCCATGTCTTATTCTTTCTGAGAGACTCCATCTCTGCATCTGAAGCTTCACGCCATTTAGTCCAGTCCTTACTAGCCTTTGCTTCAGAGTAGTCTTGTGGCTCTTCTGTGTTCATATTCTCAAACACAGATAGGGCAAACGCCACTTCAGACATGTCATAATCCTTAAACCAAGCTGGCTGAACTATTGTCCTTTTGGGTCTGACTGGGACTTGTTGTTGATTTCTAAGTCCTGACTGCTCCTCATGCTCAAACTGTTGCTCCTCTAGATCATCTTCCTGATCAGACTCCTGAGAATCTCCATCTAGATTGATGATCCCTTGGTCATTGTTTTCTACTGATGCTTCTTTCAGGGGAAGTTCTATCATCCTTTCTGTTTGTACCTGATCTTCTGTTTGATCCTTACATTCCACAGATTTAGTTGTGCCTGATAGATCCTTGAACACTTTCCCTTCATCAAACCTCACGTTCCTGCTTATAACACATTTCTGACCCTCAATCAACCAGACCTTGTATCCTTTTGTACCTGATGGGTAACCTATGAAAACTCCTTTGACAGCTCTAGGCTTGAGCTTTCCTTGATCAGTGTATACATAAGCTATTGAACTGAATCTCCTTAAATGCTTGTATCCTGGTTTCTTCCCTAACCAGATTTCCTCAGGGCATTTAAAATGAATAGCAGCTGATGGCGTCCTGTTGATTGTATACACAGACGTTGCAGCAGCCTCGGCCCAAAACTCTTCACTCAACCCTGAATCACTGAGAAGACACCTGACTTTCTCCATAATGGTGCGGTTCATCCTCTCAGCTACACCGTTCTGCTGTGGGGTGTATGTGCAAGTGTGGTGCCTTAGAATACCCTGTTTCCTGCAAAACTCATCAAACATGTTGTTGCAAAATTCTAGACCGTTATCGGTCCTTAAGCATTTTACCTTCTTATCAACCTGTTTTTCCACTAAAGTTTTCCATTCACAAAATCTAAGAAATGTTTCATCCTTAGATTTAAGGAACCATATCCATACCTTACTCGAGAAGTCGTCAATAATGGATAGAAAGTAGTGGTTACCAGAGATGGATGGAGTGACATTAGGTGATCCCCAGAGATCTGCATGAACATACTCAAGAATATTGTTAGTGTTAGTTTTACTTGTTTCAAAACTTACCCTTTTGGCTTTGCCCAATATGCAGTGTTCACATAGAATGTTCTTCCCAATGTCCTTCTTCTTCAGTATCCCATCTCTGACTAAGACCTGAAGATTCTTATAGCTCATATGACACAGCCTGCTGTGCCAGATTGGTATCTGATGTTGTTTGTTTTCAGCTTGACAAACTTCTGCAGTGATTGTCTCCCCATCCAAAATGTACAGACCATTCTTCAAAACTCCTTGAAGAGCCATCTTGTTTTTCTTGGAGAACACCAGCTTTCCATTTCCACCAGTATGGCTAAAACCAAGCTTGTCCAGTGTTCCTGTGGAGATGAGGTTTCTTCTGAGTGAAGGAACATATCTTACATTGTGTAAGATCTTGACTGTCCCTCCATGAGTATTGATTCTGATGCTTCCAACACCAGACGTCTCCACAGTGTGAAAATTCTCATAAGAGAATGTTGCTGGAGCTCACTTCTTTGAAGTTTATCAACCAGTCTTTCCTGGATGTCATGTGATGGGTGCATCCAGAGTCGATAACCCAATTCTCTTGGACATCCTCTCCTGATGCAGTCAAAACCTTCATCAGTTCTGGATCTCCAATGGCCACAACAGCTTCACAATCACTGTCGTTATCCATCTTCTTTTTCCTCGCATAGCAATCCTTCTTGACATGGCCTTCCTTCTTGCAATACCAGCAAGTAACCTTCCTGTTCTGAGATTTGCTACGTCCTCTATGACCTTCCTTCTTGTCTGAACCATCTCTCTTGCTGCTCCTTCCTCTCTCTGATGATTACAGTGCCGTGGCAGAATTCTTCTCAAGTTTTCCACCTTCTTGCAGCTCTCTTTGTTTCGATCTAGCTGCTGAGATTACCTCTTCAAGAGATAAAGAGTCTTTACCATACTTCAGAGTATGTTTAAGATGATCATAGCTAGCCGGTAAAGAACTCAAGAACACTATAGCTTGGATTTCATCAGTCACACTGACATTCAAACTACTCATCTCTGCAACTATCTTCAAGAACTCATCTACGTTAATGTCAATCAACTTTGAGTGATCACATTTAAAGGTATAGAACTGAGATTGTACAAATATCCGGTTAGGAAGGGATTTAGACATGTACAACCTCTCCAGTAGAGACCATATGGATGCAGCAGTGGTGCAGTACTTGATCTTCCGAAGAACTTGATTACTAATGTTCAAGATAATCATGTCCTTCGCTCGTTCATCTTTCTCGAGTTTGATTGGATCAAGAACTTTCTTGATCTCCGCAGCCTGTTTCTCAGAACCATCGCCATCTGGTTTCTTTTCTTCGTCCTTCGTATCCTGAGCATCGATCTCAAAGTCGTCATTGAGAACGACCTCTTTTAATCCTGACACACCGAAATGAGCCATCATCCTAATCGTCCATAGCGAGAAATCTCCAGACCCGTCGAACAGCTCGACCTCAGCTCGAATCATCGATTTCTTCGTCGTCGTTGTCGTCATTGAATCACCGATCGGAGTACGGAAGAAACCTCCGCTCTGATACCACTTGTTACGCGGAAACCAGATTCAATCGACCTAAACTTGGACTCGCTCTCTTGACTCACTTAAGTCGGTTCACTCTTTTGTATTACGATTGTACAAGAAAGTAAAAGAGACACAAGGAATTGATCACCCAGTGTTCACCCACGATATGTGGAGCTACTCACTGGGGCTAAGCCTCTGCTCAGCAAATCCACTAGATCAAAAGACTGAGCTCTCCAAGATCAGAGAAGCTCTCGCAAAGAAGATGAAGACTGTCAACGATTCAGTTATGAACCGTTGACCCTTATACCCGAGTTACTCACCTAATACTCTGCGTTTCACCTTTTATCATAAGGCGTTACATAACCGGACCTAACCAATGCTCATTAACCAACTAATTGCACCAAACCGGCTAACACAATTAATCAGATAAGAGCCTTGGAATCCCACAGAGTGTCTCTAACACTTAGGCTGACAGAACTACTCTAAGACCAAGATTGAGCTGAGAACACACCTCAACACTTGGAACAATGCTTATGCCTTATTGGATTCTCTGGCATATTTGGAAGTCTCTTCAATCACAAACATATTATCCCCGAATATGAAATCAGTTTCTGCTTATCAGAGATCCAAGAATGGATTACTCTGTCTGAGCTGCCTGAGACTTCATCTTTCACAACTTTATCTTCAACCGTTTCTACTCTTCCTGGCCATACTTCACATGTGGGGACGTCCGGATCAAAATTTCCTGAAATGTAATTTTGATGCCACTTTTAACCATACCACAGGACATTCAAATGGTGACTGGGTCATCCGTGATCATTCTGGATTGGTACGTTCTTGGGGACATTGCTCCTTAGGATATTCCTCATCCCCATTAGAAGCTGAAGGAAAAGCTCTCCACGCGGCTCTAACTTTTTTGCAAGAATCAAGCATACCAAAATCCACTTCCTGAAGGTGATTCATTGTTATTGATATACACCTTAACAAGGCAACGTGAAGATTGGAGTATTTGTAATCTCACCAATGACATACTGCGTATGGCTTCGGGGTCTGATGTCGCTGGTTTCCAATTTGCAAAAAGATATTGCAATCAAGCTAATCATTTCTTAGCTAACTCTATTACATCTGCTACTAGTTATCCCTTATCATTCTTGTCTCTGTTTAATTCTATTATTCATACTGATATTGTAAACTCTTATCTTACATAATAAAATAAATATTCAGTCGGGAAAAATTAAAAATTAATTCACAATAAACTATTCAACTTAAAATCATTTAATCTGAATTTAATTAGTTAAAAGTTATTAAAATATAAATATAAATAAATTAAATCTTTGATATTTTTGTAGAACTCTAAATTTAATTTATTTTAATTTATATTTATGCATCTTTGAAATATTAATAAAAGTGAAATCTTAAAAATTATTAAAACATAATATAATTGATTAAAAAATGATAGTTAAATCTTAATATAATTGAAGATATCAAATTATACGAATAAAAATAAATAGAAAATGATAGAAAAGTTAAACATTGAAAATTAGAAGCAAACAAATCACTGAACAACAAAAATATTTAGTAAATAATATAAATGATAATTACCAATAATAGAAAAATAAAATAAAAGATAAAATAATAACAGAAACAAAGAAGTTATACAAAATAGAAGAAGATAACAAATATAATGAAATCATTGAAATATATAATTAAAAAATTTAATAAGAAAAACATAAATATCATTGTAATATTAAGACTTGATGAATAAAAATCTATAAACAAAAAGTACATATATTATAAACAATTTATAAAAATATTAAAATGATTGTAAAATATTGTGGAAGATAGAAATCGATTTAAAAAACCATAAATTCATGAAAATATGAATACTAAAAAACATAGAACATATTATTTATATTACAAAGTAAAGTTATTCTATTTCAAATCATTATGAACATATAAGAAAAAGAAAATACAGATATGAAATAAAAACATAAAAACTGAAACTCAAATATATATATATATATATATATATATATATATATATATATATATATATATTTTGCAAACTAAATAGAACTTGCGCGTTTGCGCGGATTCTCTTCTAGTATAAATTAACTAGAAGTGAGATATCAAATATATGAAGGATGAAAGAGGACTTTCTACAACTTCCAACTGTCACATCAACCTCCAATTCTATTAATTTATTTCATAAATTATTTCCATACCATTTTAAATTAAAATAAATCTACAAAAAATTATTAACTTTATAACCATTTAATTTAGATGTAACTAGTTAAAATTATTAAACATAAATATCAAATTTTAATTCAAGTTATAATTAAATAAATATATAACTATATTATATATTATAAGATTCAAATATATTTTTCATATTTTGTGCAACAAATTATTAAAGATAATTTAATTTTACTACAAGTAAGAAAATTATAAGACTAAAGATAATTATAATATTATAAAAAGTAGAAGTAAAAACCACAAAACCAAAAACAAATATATAATAAAAGAAAAATATGATCAAAGACAAAAAATTACACAAAATATAAGAGTACTAATAAAATGATATGAAATAAATGAAATAAATATATTTTAATAATAGGACTTGGATAAGTCAAAATATATAAATAAGAAGTATATCTAATTTAAAAAGTGTATGAAAAGATTATAAAATGTTAACATAAATATTAAATTATTTAAAAAGAAAATAAAAAATTCATGAAAAATAATAATAACAAATATGTAAAACATACTATTTATAATATAAATTAAAATAATATTTGTTAGTTAGTGCATCTTTTATAAATAAAATACATATACAGATATTAATAATCAAAATAGTTATGGAAAATATATTAAATCAATACTATAATAAGTTGATGGTCTCTCCTGGTGTTGACAACTTAGCACCAGTATTACATGAGAGACTGACAGCTCATTTTAATGAAGAAATATCTAGACCAATAACTATTTCACACGTAAGCTTCCACCTGTGTAATTTTTTCCCGTAAACCAAAATGAAACAAAAAAACTCTTCAACCCTAATCGTCTCCCTTCTCAGTAACCTCTTTAATCACCTGTAGAGGAAACAAAATCCCAGATCGAGGCATGCAGAATCTTCGATCGCTCAAATATTTCTTGTAAGCCAAAACCCCGATCGAAGCTTCGTAATCAACGTCTCCTAATCTCCTTAATCATCTCCTTGATCGCAGTTGGGAGAAAAAAACGCAGAGGAACGAACGGCTTCGATGCTTGGAAGAGAGAGAGAGAGAGAGAGAGAGAGAGAGACATGGATAAGGTTTATGTTGATGGTGAACAAGCAAGGCTAGGCTCGTCTTACTCAGTACTACGAGTGGCTCACTCCGGAGGAACGTCGAGCTCTCGCTCGCAAACGACCAGCAGGTAAACCACCTCATTGTCTTCAAAGTCTATTATATCGATCGTGATTTTGATTCAAATCTCATCTCCTTAAGTCAATCGATCAATTTCGCTCGATTTGCCTTTTGATCAACTGTGAAACTTGATCCGGATATGGATTTGAGTCTCTGGGTTTCATGATTGAATTTAAATTAGATGTTTCATGTTTAGTATCATTGTTGGTCATAGTTTACATCGAGCACATGTGATATGTTCATGCTTTTGTTTTCGTCTTGCCCTCTTCTCTTGCCATGTAAAGCGTTGGTGGTTAGATTTGACTGATGTTTGAGTTCCTTGTTCATATTTTTAGATCATTGTTTCTTCCTAAATTTTGTTGCATTGGTTCTAAATAAATAGTATTAATTTTTGGAGCATCGCAACTACAAGATAGTCTACAGGCGCTATGCATCTCTGTTTTTCATGGTTGGGGTTGATGACGATGAAGTAAGTTATACAGACCTCTCTGTTTTTCTTATGAGCATCAAGAAAAAGAAAAAAATTTGAAATCAAATGAAATGAGTATGTGTTTATGAAACCGGCTTCAGTATGATATTGAGGAACAATATATAGTGTTGGATAAGGGTTTAGCACCCATCCAAAGCCCATTGAAAATTTTGCTAAATCAACCACATTTCATATCGGCCCACGTCGACAAGCCCGTTAAGGAGTCAACAGCCCAAAGAGAAGTCAGCGCACAAACACTATAAATAGGACCCTTCACTCTCCATTTTAGGGACATTGTAACTTGCGAGAGTGCCGAGCTACTTTTATAAAGCTCCGACCTCAAGCAATATTTAGGGAGCACGTCATTTGACGGACTCACATCTCGTACCATCCTGTTCATAGCTCGGGTTCGGACTTAAGATCAATAAAGAACAGTTTCGACCTCACTTAAAGTTATTCTTTCACCTCGTAGTTCGGGTATTCAGATCGCAACCCGTTTCATTGACTAGGTCCCTTCACCTCGTCAAGCTCCTTACGAACCTGCTTCAACTCGCGAGCGGAGCGTCGCAGCGCATCAACCTGTTCCCTAAGGACGCTATCAGTCGACTTGGCCTGTCGTCTCTTGGATTCATATGAATCCCAAAGTTTATTCAGGATGGCGCACACCATCACAAAGTGGTGACTAACCTCCTCCTGAAGATGAGGCTTGTGCATACCCGAAACAGGCATAATATCCTTGGCCGGACCAGCCGCGAGCCTCTGGACAAGATTGGCACACGACATCCTATCGTTTATCAAAGGAGCCTTCCCTTTGTGAACATACGACCAGGACGGCTCGCTCGAACCAAACTCAGCATCGCCCGACCCAATTGTCGGACCGGCGGTAAGAGCAGAAGGAGAGGGAGGTCGAAGATCCCCAGAACGCTCACCCCCGCCCTTTGGATCCGACCCCCGCCTCTCAGCGCTAAAGGCCCCCGGCAGGAACAACGACCCGCCTCGTGGCACCCTCTGGCGTCACCCGCAATCGGTTAGCTCCATCGTCGAGAGTAACATAGGCGTCGTCAAGAGCAATCACTGGAGAATCCGTCGCCGCTACGGACCCCCCAGACGCCTTTCGCCTTTTCTTAGACAACCGAGGAGACGACGATTCACCCTCAATAGAAGGATCCATCCCCAGAAACGCTGACACAACAGAATGACAATATCAGCACCAAAGACATCCCCATCCATCAAAAAAAAGAGGAGGGGAGAAGAGGGCACATACCCGAATAAACCTTTCTTAAACAACTCCGCACCCTCCGATCAAACAGGATCTTAGCCTCTTCGTCCTTCGACAAAGGCCAATATACACCACCGTGAGCCCTCAACTTGTCCAAGTCAATAGAAATCCCGAAGTCCAACGACCTGAAGTGGAGCGAACTGCAAAACAACAAAAAAAGCTATGAACAGACAACATCAACAAACAAACGCAGAACAAAGAAAGCTACCAGCGTTATAGTTCCAGGCTGATCGAGAAACCCTGCTTGTATCAAACGTCAACGCACTATTTGAAGGAATTTCTAGCAATTCCTAATCCAATTAGGCAACCCTGGTCTGAATTCCAAGCCTAGGATCTAGGGTTCATGTAATTGAATCATTGGGATCTCAGAATTACCTGGTGATTAGCAGCGGAAGATTTGCAGATAATCGAGATCTAAAGCGCCTCAAGTGCTGCGCCTCTACTGGTATCCACACGCACACAAACTGAACAGCAGGGATGCTAGTGCCTATAGAGATCCAATCTCTTCAGAGGTTTCTATTCAAGTTCTGGTGGCTGTGAATTAGGTTAGGCATCAGTTTAGGTCGACCATATATCTTATATATGTCGACTTAAACCATAACGGAATTAACCAACGATTAAACCGAATTAATCTGATTAATCCGCGAGTTGCATCGATCGATGCACTATATGCAACGATCGACACTGCCCCAGAATATTGATATCGAATGCATATCACATATGCATTCACTGGATCATTACATTAATGATCAACCTCGTCTTTAACGCCCAGTTTGCTTAGGTGTGTGACCCTGTAGGATCATATAACACTAGCAATGAGTTATAAACTCATTGATCATAAGTGGCTTCTAGCAAAGCATTATGACTACCCAGTATTATATGATTGTCTCATCTCGACAATACAACTATCACTTAGAGTAAGTACAATAGATTTCAGGACATTTCCAACAATCTCCCACTTGTACTGGAATCATCTATTCCTTCAATCCCTTCGTCACTATATCTCGATCTAGCATAAGGCAAGAACCGTGTCATCCTTATTGAGCCAAGATCATGTTCATCGAACTCTGATTTATACTGACAAGACAAACGACTGACAATCACCTCGTTTGAGTGTGGCCACACATTTCTCAGTATCAAATCTTCGATGGGCCCTGAGATATTTATCTCCTGTTATATAGGAGGGACAAATCCCATCTTGTTCCATCCTTGTCTCTTCACACGCTTCATGATACGCCCAATCAATGCCTTTATAGTCACCAGTTACGGCTGACGTTTGACAAGGTTAAAGCGGACCAATTCACATGTAAGAAAACATGATGAACTCAGGTCTAAGGACTATACTCTATAGTCGCAATGAAAACTCTCATGACACTTATATAACTATCCCGTAGAGTTCTCATCAGTGGGTCATGTCCGATCCTGTGTTCTCCAACACATATCTATGTGATTGACTTTAATACTCTTATTAATGACTCCATGAAACTTAGTCATCAGTCACCTCACATACTAGTCTCACGCGGTTGTTAATGTCCCACTTTAACAACCTCGACCAGGGACCAACATAATTTATGTCATTTATTATCTATAGGGTTTCATGATCAAGTCACATACCTGATGACCTATAAAATGTCATAAATTACTTTGGGACTATTATTTAATAACTCTTATTAAATAATTCAGATGTCAGATTTCAATAACATAATCAAATTATGTTTATACGAACATCATATCATAACTAAAATTAATAACAATGACTCCCACTAAAATTAAGATCACATCTTAAGACATCTAATGCCTTTAGTAGTAGCCTGACCCTCATTCGCCCTTGCTCAGTGTGTGTCGAAAGACACTGCGTCTTGCTAAGAGTAATACCAAGAGTCATTTTCACAAATCCCTTCTTGGAATCCTGCATATTGGACATGTGCAAGGCCTTATCACTATAAGTATCTTGACACAATCCAATTAGCTTATCCAATCTATCTCTATAGATTCTTATTCCAAGAGTGTATACGGTTTCTCCCATAATTTTATCGAAAAACAACCTTCGAATCAAGTCTTAACAGACTGAAACAATAGAAATTCATTTCCGAGAAGTAGTATGTTATCAACGTACAATACCAGAAATGCAACTGCGCTCCCACTAGTCCTCTTGTAAACATACGGTTCCTCTTCGTTCCTGACGAAGTCAAACCTTTTGACTGCTTCATCAAAACGAAGATTCCAACTCCGAGATGCTTGCTTCAATCCATAAATGGTTTGATGAAGCTTGCATATCTTCCTAGCTTCATTAGGATCAATGAAAAACTTCAGGTTGTGTCATGTACACATCCTTTTCCAGAATTCCATTAAGGAAAACTGTTTTCACATCCATCTGCCAGATCTCATAACCATTATGAGTGGCGGTTGCTAGGAGAATCCGAATGGACATAAGCACGGTGACTGGGATTAGGTTTCTTCACAGTTGATACCATGAATTTACTTGAAACCTTTTGCCACCAACCTTGCTTTGTACATCTGAAAATAACCATCCCATTCCGGATTCAACGGCTTTCAGCCATTTTCGGAGTCAAGGCCCATCATTGCTTCTTCAAAATTCGCAGGCCCGTCACTTTCAATGATCAGTAGATCACGACAATTGGTTACGAGAAATCCATATTTCTCGGGTTCGTGACGGATCCTTTCGGATCTGCGAGCTTCAGTTTTCTGTAAGAGTCGCGCACACATATCTCATATGTATACTTTTACCACGACCTAATTAACCAAGATTTAAACCGTAGTTAATTAAGTCATAAACCAAAATCAATATTTGGTTCGCGACCTGTGTCGATCGATGCAACTTTTGTGTCGATCGACACTTCTTCAGAAACTCGCCATTTAAATGTATATCGAATATACATTCACCAGATCTTTTATAAACTCTAGGCACCACATGTGCAGGTTCTACAACTCTTTGTAGATCCAACCGTTGCTCTTCCTCATCAGGTTGAGCAGTCTCCTGTGATTTTCGAATTTCTTCGAGTTGTACTTTTACTCCCACTGTTCTTCTTGGAAAGAAGTCTTTCTCAAGAAAACATAGTTCCGAGCAACAAACAATTTGTTCTCGAACTGGTTGTAAAAGTAACATGCCTTGGTTTTGTTAGGACAACCAATGAAGTAGCACTCATCAGATTTGGGTGTGAGCTTATCAGAGATTAAACGTTTTATATAAGTCTCGCAACTCCAAATCTCCATGATGGATAAATCAGAAACATTTACATTCCACATCTCATGTGGTATCTCTGTAACTGATTTTTGATGGAACTCTATTTAAAGTAAACTCAGACATTTTAGAGCGTATTCTTAGAAAGATAATGAAAGATCTAAGTGACTCATCATTGATCGAACCATATCTAATAAAGTCCGATACAGGAGGAGTGAATTGTGAAACACTTTCACAATCTCTCAGATGATCACTAAATTCTTGACCTAAGTGTTCACCTCCATGATCTCATCGTAGAGGTTTAATACCTTTGCCAAATTGATTATGTACTTCATTTTGGAACTCTTTGAACTTTTCAAAGATTTTGACTTATGCCTTATAAATAAGGCATAATCGTACCTTCTGAAAATATCAGTAAAGGTAATGAAGCACTGAAAATTTCCTCTAGCATTTGCGCTTATCGGGCCATGTACATCCATATGTATAAAGCCCAATAATCCTCTGGCCCATTCATTTTATCCGTTCGTTCGCAACCTGTATTGATCGTTGCATACATGCATCGATCGACACTACCTTTGTTGAAAGGGGCATCTGTCATTTTCCAATAGACAAGATTCACTTTACTCATTATGATTCATAATCAAATGAGCCCAAAAGCCCATCACTATGGAGCTTCTGAATTTGTTTCTCATTTATTTGGCCCAAAACGACAATGCTAGAAAGAAGTTTGATTCGTATCATTTGACTTGAATCTCTTGGTATTTATGTTATAGTTAGGCACATTCTTGTTTAGAACATAAATTCCATTCTCTAATGGATTGCTACTATAAAATATATCATTGTAATCAATTGAATAACACTTATTCTTGATTTGAGAATTGATATCCTTCCATATCCAAACAAGGATTGGAAATAATCTTTCTGCTCATAGCAGTTACATAGTAGAAAACATGCCATAAAAGGAAAAACAAATGAAATACTCCTACGGTTAATGCAGCAACTCTTGCTCCATTCACACTCATATGTCCACTTGTCCTTTCTCCATAGTCCTACTTTTGCTCAGGCCCTGCACATTTTCACAAAATATGAGTACCATAGCTGGTATCCAATACCCAACAAGTAGGATTATAAGAAGTAACATTTACTTCTATAACATAATACCTGAAGAAGAAGTCTCGTACGTCTTCTTCAGCTTCTCATAATCTTCCAAGAATTTATTGCAGTTTCTTTTCAAATGCCCATAACCATTACAATAACGGCACTTAACATCTTCAGAAGGACTGGTTTTAACCTTAGGAACATGGCCATACTCGCTTGGATTCACAATCGAGCTCGTCTTGCCATCACCTTTGTTCTTACCAAGTTTCTTAAACTTATTACCCTTTTGTACCATAAGGACATTTGGGGTGTCCTTCTTGATGTTAGGTTCAGCAGTCTTAAGCATCCCATGCAATTCAGTCAACGTCTTCGTCAAGTTGTTCATGTTATAGTTCATAACAAATTGATCATAGCTTGACGGCAGTGACTGAAGAATGATGTCAGTAGCCAACTCTTGGCTAATGGGACAATCCAGTTTCCCCAGGTTATCAATATAACCCATCATCTTAATGACATGAGTACTAACTGGTTCGCCCTTTGGTAGCTTGCACTCAATCAGAAATCTAACCGTCTGGTATCTCTGAGTTCGTGCCTGCTCCTGAAACATACTTTTCAGGCCAGTGATCATCTCTTTTGGCGACTCCACGTACTCATATTGCTTCTGCAATTCCGAGTTCATGGTAGCCAACATGAGACAACTCACATCCACCGCATCATTAGAATGCTTTTCCCAAGCATCCTTATATGACTGCCAGGCATTGGCTCGGTACTTCTTGGGGAGAACTTTCTCAAGGACATAGTCCTTCTTCTCCTGTTTGAGAACAATTCTCAAGTTCCGATACCATTCAAGAAAGTTGGATCCATTTAACTTGTCCTTCTCAAGGACGGATCGCAGGGAGAAATTGTTACGATGGTTTGTGCTAGACATAGCTGAAAAACGAGGGAGGTTTTAGTTATGATGTTCAAGAAATGAGAAGTCTTGACTATTAAGAAAACTCGCATTATATTCAAACAATGTTTCCTCAGATGAATATAATGATCCAAGACCCATACTTCACTAAACTTGAGTGAGCCACTGGCTATCACCCAAATTTAGCTATCTAGGTAAGCAACAACCTTGCTAGTTATATCCAATATAACTCTTGGTTGTGGATTGACATCTTATGTCCAATCCACCTGATGTCTCTAGGCCCAAAACGATTTTGATGGCCCAGTCAAGTAAACCAATCTCTTCAGTCATGTAATTGTTGACGCCTTGCACTGCAAGCCCATCAACACGATTACTTCCTGTCTTACTCATGAAATCGTGGACATCTTGCACTGCAAGTCTATCACACAACTAAATGAGTCTTGACAGTTGACAAGATTGGAAAGACATCAAGTATCACTTGATATTTGGTTGAGGAACAGAACCTTAAAACGTTCAGTTTTATTATGTTTTAATTCTTATAATTAATTGATTTATCTTGCTTCGGTTCTGTGATTTCAGGTTCAACAACCTAATCATCAAATCTGATGTCGACCGACACTACTATAGCGTCGATCGATGCAAGATAACCAAAAGCAATCCGCGATAACCGATCAATCCAATTGACCCGGTTTTGAATACCGGTCAGCGTCGATCGATGCTACATTAGCATCGGTCGATGCTAACCTAATCAAACCAATCACAATTAAACCATTCACAGTGTTCGACCATCATTAACCAAGCTCGATAACCGGTCCAATCCAATTGAACTGATTCATCAATCTCGCGAGGTTTGTGTCGATCGATGCAACGCTTGTGTCGATCGACACTAGGCGAAAACTAAGGTTTATTCGGGTTTTTTTCCCTGCATCGATCGATGCCAATTATTCGGGTTTTCGCCCTGTGTCGATCGATGCCGGATTGGCAACGATCGACACTATGCGAAAAACCCTAAGACATTTTTTCGAACAAACCCTAAACTAGGTTTTTCATGAAAACGAATTTTAGCAAGTTTGTATCAACCATACACAGATTCAGATTCAACTAATCTAATCAACATGCTACAGATTCAATGGAACCCTAAAGCTCTGATACCACTGAAGGAATTTCTAGCAATTCCTAATCCAATTAGGCAACCCTGGTCTGAATTCCAAGCCTAGGATCTAGGGTTCATGTAATTGAATCATTGGGATCTCAGAATTACCTGGTGATTAGCAGCGGAAGATTTGCAGATAATCGAGATCTAAAGCGCCTCAAGTGCTGCGCCTCTACTGGTATCCACACGCACACAAACTGAACAGCAGGGATGCTAGTGCCTATAGAGATCCAATCTCTTCAGAGGTTTCTATTCAAGTTCTGGTGGCTGTGAATTAGGTTAGGCATCAGTTTAGGTCGACCATATATCTTATATATGTCGACTTAAACCATAACGGAATTAACCAACGATTAAACCGAATTAATCTGATTAATCCGCGAGTTGCATCGATCGATGCACTATATGCAACGATCGACACTGCCCCAGAATATTGATATCGAATGCATATCACATATGCATTCACTGGATCATTACATTAATGATCAACCTCGTCTTTAACGCCCAGTTTGCTTAGGTGTGTGACCCTGTAGGATCATATAACACTAGCAATGAGTTCTAAACTCATTGATCATAAGTGGCTTCTAGCAAAGCATTATGACTACCCAGTATTATATGATTGTCTCATCTCGACAATACAACTATCACTTAGAGTAAGTACAATAGATTTCAGGACATTCCCAACACTATTAACAGGCGCAAAGAAGTAGCTATCTTGCCAATCAGAGGTCCTATCTGGAGGATCAGACACAACCCTCAAACAACGACCAGGCCTGAATCGCACATAAAATGTCCCAGATGTCCCTTGATTGGCCGAAATCGACGTCAGTTCCTAAAACAAAAGGAGCAGACATCTCTATCCCACTATCAGCCGCCATGATCAAAACACCCAGCGTATTGCGAATAGCGGGCGGACAAAGGTGAGAAAGGGCTATCTCCCTAGCCTTGCAATACTCAACCAAAATTCTAGGAAGGGGAAACAACAAATAGCATTCAGTGAACTAGCACTCGTACAGACAGACCCAACCAGGAGGAGCATCCCAGGGTAGCTTGCACAAAGCCGGCAATCGAAGCTCGAGATCGGAAACACGAGAGCACCTCCGACATATATCGTCAAGGGTAGGCTGCTCACAAACCGATGAACGAATCACCCTAGGAGCGACAGACTTTACATCCCTTGCCCTCTTCGATCTTCCTCCTCCTCCCCTTGAGGAAGTCGCCTGAGAACAATGATCAAGAACAGCCACACGAGCCCCCGGGGTAGCAACTCTGACACCGCCTCGCCGGCGACTTGTCCCGTCATCACCACTAGGATTCCGCTCCCCCACATCAGCAAGAGTTCGACCCTCACACTACAAGAAAAATCTCTTTTCTTAGCACACGAAAAACGCCATGGTATGTATATGATGGCGTTTTTGAAAATGCTATGTCTGCTCCAGCTATAATAGGTAGGCCAGATACGATAGCATTTTTTGTCTTTGCTATAATATCGTTAACTATAATAGCGATATTTTTTCTTGCTATTACTGGATATAATTTATGATAGCTTTAGTTTGTGATGCTATATATACATTATTTTATAGCATTGCTAAATTGTTTTAATAAATATTATATTAACTATATTTATAAATTATAATCAATTAAATTTATATTATATATATATTGGAAATTTTAATTCAAAATATGATTTTCATTAATAATCTAAAAAAATCTCTTACACAAACATCATAAAAACACATATCTAAAATTCCTACACAAACATCATAAAAACACATATCTATACACAAATGTGGTTGCTAAATATGCATCAGGCTCTGCTTCTTCATTCTCTGCATCCTCATCAGCTTCACCATCTTCATTTTCCTCACCATGACATGCGATTTCTTGAAAAACCTGCAAAGCGAGAAATCAAACAACTGATTATCAACACCCTGAACGAACCTGCAACAATCAATTAGATGATATGACTCCAGTGAACCAAATTTGTACTCACCTCGCATCCCTTAGAACCACCCTCCATGACGAATCTCAAGACACCATAGCAAGCCCTATACAATACAAGATCATTGCAATGCTTACATGTTGGGATGAGACCTTAAATTGAAAAAAGAAACAGCTTGAAAGACTTTGACAACACCTAATCGACCTGTTGGTAAAACCAGCGAGCATGATACATGACAATTACACAAAACATGGAGAAAATGCCAATGTATCTATGAAGAAAAGGACTTCATGCCTAAATAATTACACATTCATAATGATATACTATTACATATAATTATAATTATTACGTTTAGTGTAAGCTAACAACATTCAGTATCACTTAATGAATCAAAATCCAACAGAGCAAATATCGCAGTAAGACATTACAGAAGAAAATGCGTACCTGCCAACAACAAGTCCACCGAGAAGCTTGTACCTGCCAACAACAAGTCCACCGCTCTTATGGTCACTCTCTTATGCATGAGTCTATACCTAGATCCATTATCATCAAATCAAAAACCTCTCATAAATCATGTAAGAGCCAAAGATAAAACTCGACAAAGAGAGAGGAAGCTTGTTTACTATCACAACTCACAAGAGGTGTAGAATTTCATAACACTAAAATGTCTGGGTCAATGTGATATGAAATAAGAAACAAAAGGTCTGAGCTTGCTTTGCTTTTACAACAGATATCTATCGTTGTGAGGATTACCTTGCTAATACTTAGGATCGTAGAAACAGGATTGTACAAACGTACGAGATGTTCTTCGTTAAAGCCCTTCCCTGATTCGTGCCATCTCATTGTTCTTCTCTCATGGCATGGAGTATAATTGTTCATGTGATCACAGTGATGAATCCACATATCTCAGAGACTATGCTCTCTGCATTTTTCCCATACCAACGGCAATGACAGGGAGACCCTAAAAGGTTAGAATTATTTAGTTGGATCGATCAAAGATGCTTACTAAAAGTCAAAAGTCAAAGAAAGACTGAGACTCATACCTTTTTTGAATAACCAGAGACGCCAACAAGCTGAGATTCTCTGATTGCTCTGTATAGGTCAACAAGAACAATGGGTTTCTGCAAAAAAAAAGAAAGAAACAATTACAAGATGAGATTAGATTAGAGGAGGGTACACCAGAGTTGATCAGAAATAGATAAGAAAAGGCAGAAAACTCACAGTTAGTATATTGTCAATCTCGTTTTGAGTCCTCCATTCTAAACATTCTACCAACTGTAACACTTGCAATTAGTTCAAGGCTCTAATATAATAAGAAGAAACAATCAACACATTGATTATACGGTGAAGCCTGTTCACTTCTGTTTTAGTATCGTTTAAGGTCAAAGCCAGAGCCCTCCGTTCTCTAAACGCCTTAACCTGTTAAAAATACTCTCGCGGTCAAGCTAGCTCTGTTTTGCATATGAACAGATTCTTGACATAACGTATGTGAAACTTACCACCCAGCTCTTGAGGCAAGAATTGGTGATCTTATGGCTCTCTGAAACTCCTTCAAAGAGGGCCATGGCTCTTTCAGACTCCTTTTCAGACAGAAACCGCAAGAATTCTTCCAAATATATGTACCTAAAACCCCAAAATAAATCCAGATATAAGCAAGGAGAGATTGAAACCATTTTGTGAGCTTTGTGGACATTCCAATCTCTGGCTTTAAGAAAGCGCAACAAAGTGCAAGAGAGAAGAAACAACTTAGACATTGATAACGAAAATCATACGTACAGAGAAAGATCCTCCGACGACGAATAAGCGGCGGAGATTACCCTTGATGAACACGAACAAAATTGGCTCTGAGAGATAGAGAGAGATAACTCGACAGAGAGATGCGGAGGGATATGAGCTGGTCGGTTCTTCAGAGACGAGGAGACGCCGGCGAAAATGGAGCTAAGGTTTGGGTGAGCTGGGTCAGAGGGATTGGGATGTGAAGGAGGAGGCGTGGGGAGATCTGAACATGAAATCTTCGACAGCGAACGCGATTCAGTGTAGAATTGATGCACATCGTGAGATTCATAGAGAGATAGAGAGGTAGAGATGGTGAAACTCGATTTAGGGTTTGGCTGGGTGAGGAGGAAGAAGAGAGACGATAAAGAAAGGAGAAAAGAAAGAGGAAGAGAAGAAGAAAAAAAGTTTATGTTGGAAACCAAAAGAAATTTGAGATAAAAAAATGGTCAAACCTAAAATTTCTATTAAGTGTTGGCGCCTATCATAAAAATTTGGCTCTAAAACTTAGATTTTGGCTAAAGTTTAGGCGGAACATAATTTTCGCTTCCCGCTTAATGAAAACTTATCTTAGCATTTATCAAATGCTATTATATAGTAACCAAAATTACAAAATCATCTTCAATAGCAGTTTAGCCAACCGTGCTATAACATTGTGCTATCAATATAGACTTTTTTTTGTAGTGTCAGGAGGTTCCGTCATGACAAGACCACCACGAAATCGACGAGGTTTTCGCCCAGACCGAGACATCAAAAACTCTTCGTCAACCTCAATTGGCCAAGATTCAACGGGACTATCTTCGGACGACTCAGAAAAACCGAAATCGTCGCTACCAGTGGAAGAATGCTCACTAGAATCTACCCGCATGATAACAAATCTAGAGACGAGACGACCAAAGTGCAATCACCAGATAAAGTAAAAACAAACGCAAAGCAAAGACCGCGAGAGGAAAACAATTACCTGGTAAAGAAGACGGAATGTGAAAAGACAAAGCCTCGTAAGAAGAAAGAAGTAGTTTTCGCAAATAACAAAAGTCGCAACACGAGCGTTTCACGTCTTTTCGTTCTCTCAGAAATCGCGGAAGAAGCCAAGCGAAAAATACTTGCAAACCAATGCGGAACAACTCAAAAAGATTTCCGCCTGACTTAAATGCTCGAAGAAATTCGCCGAACTTAGCATCTCAGCTCGACGAACTGGGGGAGGGGGACTAATTGTTGGATATGGGTTTAGCACCCATCCAAAGCCCATTGGAAATCTTGCTAAATCAACCACATTTCATATCGGCCCACGTCGACAAGCCCGTTAAGGAGTCAATAGCCCAAAGAGAAGTCAGCGCACAAACACTATAAATAGGACCCTTCACTCTCCATTTTAGAGAAATTGTAACTTGCGAGAGTGCCGAGCTACTTCTATAAAGCTCCGAGCTCCAGCAATATTTAGGGAGCACGTCATTTGACGGACTCCCATCTCGTACCATCCTGTTCATAGCTCGGCTTCGGCCTTAAGAATAATAAAGAACAATTTTGACCTCACTTAAAGTTATTCTCTCACCTCATAGTTCGGATATTCAGATCGCAGCCCGTTTCATTGACTACGTCGGATTTCCCTAACGACATAAAGAATGTGGAGGATCATAAAGAAGATTTCTACTATGGCCTGAAGGAATGTGCGTATTGTTTTGAAAGGTGAAAAAACTGATGAGAATTTTGATTACAGAAATCATGAAAAGTTATAGGGGTTGGGATGATGTTTTCCCCGATTGCATTGCTACCAACTCTATTCTCAGAAAGTTACTGGAAGCAAGCTTGTGAAGTTGCTCATATTGTCAATGAATTGGTTGATCGTGTGAGCTTGGATGGGAAATCAATACTAGAAAGAGGTCTTTTACATTATTTGTGGTTTCTTGTTAATCTCCATTCCTTGGTAAGAATGTTTTGTATTTCATTCATTTGGTTGTGTTTGTGTTTACAGGATATTCGTTCGAGTTTACAACGGTCAGATTAAATGCTGACGAAGAAACAAAATCACTTCGTAAAATAGTGATGAATACTATTTCGTCTTCCTTTCAGGCCTTGGTCGTCTTGTTAGCGAGCTACACCAGTACGTGTTTCCATACTGTACCATACACCATCTTATGAATAATCTATATTTTTGTTGCATTGTACAGCAAATAGCTACAAGGTTACATTATTTTACCTATTTTCCTTGTTTGCAGGTCATTGCTTCGATCTGATGGGGATCAATGACTTTGAACGTGTATTAACGTGAATTTTACCTTTACATTACATGGTATATATATTATTCCATGTAATCCACAAAAGAAGCCATCTTTGTTCTTTCTCTTCCTTGTGTTTGTGTTCTATATCTATCTAACAAATAGTTGTATTGGATTTTCAGTATACTTGCTGGCTGTGGCTTCACTGGTAGCATCCCAAATGAGATTGGTTATCTCAAAGATTTATGTTTTATTGTAAGAAAATCCTCGGATTTTGCAATGTTGAATCTTAATACTTATTATCATGAAATCAAATCGATGTCTGATGGACCTGAGTGCCACTTTGGTTCCATCATATTTTATCCAGGGCCTTGAACTCGAATAACTTCACTGGTAAAATTCCTGCATGTCTAGGAAACCTCACCAAAGTCTATTGGTTGGATCTAGCGGATAATCAGTTGACAGGACCCATCCCAATTTCACCAGGCTCAAGTCCTGGTCTTGATATTTTGTTAAAAGACAAACACTTGTGAGTATACAAGATCTTCTTCTGTCTATGTATGTCTTCAGCTTCAAAAATCTTTCATTTCATCTGATGAAAATGTTTTAAATAAAATTGCAGTCACTTCAACAAGAATCAGCTTTCAGGCACTATTCCACGAAAACTTTTCAGCTCTGAGATGATATTGATCCATGTGTAAGTCAAATAATATTCTTAATCATACTAAACTTATTTCAAGCTTTCTCATGGTTTGTTTCAAATGTCAGATTATTCGATGGAAATCAATTCACAGGGAGCATACCTTCAACTTTGGGACTCGTTTAGACACTAGAGGTTATGTGAGTAACATACCATCTCTATGTCCATAGCTTCATATATTTTTCCTGCTTCCATCAAAAAAGATTATCTCTCTCTCTCTTGGATTTGCATCATCCGGCTTAACAGAAACACTCTGACCGTAAAAGTTCCAAAGAATCTCAGTAATCTCACAAACATCATTGAACTGTGAGTATAATATTTACAGACGAATCATTTTAGGCATCACTGCTATTCGCTAATGAGTGAACAACCTTTACTTGTGGTTCTCAGGAACTTAGCCCACAACAAGCTTGTAGGATCTTTACCAGATTTATCAGACATGAAATCGCTGAACTATGTGTAAATTTCTCAACACCAGTAATCACCTTTGTTTACTAACACTTCTGTGTTTGTATATTTTTGACAAAATGTGATATCTCTGTAAGAGACCTCAGCAATAACTCATTTGATCCATCAAAGTCTCCTCTCTAGTTCTCAACCTTACCTTCACTGACCACACTGTAAGTGTGGCTAAGTGTTCCTCTGCTACAGTTTACAAGCCAACAAATCAGAAAATTCATACATCTTTTGGTTGAGACAATGGACAAGCATTTTGAAAATGTGGTAAGTTTTTAGTAGTCTTGAATCGAATAGAATTTTATCTTGTTTTTGTGTTTCCTCTTTGTGATCTTGTGTATGGAAATTAATGCAGTGTGAGCTTGACATAATGTTCCATCTAAAGGAAGCTCATTTCATGCTGGAGGAAATGGTGATGAATGGTTGCATTGTGGAGACAAGCAAAGGGAAATTAAAATCGAAAGGACGTTTTTCGTCACTAAAGGTTTCCCTTTGAACATTGGATTAATCTTCTTTTTGTTTTTTCAAATAAGCAAAAACCATGGTTTTAAAAATTCCTTTTATCTCTTTCTGTTCCTATTAAACAATTTTTTTCTTACAAGCAAACCTTAAGGTACTGCCTTACAATATTTACATACCTATATTAAAAAAGAAAAAACAATTTTTTTTAAAAAAGAACCCCCGTTCCATAGCGCGGACCAATACCTAGTATGTACAATAATAGGAAGTTGGATACCTTTTGTCACGTCTCTGGCAGTCAAAGAGCCATATAGATAACTAAACAATGAAAGTTGGATAAACTATTTACTATGTTCGACCAATACTTTTTTTTCAGGCTATCTTCATTCTGAAGCAAAATGTTGTAAACATTCGACTAAAAAATGACATGTAGCTATGGATTTATATACCGTCCTTATCTTAAATTTAGCCAAGGATAACCACGAAAAAAAATGTGACGTCTAATCCTTGCTATTAGCATACCATCCAATTTGTTCCAAGTAATAGGACACGGCTCTGATCTGTGGCTATTTTCCATGGTGGCTGGTGGTAGTGGCTCCCATTCAGTAGAAAGGGGCATATGCCCCCAATATTTTTAAAATTTTAATATAAATTATATATATCTATAGTAATGCCCACTGATTATTTGCAATCTGTTCTTAATTCTTTAAACATATTCAAAATTACCCCTGATGAAAATTATCTTCCTCCGCTACTGGCTGGTGGCTAAAAATAAAGGTGACTAGTTTGTTACAACAAGACCACATTATCTTTGTGGCAATAAGATAAAATTTTGTTGTTGTAGGAATTCAACTAAATATCCGGTCAAAGAGTTTCTGTTAAAAGTCTGAAAAGATTGAAATAAATTGTGCGAATATTTTCTAAGTGTGAGATTAAAGATTTTCTTTATTAAAAATGCACCAAGCTAACAAATGAAGAAAAAAAAAGATCGTCCAGTTGATGAGCTTTTTACAACGACTATGCTCGTCACTATTAAATGATAGCTCAGAGTGAACAAGTCATAATGAATGCGGTCAATAAACATCAAACTTGTTATTTAGTAGTAAAAGATGTCAATCTTCTGATGTGGGTTGTTGACTTTGCAATGGACTTTTGTCTTGGGCTGATCAAACAAGATGGGCCGATCAGATTTTAACTAGCTTATACATGGGTGCTTAACCAATATCCAACAATAAGCTCTCCCATTTTGTCGATCTTTTATGTTAGTCGATATCGGTGAATTCTTCAAGTATTAAATCTGGTGGAGATTTATTCGGCTCATTTGGTTTGTTCGGCGCCGTTGTACCGTTAAATTTCCTTCCACGCATGATTTGCTTATTTAAGGAGTGAAAAGATATCCGTAGAAGTTGAAGAGTTACGATAATTACGTATTCTCAATAACCGCCCCTTGTCTTCACTTTGCCCATTTTGTGCAGGTATTGCTCTCTTCTTCTCTTCTTGTAGCTTCTTTTCTTTTCTACCGAGCCATTGTTATTTTCCAATCACTTTTAGTGTTAGGTAATGAGGGTAAATTCTAGTTGCTCGCCGCCTTCTAACAAAGATGACCACGTCGCATCTGAGTTTTGGAGAGATATTCCCGTTCAGTCTAGATCGATAGGCGGCGAAACTAATTTTTATATCGCGGGCCGGAAAAACGACTGCCAGTGCGTGGGCTTCTCCACTGCTGATCGAGCCTCTTGACCGTCTGCCTTCGATTGAGGTTCTTTCTTTCGGGATGACGATTTAGATGCCCCTGACGAGGCGTATCAAGAGGGCGGCGAAGTTGAGCTAATTGATTATGAGGAAAAAGATTTGGGTCTAGGACAAATACTGTTGTTTTCGGTGGTCAGTCTAGCGCGGTTAGGCCGAGGAGAAAGAAGGCGAATGTTACAAAGAATAAAACTATTGTTCCTCTGAAGGTTCTCCCGTTGATTTGTCTTTAGGATTCATTGGATTAGATTTCTCGGTTGTTTGCTTGCCGTCTGGCAATTGTGCTTCGTGTGCCTAAGTCGCATGAACAACCATGGACTGTACCCTCTGGGTGGATCTGCCTTTACGACTTCTGATAGGTCAAGAATTAATCCCTATACTAAACTGCAAGTGTACAGCAATGTCAAAGTAGTATATAGGGTTATCGAATCCACAGGGACACTTGGTCTCAAGAGAATCAAACCGTAGGGAATGAATACTAGAAATAAGCAATGTGATTGTATTGAAAGTAGTGCAAGAAAGTAAATCAGTAGCAGAGATTATTGGTTGTGAAAGCAAGTAATTAAAAGCGTTAAACCTAGGGTATTCTCAGGAAATCAGACTAGCAGACAGTTCATTCAGCAAGGATCTAATTAAGGACAGTTCTAGAACTCAAAACACAGATATAGAATTAACCAAATTCCTTTGCGATAATTCTCTAAGTCTAAGTGCAGCAAACCAAACTTCCGTTTGCGAGAACTAACAGATTAAACTAGCAATAAGTTCGAGTTTGATATGTTCACAATTATCCTAAACCAAACTTTCGTTTGCGCAAAGTTTAATTGCCCAATTTAATTAGTTCAGATTCCTAAACCCCACTTCCGTGACGTATTTAGCAACCTAAGATCTAGATTCTAATTGATCAGGTTAGAACTAGCTTTAAGCACAATTAAATTGAAGAACAGATATAGTTTGAATCCTTAACTGAAATTGAACAAGTCTAGCAAGTCATGAAATCCTATGTGAGAAACCCTAAGTCTAACTAGGAATCTACTCAGACATAGATAATGAAAACATGATCATATGATAAGTAAATTGCATAAAAGAATAAGAGTAAAAGGGGTTCGAAATCTTCTCCAAATACAGATGATGAATTAGGTTCAGATCAGCCCCCAAAAAGCTCTAAAAATCCTCTGCTCTTAATTATGAAGTTTTATTGTAAAAAGTATAAAGCGTCTCTAATAAAAACTCTAAAAACTCTATTATATAGGCATAATCTCGGCCAGGGGCTTCTTTGTAAATATCAGGAACTTCTGGATCAAAGTGCAACATCTTGATTCTTCTAAACCGCCGAGTTTCGGCCCATCTCGCTGGTGCAACGATCGTTGCTAGAGTGCAACGATCGACACCTTTCTCTGTCTCGGACAGTGAACTCTATCTCTCGGCCAATCACTCTAAAAATCTCCAAAATGCTCCATAATCTCCAATTTAGCTCCCAACCTGATTATACCTGTAAAAGACTCTAAACAAAGACAAAAGACACTAAAACACATCCATATCATGGCCTAAAACTAGTAAAAACCATGATATATCAACTCCCCCACACTTAGCCTTTGCTTGCCCTCAAGCAAAACATAGAACTAAAACATGGTGAAGAGGTTTGAAAACTCTTCAGAAACTCATTTCATCTTAGAAGCTACAATACTCAGATTCCCCTTAGTAAACCACTGAAAGAATCAATCACAGGATATCAAGACCAACATGTACTTCCCCCACACTTAGCAACTGTCCTAGGTAAACTCCACAATCACATTCAAGCATTCAAATTCTCCCTACTGACTTCTGCAAGTATTTAAGTGCGGTCTCACCTAAGGAGTATCGATCTAAAGGCACATGGATTCTTACCTAATCAGCTCTAGACCACCATACTATCTTTCTCTAGTCCCTTTCTTCTCTTTCCCTTCTTTAACAACTGATTTTTCCCCACTGGGTATCATTTTATTTTTTTTTATCAGTGTTCTTCCCGTTATGGGGTGTACTTTGGACACATTCCATGGATCACATGAGAGATAATAGTGTTTGCTACCACTCTCATGACCACTTCGGAGTTACTAACTCATCCTCGGTTTATTAATTTTTTTTTTTTTTTTTTTACTTTATAGAAGGGGAGAAGGGAACTAAATAGGACAGGTTTACAGGCTGTGTCAGAACTAACAGGGAATCCGACATAAAGTATACCAAGCCCTTAGGTGAGAAATCTAAGTCAGTATTAGGGGTGAAGTCAGTAAAAGATCCTCTGATACCTGAAGTGATGTGGGTGTTCCCAGTAGGTTGATCTGTGATGGGGTTTTCTAATAGTCAGAGATAGATCCTGCAACTTCATCCCAATGGTTACTTAAGTTCCTGCAAGTTTTGTAAATCTCCTCAGAAAATCATAGTTTCTTACTTAAACAATTTTGACTCAATAAAACAAAAAATTTTGAAAAACGGACTGACTCTTAAGAAAACAGAAAGATAAACGTCAGTAGCACCTCCCCCACACTTAAGACACACTGTCCCCAGTAGTGTCCAGCGAAGGATTGGTAAAAAGAAAATAAAATAAATTAAAAAGGTGAGTTTACGTCTGTCGGGTTACCTCTGTCGCACAGCATCGATCGGTGCATTAGATGCATCGACCGTTGCTTGGCGACTTTCGTGTATGGTCGATCGTTGCTCAGGACCGCAACGATCGCTGCAATGCGATTCCCTTCGTGTTGTGACGATCGATGCAGTAATGCATCGATCGCTGCACTGCGATTTAATCCGAGACCTGCAAACATGACTGCACCAGAAACAAAAACAAACGTAAAATCCTAACAAAAACACCAAAAACTAAAAAGAAAAACATCAGTACCTAATGGTGGGTTGCCTCCCACCCAGCGCTTGTTTAAGGTCAATAGCTTGACCGGACGCGCAAGGTTTTTTCAAGTTGAGGGTGCAGCATCCAGAGGCAAAATCTGTCCTTTGGGAATCTCGGCCTTAGCCCAATAGTGTTTTACCCTCTGCCCATTCACAGCAAACTCATTACCTTCCTTACCTATTAGTATGACAGCTCCATATGGACGCACTTCTTTTATTGTGTAAGGACCGGACCATCTTGATTTCAGCTTTCCTGGAAACAAATGCAAGCGAGAATTGTATAGAAGTACCTGATCATTAGGCTCAAACCGTCTAGAAACAATCTTTTTATCATGATAAGCCTTTGTCCTCTCCTTGTACAGCTTTGAGTTCTCATAGGCAAGATGTCTAATCTCATCCAACTCATTAAGCTGTATCAGCCTTCTTTCTGCAGCTGATTTAAGGTCAAAGTTCATCTGCTTCACAGCCCATGCTGCTTTGTGCTCAAGTTCCACAGGCAGATGGCATGCTTTTCCATACAACAAGTGAAATGGAGTAGTCCCTAATGGTGTTTTGAATGCAGTCCTGTAGGCCCATAAAGCATCATCAAGCTTAGCTGCCCAATCTTTTCTTGTCTTCCCAACTGTTTTCTCCAAGATCTCCTTGATTTGTCTGTTGGAAACTTCTACCTGTCCACTAGTCTGTGGGTGATAAGGAGTAGCAACTCGGTGATGCACCCCATGCTTCTTCAAGAGCTTCTCAAATACCTTATTAATAAAGTGAGACCCTCCATCACTAATTACTATCCTGGGTACTCCAAATCTAGGGAATATAATGGATTTGAACAGCTTAATGACTACTGAAGAATCATTGGTTGGACTAGCTATTGCTTCTACCCACTTAGATACATAATCCACAGCAACCAATATGAACTTATTCCCAAAAGATGAGGGAAAGGGACCCATAAAATCTATGCCCCAGCAATCAAAAACCTCAACCTCAAGAATGAAATTCTGAGGCATCTCATGCTTTCTGCTGATTTTCCCTCTCCTTTGGCAGGCATCACAATGAGAAATAAAAGAGTGAGTATCAGCGAACATTGTAGGCCACCAAAAACCTGCCTGCAAAACCTTAGATACAGTTTTAAAAGTAGCAAAATGTCCTGCGTAATCTGATCCGTGGCAGTGGAACAGGATATCTGGAACCTCTGATTCAGCAACACATCTCCTATAAAGGCCATCCGAACAGTGCTTATAGAGGTAAGGTTCATCCCAATAGTACCTCCTAAGTTCTCTGAAAAACCTCTTCTTCTCATATCCTTTTAGATTATCCGGTTCAGCCTCTGCAGCTAGATAATTGGCTATGTCTGCATACCATGGTTGATCATTTGTTGAGACAGCATAAATCTCAAACTCATGTTTTCCAATCCGTACCGTAAAAGTCTCTGGGTCTGTGTTCGCGCTGCAACGATCGTCACAGCCAGATGTATCGATCGCTACCGCCCTGATAGATGCATCGATCGATGCTGATGTTGCATCGATCGATGCAATGCGATTAATCCGACAGTTTTGCAGATCTCTGTCCAAATCTGTCTCACAGATTGTCCCAACCATATTGACGTTTTCCTCAGGCAAATAGTCATTGATTGGCACGTCGTCTTCTATCAGCATCCTAGAAAGATGATCAGCAACTCCATTCTCAACTCCTTTCTTATCTCTTACTTCAATATCAAATTCCTGGAGCAACAAGATCCATCTCAACAGTCTTGGCTTAGCATCCTTCTTCTGCATCAGATACTTCAGGGCTGAATGATCAGTGTGTACAATCACCTTGGAGCCAACAAGATAAGAGCGAAATTTCTCAAATGCAAAGACAACTGCTAACAGCTCCTTTTCTGTAGTGGCATAGTTCCTTTGTGCATCATCCAGTGTCCTACTGGCATAATAGATAGCATGAAGCTTCCTATTTTTCCTTTGTCCAAGAACAGCTCCTACAGCATAGTCACTTGCATCACACATTACTTCGAAAGGCAAATCCCAATCTGGTGGCTGAACTATGGGAGCGCTTACTAGGGCCTGCTTGATCTGTTCAAACGCGGTTTGACAATCTGCAGTGAACTCAAACTTGGTGTCTTTACACAGCAAAGCAGTTAATGGCCTAGCAATCTTACTGAAATCCTTGATGAACCGTCTATAGAAACCAGCATGTCCAAGAAAGCTTCTAATAGACTTAACAGAATCAGGTGCCTGCAGGTTCGTCATTACCTCGATCTTGGCACGGTCTACTTCTATTCCAGCCTCTGACACTTTGTGTCCTAGTACAATGCCATCTCTGACCATGAAATGACATTTCTCCCAGTTAAGAACTAAGTGCTTCTCTTCACATCTCTTCAAAACCTTACACAGATTATCTAAGCATTCATTATAGGATGATCCATAAACTGAGAAATCATCCATGAATACTTCCATAAAATCTTCAATCATATCTGTGAATATGGACATCATGCATCTCTGGAAAGTGGCTGGTGCATTGCAGAGTCCAAAGGGCATCCTACGGTAGGCGAATGTCCCATATGGACAAGTGAAAGTGGTCTTTCCTTGATCCTCTGGATGGATGGGGATCTGAAAGAAACCTGAGTATCCATCTAAAAAGCAGTAGTAAGGATGATTTGCTAACCTTTCGAGCATCTGATCAATAAAAGGTAGGGGGAAGTGATCTTTTCTAGTCGCAGCATTCAGTTTCCTGTAGTCGATGCACATCCTGTGTCCCGTCACAGTCCTAGTAGGTATCAGCTCGTTCTTCTCATTCTTAACAACTGTAACTCCACCTTTCTTAGGTACTACATGGACTGGACTTACCCAATCACTGTCTGAAATAGGATAGATGATCCCAGCATCCAGGAGTTTCATGATCTCCTTTTTGACTACTTCCTGCAGATTAGGATTAAGTCTCCTCTGATGTTCGATTGATGTCTTAGACTCATCCTCGAGATGTATCCGATGCATGCACAGCTCTGGTGAGATACCTGAAATGTCATTAAGGGAATAGCCAAGAGCTTTGCGATGCTTGCGCAGCTTGCTTAGCAGTAAAGTGAGCTCTGCGTTGTTCAAACTAGCGTTGACAATCACTGGATAAGTTGAATTTGGTCCAAGAAATGCGTACCTTAACCCGGATGGAAGTTGTTTCAGATCTATTTTCGGAGCCTTTTCTTCTGCCCAGTCGAGGTCGTCTTGCAACGATCGTTGCTTAGTTGGTATCGATCGTTGCAGTCCCGCGTCAGATACTTCGACCTGCATTGCAACCTCGATAGAATCCATCAATCTTGTATAGCACATTGCAGGCTCGTCCTGTAGGTACTCTAACTCCAAAATAGAACTCAGTAAGGCTCTTTCTAGTGGGTCCTCAGCATGTGATTGATGGAAGTACTCTGCAGCCAAATCACCCAATGTGTCCACATAGAAGGTCTGCCCGTCAATGGTTGGTCTCTTTACCAGCTTGTTCATGTCAAAACTCATCTTTAGATCACCCACATTCAGGATTATCTTACCTCCTTGACAGTCAATCATTGCACCAGCTGTTGCTAAGAAAGACATGCCTAGAATTAATGGGTCTTTTGGCTCCTGCCCATATTGTAGAACCACAAAGTCAGTTGGGATCACACACTTGCCAACAGTTATAGGCACATCCTCTATTACTCCTTCAGGAATCCTGACTGATCGATCTGCCAAAACTAGTGATATCCTAGTTGGTATAAAGTCTGTCATCCCTAGTCTTTTAGCAACCGAGAGAGGCATCAGATTTACACTAGAGCCAAGATCACATAGGGATCTTTCGAACCTCTCCTTGTAGATAGCACAATCTAATACGAAGCTGCCTGGATCCTTCAATTTCTCTGGAATTCTACCTTGAATCACTGCACTACATACTTCATTGAGCATCATTATACTTTCTTCGTCAGACCATTTACCAGAAATTGCATCCTTAAGGCATCTCTTCATCATGGGGGAGGTTTCAATAGAATCCAACAAAGGTACTTCAACCTTCACCTTTTTTATGAACTCCTTCCATTTTGCATATTGCCTATCATTCCTAGCTTTTCTGGGATTCTTGGGATAAGGTATCTTAGGCTTGTATAACCTTTCAGCCGGCTGTTTTGGGTTTTCAGCATCCGAACTTTCTGTAGTTCCCTTGTGTCGATCGTTACCCTTGTTGCACCGATCGATGCTTGGCGACTTCGTTACGATCTCCGGTTCTTTGGTTTCGCTTGGCAACGATCGTTGCTTGGATGCATCGATCGATGCGCGGCGAATACCGCGTATCTCATCTTCCAACTCTTCAATTTCTACGAGTTCCTCAACGCTTAACTGCTTTCCCTGGCCAGATGACAGCTCCTTACCACTTCTTAATGTCACGGCATTGCATTGGTACTTAGGATTGGCATCAGTTCTTCCCGGGAGATATCCCTCTTCCCTTTGAGCATGCCCAGCAGTTCTTGCAACTCTTGCATCAAGCTCTTTTATGTGCGTGTTCAAACCTTCAAACTTCCCATTCAGCTCCCTGTAGATGGTATCCATCTTTGCGTCAGAATCTGCTGCGTACTTAGTCTGATTCTCCATCAGCTGTCTTAGCATCATCTCTATCTTACTATCAGGCTCATTGGCTTTCTTAAAACCACTTTGCTGAACTCCATTTGAAGATCTGTTTCCCTGCTGATTTCTAAATCTATTGCCTTGGAAACCAGAACCTCCCATGTAATTCACTTCTTCTTCCTGAGTGTCCTCCTCAGTCTGAATTACATCTATATTTTGGGCAAGGTGGACATCTTTCTTACTTGTCAAGAGATTGTAAACTGTGTCCAGCCTAGATCTAATCTCAGTCATGTTAGGGTCCTCTGTACTTACACCAGATTTCTTCCTCATCTCATCCATAGACTTGCAACTGTAGCTGCCAACCAGGTTCTCTATCAACTGCTTAGCTTGTGTAGGAGTTCTGGTATTGAAATTTGCATCACTGGAATTATCCAAAGCAGTCTGATAAGGGAGATCTATTCCTCTGAAGAAAACACCAATCAGCTGTACTTCTGTGAATCCATGGTGTGGACAATCACGCTGATACTGCTTAAATCTCATCCATGCGGTTGTCAAAGGCTCCACAGCTCCTTGGGAAAAAGTGAGTATGTCCTGTCTGGACTGATCTGAGCGCGCAGCGTCGTAGAAGTGACGCAGGAACTCACTCTTTAAGGCTGCCCAAGTAGTATACTGACCAGGTGCCAGTTGTCTCAACCATGCACTAGCGTCTCCAGCAAGACTGTGCGGAAATAGCTTAAGGAACAGATAGTCCGGGCATACTCCTTCATACTTCATGCCAGTGACTATGTCCTCAAACTTGTCAATGTGATCCATAGGCTGCTCTGATTGAAGACCATGGAAAGCAATTTGTCTCATCAGTTGGTAGTAGATAGTTTTTACCTCAAAATCATTCCTCTCGAAGGCAGGAAGCACTAGTGCTGCTCGGTTTGCATGAAACTCATCAGGTCTATTGTAATCAGCTAGTGTCCTCTCATGAACTACCATCCGGCCTTCTGGCTCAACTTCATCAGGGATCACTCGTCCCTCAGCATCAATCCTTTGCCCAACAGCATTGTAAGGATTGTCCTCTGGATCCCTCAGGATCCCACCAGCATCTGGTATCAAGATCAAGCGTTCTTGTACCATTCTCTCTCTCTTTTCTCTTCTAATAGTCCTCTCTAGACGTCCAAGTTCTTCTAGGTTGAGATTAACTAAGCTCGAGTTCGGATTACTTCGAGTGTTCTGCGTTGGCATAAACTGTCTGTAATCGTCCAGCAACGATCGATGCTATCAGTGCAACGATCGATTCAATCTCAAATCGCTTAGCAACGATCGACGCAAGGGTGCAACGATCGATGCAAGGCGAAATTCGTACCTGCGCGACAGAGAGAAACAGAGAAAAAGTTAGCAAAATAAAATAAATAAAATAAAAACGAAAAACGAAAACGAAAAACGAAAAATTTCTAGTAAAACCCTAAGTTCGGTCCTATCGAAGACTCTAAGAGTCCCCGGCAACGGCGCCAAAAACTTGATAGGTCAAGAATTAATCCCTATACTAAACTGCAAGTGTACAGCAATGTCAAAGTAGTATATAGGGTTATCGAATCCACAGGGACACTTGGTCTCAAGAGAATCAAACCGTAGGGAATGAATACTAGAAATAAGCAATGTGATTGTATTGAAAGTAGTGCAAGAAAGTAAATCAGTAGCAGAGATTATTGGTTGTGAAAGCAAGTAATTAAAAGCGTTAAACCTAGGGTATTCTCAGGAAATCAGACTAGCAGACAGTTCATTCAGCAAGGATCTAATTAAGGACAGTTCTAGAACTCAAAACACAGATATAGAATTAACCAAATTCCTTTGCGATAATTCTCTAAGTCTAAGTGCAGCAAACCAAACTTCCGTTTGCGAGAACTAACAGATTAAACTAGCAATAAGTTCGAGTTTGATATGTTCACAATTATCCTAAACCAAACTTTCGTTTGCGCAAAGTTTAATTGCCCAATTTAATTAGTTCAGATTCCTAAACCCCACTTCCGTGACGTATTTAGCAACCTAAGATCTAGATTCTAATTGATCAGGTTAGAACTAGCTTTAAGCACAATTAAATTGAAGAACAGATATAGTTTGAATCCTTAACTGAAATTGAACAAGTCTAGCAAGTCATGAAATCCTATGTGAGAAACCCTAAGTCTAACTAGGAATCTACTCAGACATAGATAATGAAAACATGATCATATGATAAGTAAATTGCATAAAAGAATAAGAGTAAAAGGGGTTCGAAATCTTCTCCAAATACAGATGATGAATTAGGTTCAGATCAGCCCCCAAAAAGCTCTAAAAATCCTCTGCTCTTAATTATGAAGTTTTATTGTAAAAAGTATAAAGCGTCTCTAATAAAAACTCTAAAAACTCTATTATATAGGCATAATCTCGGCCAGGGGCTTCTTTGTAAATATCAGGAACTTCTGGATCAAAGTGCAACATCTTGATTCTTCTAAACCGCCGAGTTTCGGCCCATCTCGCTGGTGCAACGATCGTTGCTAGAGTGCAACGATCGACACCTTTCTCTGTCTCGGACAGTGAACTCTATCTCTCGGCCAATCACTCTAAAAATCTCCAAAATGCTCCATAATCTCCAATTTAGCTCCCAACCTGATTATACCTGTAAAAGACTCTAAACAAAGACAAAAGACACTAAAACACATCCATATCATGGCCTAAAACTAGTAAAAACCATGATATATCAACTTCTGATTCTTGGACTGTCATTTTTTATTCCCTCTTCCGAGGCTCCTGATCGATTACTGTGAGGCGAGGAGGATAGCCATTTCTTAAATTTGCCTGAGCGCTATTCGTAACATGCTTGGAGCTCTAGTCTTAGCGGCTTAGTGCAAAGTCGATATGTTAGTTCACTTCTTTGAGGAAGTGTCTTCAACTTTAAGCAATCGAGGAACAACATGGACTTGCTATGTGAATATGAGCCCCAAGTATCTTATTAAGGTGATGTTCGATGCGCCGATTAAGACCAATAATTGGCAAGTCAGTTACTTCTTTGCACGAGTAAACGATGCATCAGTGTTTGATACGAGTAGGCGCTTCATATCGGACTGAAATCAATGATCATGGTAGTTTTTTACTTTATTTATGCTTGTTCGTCGATATTAACTATGTTCTGGTTATTTTCTTATTTCGCAGATCGATACTCGCTTTCATGCTTTTTCTCTCGAAGTTTTATAATGACTTGAAGAAGTTGATTGCTCACGGCGCATTGATCTGGCATGGCATTCAAGGTGAAAGGGTTACGCAGTGTTCCTCTTAGACCAAGTCTGTTTTATTTAATTCCCATATCTTGCCCGTCTTTTATTTTTGAAATTTTTTTTAAAAGATATTCGGGGTGGTTTGGTATATATTTTGGGGCTTCCTTTCCGGGGGTCGACGAGTAGCGGACCATAATCTCCTAACCTCCCCATAAAATACATAAGGAGTCTAGCGAGGAGATAGTCCATGTGAAGATCTAGTTGCCTAGATATGTTGAGAACGTTCTTGATGTGATCACCGAGGACCCCCTGATTATTAACCTTGAAGCAAGGACAGACGTGACTGTGGGGGACAAGCAGACAGCCGCAAGTCTGATGCACACTGGGGGAGCTTAAGAGGCTAGGGAGGCGGAGGCCGACCGTACTGAGAAGGTCGTCATTTAAGATGATGTTGTTTTGTCTAAGGGAGAGGACATGGACCTTGAGGTCGAGGATGAAGTACCTGGTCTGATGAGGAGAAAAGGTGTAGGTCGGAGTAGGAGAAGCAACCTGAATGATCCAGGGGTGCGATTCCTCCTTTCCTCCATACTCACGACAGTGAGTCGATGATTGATTTGTGTCGTGTGGGGCGAGGTCTGATGAGGATTCTCGTATTGTGATCGAGCACGTTTTGGAACGACATGAAAAGCTGGAGGAAGGTAGACTGATCGAACCGAAAGGCTTTTCTTTCACGTATCGTTACAACGGAAAGGCCTGTTTGTGAATGATAAGCCCACTTGTGCGCATTTATTTCCGAAGATTTGGTCGATGTCGACACAGAATCTGACCCGTCTCCACGAAATGCCTAAGCCTCTCCTTCAGCAGAAGACATGCCATCATTTTGCAATGGTAAGCGTTTATTGTTAGCCTTTCGATGCTCAGAGCGATTGTGATGAATCCTTATTCTTTTTCTTCAGGCTTTTTGATAGGTGTCAGGTTTTATCCCTATTCTAACTGCAAGTGCACAGTGATGTAGTTGTAGTACTTAGGGTATCGAATCCACAGGGACTCCGGTCAACGATAGATAAGAACAGAAAAGATTAAACTAGGAGAAAGCAAATTGATTAGAAACTAAAAGGCGAAGCAGAAAAGTAAATCAATAGCAGGCAAGTTTGTAAGCAAGGAAGCGAAGCGTTAGGTTTTAGGAGTTCTCAGGAAATCAGGAACACAAGCAATCAATAAATCTGGATCTAATCAGAAACTGTTCTAGAACTCAAACACAGATATAGAATTAACCAAATTCCTTTGCGATAATTCTCTAAGTCTAAGTGCAGCAAACCAAACTTTCGTTTGCGAGAACTAACAGATTAAACCAGCATTAATTCCAAGTTTGATATGTTCACAATTAACCTAAACCAAACTTTCGTTTGCGAGAAGTTTAATTGCTCATCTAGGTTCTTTCTAGCTAAATTAACCAACTTCCGCTGCATTAATCAGCCCAACATCATAATTCTGATTAGCTACTTCAGATTAAGCATTAAGAACAACCTAAACAAAGAACTAGAAGATATGAATCCCTATAGATTGATTTAACTATAGTTCCATGAAATCCCTAATGAGAATCCTTCAACCTAACATGTAATCTACTCAGACATATTCATCGAGACAGAAAATATCATAAGTAGAAAACCAAATATCATAAAACAAAGTAAAGATCTGGGGTTCAAAATCCTCTCTCTCTCGAGAGCAGGATCAGCCCCTAACTCTCTCTGAAATAAAATAAGACTTAAGAAAAGCGTAGCCTAAACAAGTGGCTAAAAACCCTAATATATAGTCTTAAACACGTTTTGGGCTTCTGTGTAAATATCTGGGCTTTTCTGCAATATCAGCATTCTTCATTAATCCTTCGTCTTGGCCCATCTCGCATATGCAACGATCGACGCCACAAGTGTGTCGATCGTTGCAGCTCTGAAATATTGAAAGTGAAGTCTATCTCTCGGCCAAATACTCCAAATAGCTCCAGAAAGTGCTACAATCACCAAATATGCTCCAAATCCCTAAAATCCCTGAAAAGACTCTAAAACATAGTAAAAGACTCGATAAATGACACATATACCATGGTTAAAATCCCTAAAATCCATAGTATATCAACTCCCCCACACTTAGCTCTTGCTTGCCCTCAAGCAAGTAAAGAACCAAAGCCTAAGAAAAGAAGTTTGAAAACATAGAAACTCATTTCGTCTTAGGAACTTTCGCATTCACATTCACTTATTAATCCACGGAAAACTTTCCTGCAGAACTCAAGACCAACATATACTTCCCCCACACTTAGCAACTGTCCTAAGTAAACTCCACAATCACATTCAAGCATTCAAATTCACCCTACTGACTTCTGCAAGTATTTAAGTGCGGTCTCACCTAAGGAGTATCGATAAAAGGGCACATGGATTCTTACCTTATCAGCTCTAGACCACCATACTATCTTTCTCTAGTCCCTTTCTTCTCTTTCCCTTCCTTAACAACTGATTTTTCCCCACTGGGTATCATTTTATTTTTTTTATCAGTGTTCTTCCCGTTATGGGGTGTACTTTGGACACATTCCATGGATCGCATAAGAGATAATAGTGGTTGCTACTATTCCCATGACCACTTCGGAGTTACTAACTCATCCTCAGTTTATTATCTTTTTTTTTTTTTTATGGAAGGGGAGAAGGGAACTAAATAAGACAGGTTGACAGGCTGTGTCAGAACTAACAAGGGAATCCGACACAAAGTATACCAAGCCCTTAGGTGAGAAATCTAAGTCAGTATTAAGGTTGAAGTCAGTAAAAGGATCCTCTGATACCTGAAGTAATGTGGGTGTTCTCAGTAGGCTGATCCGTGTTGGGTTTTCTAACAGTCATAGAGGCTCTGCAAGTCTGCCCAATGGTCACTTAGTTCCTGTTCAAGCGAAAATTTTCCTCGAAAAATCATAGTTTCATACAAATTTTGACTCAATAAACCAAAATTTGAAAAACTAAGAAAACAAAAGCGTGCGTCAGTAGCTTCCTCCCCCACACTTAAACTACACTGTCCCCAGTGTAATCAAGGCATGAGCTCGGTGAGAATAATAATCAAATTTAGAAACAATACGAAAAGTTGCAGAACACTAACCTGTCGTCGCCCTGCGTCGATCGATGCCCAAGGGTGTCGATCGATGCAAGGCGATTATCGCTCGCGGTTATGTAGATAACCGATGTCTGAACCGCAATCAATTCGTTAAACCGTAAATCGCGACTGCATCGACCGATGCACAATGTGTGTCGATCGATGCAATGCGATTATTCCTGTTTCCTCAGCTCTGAACACACTTAAACAGAAAAATTAAAAATACCAAATCAAATTGAAAAACGAAAACTAAAACGAACCTAACAGTGGATTGCCTCCCACTCAGCGCTTGTTTTTAGTCATTAGCTTGACTATTGGAAAGAGATTTGATTCAAGTCGGTTTCAACAGAGACTTTGAATGTCTCTGTGAGTATCTCTTCATCCAAGGAGGTGTATAGGCATTATGATCATGAGGCTTCCCAAGGAAAGAGAAATCAGAATCAGGGCGGGAGCGAAGCTTGGGCGGTCTACTGTGTTTTCCTGCATTCAAAACAATGTGATCAGAAGGTTTAAGCTTAGGTGGTTTGTACCTTACCTTTGATGCAGATCTGATGTTTGGAGCTTTCTGCTTATGAGCAGTTGCAGGTACTGAAGATGTTAGAGCAGGTTCAAGAGGAACCGCCATCTTCTTCTTTCCACTTTCAGATACTGTAGTTCCACCAATCTGAACTTCTTCTTTCAGATGATCATCAGTGGAGATCATCTTCTTTGCATGAACTCGCGAAGTTTCAACTGGTGGTGTTTTATTCACCTTCTTATCCATCACTTTCATGCAGTTAGCCACTTCTATCTCTTGTTTGGAAGGTTTAGGAACCTTAGGATATGGCACAGGGGGCTTATACACTCGTTCTGGTACTGTTGCAGGTTTCTGGTCATGTCTGCGTTCTGTGTCGATCGTTGCATGATGTGTGTCGATCGATGCAAGGCGATTCTGTTTCTCGAAAGAACTCGAAATTGTCGTCAGAACGGCGTGTCGATCGACACTAAGGGTGTGTCGATCGATGCATGTGTCAGTCAGACAATATTCATCCAGAAAATCCGAGATTATGCTCTCTTCTTCACCTAGCAACTCAATCTCATCCCCTAAGGTCACAGCTTTGATGGAATTGTACTGTTCAGCTCTCTTAGCTTCATTATGCCTTGCATTGTTTCAGCTGTTTGAACTCGGACATCTAGCTTCTTTATATGTGTGCTCAAGTATTCAAACTTCTCATTCAGATCGTCATGCAATGCATCCATCCTTGAGTTGAAGGACACAGTGATCTGTTGTTCTCTCTCAAGAAACTGTTCCATCATAGCTTCTAATCTGCTCTTATGTGTAGGTGCATGCGGTACTTGGTAAGAAGAAATACCATAGTTCCTCGAGAAGGTATTACCCTGTTGCTGGAAAGGTCCCTGAAAAGCTGATTCCTGACTGTAGAATTCATTCCCTCCAACGCAGTTGATAGCTTCTTGCGCATACTTTCCAAGTAGAAGGCTATGCAGATAGTCAACTTTACTCTTCAACCCAGCTATCTGCGAATTATCAATCCCTGGACTAAAGAAATCATACATCTTCCTACGATATATGTCGATCGATGCAGTGGAAGCGTCGATCGATGCAAGCGCGATGATGTGACGATCGACACACATGACCGTGTCGATCGATGCAGTGCGATTACAGGCGTACCTGAAACGCAAGAACAGAAAAGAGAAAAAAAAAATTAGTAGCAAAAAATAAAAACGAAAAAACTAGTCTAAACCCTAAGTTCAAATCTATCGAGGACTCAAAAGAGTCCCCGGCAACGGCGCCAAAAACTTGATAGGTGTCAGGTTTTATCCCTATTCTAACTGCAAGTGCACAGTGATGTAGTTGTAGTACTTAGGGTATCGAATCCACAGGGACTCCGGTCAACGATAGATAAGAACATAAAAGATTAAACTAAGAGAAAGCAAATTGATTAGAAACTAAAAGGCGAAGCAGAAAAGTAAATCAGTAGCAGGCAAGTTTGTAAGCAAGGAAGCGAAGCGTTAGGTTTTAGGAGTTCTCAGGAAATCAGGAACACAAGCAATCAATAAATCTGGATCTAATCAGAAACTGTTCTAAAACTCAAACACAGATATAGAATTAACCAAATTCCTTTGCGATAATTCTCTAAGTCTAAGTGCAGCAAACCAAACTTTCGTTTGCGAGAACTAACAGATTAAACCAGCATTAATTCCAAGTTTGATATGTTCACAATTAACCTAAACCAAACTTTCGTTTGCGAGAATTTTAATTGCTCATCTAGGTTCTTTCTAGCTAAATTAACCAACTTCCGCTGCATTAATCAGCCCAACATCATAATTCTGATTAGCTACTTCAGATTAAGCATTAAGAACAACCTAAACAAAGAACTAGCAGATATGAATCCCTACAAATTGATTTAACTATAGTTCCATGAAATCCCTAATGAGAATCCTTCAACCTAACAGGTAATCTACTCAGACATATTCATCGAGACAGAAAATATTATAAGTAGAAAACCAAATATCATAAAACAAAGTAAAGATCTGGGGTTCAAAATCCTCTCTCTCTCGAGAGCAGGATCAGCCCCTAACTCTCTCTGAAATAAAATAAGACTTAAGAAAAGCGTAGCCTAAACAAGTGGCTAAAAACCCTAATATATAGTCTTAAACACGTTTTGGGCTTCTGTGTAAATATCTGGGCTTTTCTGCAATATCAGCATTCTTCATTAATCCTTTGTCTTGGCCCATCTCGCATATGCAATGATCGACGCCACAAGTGTGTCGATCGTTGCAGCTCTGAAATATTGACAGTGAAGTCTATCTCTCGGCCAAATACTCCAAATAGCTCCAGAAAGTGCTACAATCACCAAATATGCTCCAAATGTGCTTTTACCTAATAAACACCTGAAAAGACTCTAAAACATAGTAAAAGACTCGATAAATGACACATATACCATGGTTAAAATCCCTAAAATCCATAGTATATCACTTTTACAGAATCTAATCGATGTTGTGTTCGGCTTTTTCTGCATATTATTTTTACAAGCGAGGGCGGAATCGGCTTATCCTGTCATTTGTTAAGCATCTAAGAGCGAGTATGTGCTTAGCTTACCGTGTGAAGTCCTTGTGAACTTGTGCGGGACTAGCCTTGAATTAGGGTCGCTAGGATCGTTGAAGATCTCGATGATGTGCCGCATGCAACCACTTATATGAGACACGTTATTTGATCGATCATTTGACCAGAATAGCGATGTTTAAAGAAATAAAAGTAAGCAAGTAATTAGAAAATAATTAATTTTTTTTTATATCGAAGTGGCTGAACCTGGTAAACGGTTTCTTATGTACCCTCCGGAGAGAGATCAAGCCGAGCGTAGTTCTTTTTTACAAACTTTGAAGCCATAGCTCATTATTTTAGAGCTAGAGCTCGATATTTGTTTTTAGGAAGCCGAAGCCCGTTAGGTTGACTACTGTGTCGAGAAGTTATTCTTGTCTACCTGTGGTGGCATTGGTTCCTCGATGGTGTTGTGCAAGCGGTTGGTCAATACTATGGGTTCCTTGAGCTTGGCTATGAAGCACGCATGTGATGCTTGTCGTATTTTGCGCTCGATCGCGAAGCACATCCTTGATAGTTTTGCGCTCGATTGCGAAGCAAATCCTCGAGAATTTCACACACTGGTGGTAAGTCGAAGGGACTGCTTTCATCGCGTGTATCTATGGTGTACCCAAAATGACATTGTAGATTGCTGGTCGGTCAACAACCAGATACTTGACGATCTTAGTTGTTCATCTAGCATACATGGCCAGCTTGATTGTTCTGATGGTGGTGGTTGTTTCGCCGGAGACCCCGATAAGGGGTTTCTATGATGGCTTCATGTTGTAATCTCTCAACTTCATTCTTGTGGGGTCTCTTTGAGATGAGGTATTCTTGGTTCCCGGTGTCGATTATGACCTTGGTTACTTTGCAGTTGCCTATTTGTAATTCAATGACGAGGGGATCATAGTGCGGCTTACACCGTCCTTCTTCGTATTCCTCTATGAACGTTATATCGCTGCCGACCTTTTATCGTTGGTACTTATTTTACACTGTTGTTGTACGTCTGATTTCTGTCTGTAAACCTTTATCGAACGCACCAAGTTTTTGCAAATTGGGAGCCCTCCGATGATCATATTAATGCATCTTCTTGATTTGGGGGGGGGGAACCAGGCTGGCTTCAGCGGTTTCATGTCGAAATCTCTTTGCTCTGCTCGCTGTGGGTTTTTCTACTTTCGTTTCTCTTCCGGAGCGAGCCGGAATCATTCACCTTCATTTCTTGGTTGACATAGTGCTTCCTCATGCCCGAGAACTGACGAAGGTGCGTTTCGACTGGTTATCTTGGTTCCTTCCTTATGATATTCTGCAAGCAAGAGATTTGCAGATGACGGCATTTGGCAATGTCATGCCCGGATTGATGATGGAAGTCCGTCGTGGTGTTGGAATGCTGATTCCAACCCTACTCATGACCTAGCTGTTGGTTTGACTATGGATCACTGACATAATATGGCGCTGCTTTCCAACTTTAGTCCTCCTTCTTGTAGTCCTTATATTCTTGGTCGTAGTGTTGAAGGGGCTCGTGATATTCTACCGACTCCTTTCCTTTCGTTGTTGATGCCTTCACCGCCGTAAATTTCTTTGCTAGAACTTCCTTTTCTTCTTCGATATCAATGAAGATAGCTGCTCAACGAAGAGTGTATTCGAGTGTTTAAGGTATGTATTTATTCACGGAAGGGTAACTCATACCATATACCAACAAGATCTTGGAGATGATACCCTTGAATCAGTCGACATGGGGTCTGAGGGACTCCTTTAGCCCCTGCCTTATCCTCCAGAGGTCGGCATTTGAAGCCTCTTCCTTTATGAACATCGAGTAATTTTTAAGGAAGGTCCTCAACATCTGGTGGTAATTTTCGATGGAGTGCACTTCAAGGCGCGAAAGAAAGTTGAGTGCGGCACCACTCAGGTTTTCGAGAAAGAGTTTGCAGTAGCCGACATCAGACTCTTCTAGAGAGAATTTTTCCCGCACCATCACCATGCTCAAGTTAGTCATGTATTTTCTTGGGTCCGAATTCCCTTTGTAAATTGGCAGATTCATTTTCATGAGTGATGGACTAGAGTTCCGGTTATTCACCTCGTGAACATAGTATTCTGCGTTTCTTTAAGCACAAGGTCAATCTATGGTTCCAATCTAATTGGCTCGTTTGATGTCATATGTTATAAATGCGCCTATAGCACTCCGATTTCAATGTGTCTATTCGTCTCCATCGTCTGGTTATGCATCAGCCCGGAAGGGAGTTACTGATGCGCCTCTTGTCAATTGGACAGAGACGTGGATGACATGGGTAGTCGCCTACTCGTTTTGGTATCCTGCAACGGCAAAACATCAAACAAATCCGTCTATAGTTCGGGCGTAAAGTCTACCATTCTTTGGGATGTCTGTTGTCTTGACGACTAAAGGTCGTTGATCTGCTCTCGGTATATGGTATGGGGCGGTTGCGAGCTTGCTTCCACGGGTCAGTTCATTGACTTGTGTCATCAAGATATTAAGAGAGAGGAAATGGTCTCTTGATCGTTCGGCCGAGAATCCGAGACTTGCTGTGTCTGCTTGGTACCCACATGTGAATTTATTATCTGGGTTTGACAGGTTAGGTTTCTTGTCTGGGAGACTTGAGAGTTCTGTTCCAATGTTTTCGTCGGTTGAGAAGCCATGCTCGGGTGCTTATCTGCCGAAGAGCCGACATTGTTGTTAGCTGATAGTGGTCCTGTCATTGTCATCTTCGTCTAAAATGAAGAAGAATCTCTTACCCCCGCAGACGGCGCCAATTTTTTTTATAGGAATTCAACTAAGTATTGGGTCGGAGAGTTTTGGTCAAAAGTCCGAACATAATGAATAAGTTGTATGAACATTTTCTAAGTGTGAGGATAGAGATTTTTGTATTAAAAATTAGGGAGAGGCCAGCAAATGAACATAATAAAGAAAAGGAAAGTCGTCAAAATGAGGAGCTTTTTACAAAGACTAGGCTTGTTGCTATTAAGTGATAAGTCAGAGTAAGCAAGTCCCAATGAATGCGATTAATGAAAAATAAAAATTCTATTTATAGTAAAAATAGTCAAACTCCCGATGAGGGTTGTTGACTTCCTAATGAGCTTTTGTCTTGGCTGAGAAAATTAGATGGGATGAGCAGAATTTGACTACACCTAGGGATGAGTGCTAAACCCATACCCAACAAGTTTTCCCGCTTACAACCCGAAATAAAATGGGATCCGAGATTACATCAACATCGGCATTTGAAAAAAAAATCTGGCAACAACAAAGACATATGTATGGTTACGTCAAGGGGGAAATCAGAAAGAGTCATAATCAGGGATGGGAAGAAGACCGATGATACCTGAAGGCTCCATCCTCTAACGAACACAAGCAAACCTCCAAACCTTTACCATGCGTTTCAGACATAGAGAACCAGTTTATCCGTAATAAGTGACTGAATCTATACACACAACATATTTGGATAGATGTTGCTCCAGATTCATACCATGATATAGCCCCTGGAAAAAGTCTACAATGTGGATTAGTGGAGATCTAATCATTGACTTAAGAGCTCTCTTGATCAGACCGAGTTGAATGGATTGGAATGTTATGGGATCGATTCTGCTGACTTGGAAGCTCTCTCAGAAGCAATCAGTGGATGGAGATGGAGTGAATGTCGCCACAGACTCTAAGGATTGATTTCTAATAAGACAAAGCCTTCTCTTTTCTTGACTCACACAAACACAGAGAACACAAAAGGGTTGCGATTTTATTTGCTAAGAAAAACTCAGGTACTTTATTGATCAAGGGTAAATGATACACTGTTATGAGAGGGTACTTTATAAACAGTCCAAACAGCTATGCCCTTCTAGGGGACTTGAAGCAAAAATACATACTCGATTGGAAAAACTACAATGGCTGGTTTATATTGAAAGGGAAAACAGACTTTAAACTTGAAAATAAGATCACACAAACCAAAGAAACTCATTAGTCATAATCTGAATGGAAATAATTACCTTGTATAGGTCTTGGACGAGTTCACTTTGTGTTTGGATGAGAAAAATGACCGTTGGAGCTTACAGATCTTCTGTTAAATGAAGTGATGCGTTTTTCTTTAACTCTTCTTGCTTTGGCATGTTTATGAATAAGGTAAGTCCCTTCTGAGCTGAGTTGAATAATGTTGGACCGTCATGCATATCATAAGCTTGTTCTTGCACTTTTTCAGAAACTTGATTCAGCATGCATTGCACAGCTTTGTTGACTAGTTCTCTTAGAACCTTTGTAGCTGATCTTGTCAATGGACCTTTCCTTATGATGAACATTGGGTCTTCTGGTTCCATGTCCTCATCATTCCCTCCCCCTTGAAGAGGTTCTGACCTCATAAACGATTCTCCTTAATCATAGGGAGCTAATTCAGAAACATTGAATGTTGGAGAGATGTTTAACTAACCTCACAATTCCAGATTGTATGCATTGTTGATCTTCTCCAGAAAGTTGAATGGTCCATCTCCTCTTGGTGATAGCTTTGACTTCCTATGATTTGGAAACCTTTCTTGCCTCATGTGCAGCCAGACTCAATCTCCTGGATCAAATATCACCTCCTTTCTTCCTTTGTCAGCTTCCTGTTTATGCTTCTCAGGCTTCTTCTCCAAGTTCTCCTTAACTCTTTGGTGCAGCTTCTTGAAAAGTCTGCTTTTGTTTCTCCTTTTGTACTTGTTTAGATAGCTTGAGCCAATGAAGCAAGATCTAAAGGACTCAAAGGATTAAATCCATTTAGAACTTTAAAAGGAGAATGGTTAGTAACACAATACTTGGCATGATTATAGGCAAACTAAATGAATGACAAGAAAGATAACCAGTTCCTTATGTTCTTACCAACCGTTGATCTTAGGCGTTATGAGAGAGTGCGGTTTACTACCTCAGCCTGTCCATCTATTTTTGGGATGACAAGTGTTGGAAAAGAGCAGATTAGTGCCTAGCTTCCACTACAAGAAAAAGCAACATTAATAGCACATGATACAAGCTATCGTATGTAATAGATAGCGTTTTCACAAACGCTCTGACAGCGGCAGCTATAATAAACCCCCCCTCTACCATAGCATTTTGTTGGTGCTATGTTAGTAGTGCAAATAGATAGCGTTAATTTTTTATTGCTATGTTTGGTGCAATCTATTATAGCATCGTTGTAATGCTATATATTGTAACCGAGCCTAGCCGAGCCGAGCCGAGCCGTATTAAATTATTAGTATTATTATATATATTTTTGTTATTATATATATTTTTGTATTAATTGGATTTATATAAAAAATTATATTTCAAATAATTTTATTTATGAACCAAAACATGTTTACAAAAAAATCATTAACAAAACTATCTAAGTTAACATGATCAACTCCATGAAAGACCTAAAGAGCTTGAGGCAATTCTCCATGACCCTGAGATCAACAAGGTGGAACTCATCGCAGAACATGTCTTCAGTCATGTGTTCGTTCTTCTTCCAATCAGACGCAATGACGTACTGGCCCTTGTGCTTGAGACAGCGAGCAATGTGGGAAGCGATGAAACCTCCAACTCCGGTGATGGATATCCTCAGCGTCTCAGATGGCTAGTAGAGCTCTCTCTCAAGGTCCTTGTATGTGTATGCACCGTAGTCGGTTCCATTGGTAGTTGCCATTTTGCAACAAAGAAAACACACAAATCTTAATCAGGAAACAATCTGAAAAAACAGTAAAATTGTAATCTTTGAATCAAAAATCAGAAGTTTCAAAAACAATTCGACCTGATAAACTTTATCCAACAACTCGGGAACAGTCAGTCAGTCGAGTCTTTGTGTATCAATCGAGGACTCAGCGAGTGAAGATTTGCCAAGCCTAAAGATAAAAAGAGTATATGCAAGCAAGATCAGGATAAAAGAACTCATTTGATTCAAGGAGCTGTCTCAAAGGAGCAAGGCTTTTTGCAGATTTTACCTTTAGCTGCTCCTATAGATATCACAAGCCTATTTCCAGGTACTTTAACACCAGCACCTAATTAAAGAAAACAACCAGAAATGGTGCTTATATTGTCTAAACTCAGTGATCAAAACTGATTTATATTGCCAAATGAGAATAGCACCAACTGAGTTATCGCATACATTTATATTTGCGAAAGAAACATGCTTACATATCATCTGTTGAACAGCTCTTGGAATAGCAGCTACTAAGCTTCTCTTAGGAAACTCTTTCCCATAAATAAGAGACCAACAAGGTGGCCATTAAAACCAGTTTCGGTAGACAGGTTGCACAATCAGCTAATGTATCTAAACCTTTACTCCATTCACAGAGAAAACACATAAAATGTTCTAATGAAAACTAATGGAAAAATTGACGACTTGAAAACATAAGCTTCCAGCAAAACTATAAATCTACATATAGCCATCACATACATGAGTCAGAGAAGCCAATGAATCATTTTCTCTGAAGATAAAAGTACATGTAGAAGAGCAGGAATGGTACCAAAAGAATGCCACAAAAGTGGAGCCAGATCATGAAAGATTTCTCTCTTCTGAAAAAGATCAAAGATAAGACAAAACACATGACACATGTTATATTATTACAGATAAACATAAATTCAAACCAGAACATCAAAACCATTCAACTTTTTAATTGTCTTAAGAGTCTCGACGAATTATCCAAAAAATCTGAAAGCATGTCCTAGATTTCAATGAGAAGAACGTATAGACCAACGTATCCTCTGTCTGCCTACATGAAACTGAAAATCAGAACATCAAAACCATTCAACTTTTTAATTATCTTAAGAGTCTCAAATATTATCCGACAAAATCTGAAACCATGTCCTAGATTCACGGGACTAAACAAACGAAGACCTTACAAAATTTGATAGTGAAAACGAAAACCTAAAACGATCAAAATTCCTAAACCACAGAAGCAAGCAAAGCAAGTCGAGTTGCAACCTTGGCCTTATTTTAAGTGGCATTTACTTGACTTACTTTTATTTGTTTAAACAGCTCATACAACTGAAATCGATGATAAGAGAGAATGGTTCCTCTCATGGCTAAGCAATGCTGCTTCCTCATCAGGCTTCCCATCTTCCACAATCTCAGGATTGCGGCCACCATCTTTAACGACATCCTTCCCGTGCCTCAGGAACGGAATACTTCTCACGGCATTCGTTTTCATATTCCAAATTTTTCTCCTTCTTAGCTTCCACAGATACAGAACCTTGCTGAATGCTTTGAACCATAGCTTCAGCAGCTTTGGCTAAGGCGGTCTCTTTCTCCACCATATCACTAGAACCGTCATCATCACTCGCATCTTCTGAGAGTAACCTGATGAGCTACAATAAACCCAAAAAATTAACAAAAAGTGAAGAAGACGACGTCATCAACACATCGGATCGAAAGATCATACAGCAAACTTCCAAGATATGGAGGGAAATTGGTCATACCCCACCAACGTGATGCTTAGCCAGAGAAGAAGCAGCTATTTCCTCGAGGCTATGCCAAGCTGAGGAATCAATATGAAGACATCTGAAAGCGAATGACAGAGACGGCTCAAGAACACGACGAGATGATATAGCCGGTGTTCATCTACAAAAAGAATAGCAGAATCTAAGAAACGTGTCATTTCCTAGGGAATCACCTGAAAACGGGTCGGAGTAAGCCAGAAACCTCGTGGACCCAGAGATCCGCGTCCTCCTAGATTGAATCACCGCCGCTGATTGGCTCTTCTGTCCGGCGATGCTTAGACTCTCCATCGCCTCCGTTGTGATCGGTGGCCGAGATGCCGACTGGCTTTGTCTGACTGATCTGCCCTTGGTTGAGCGTGATCGCAAACAATGCGCTTGCCGCGTATCTCTGCGACGGCGTCAAATTCGACGTAGCTTCCACCATCAAATCGGAAATGTATTTTCAATCGACCAAAATCGAATAAAACAACAAAAGGTATCTAAATCCGTAAGAGATCAATCGAAGAGAGCGAGTTCGTCTCATTCTCTCGATCTGTATTGATTCAAACAAGTAGGGAAAACAAACAAAGACGTTTTGTATCAAAGGTGCTTGGGAGGTTTTTTTGGTGTGAATCGGAGAAGGAGAAGAAATACAAGATGGATAAGGTTAGCGCTAGGGTTTTGCAGACGAGAAGGAAATTAGGGTTTGGGTGAGGAGGAGGACGGCGGAATTTGAGGAGGAAGAGAGGAAAGTGGTGGTCGCGGTGAAGGAGATGGGCCACTGAATGAAGTTTAGAGCCATGGTTTTGAGGAGTTAGAGAGAAGAGAGACGAGAGAACTGAGAGGAAAAAGTGTGTTTTTTTTTTTTTTTTTTTTTTTTACAGATGAATCTGTGTTTTAGCGAAAGAGGGGGAAAAATTGGGAAAATTTTATCACCAAAATCCCAAAAATTCTAAGGGTTACCGCTCTAAGCAAAATTTTTGGCTCCAAGTCATTTTTTGCTCCCGCTTAATGAATTTTGGCATAGAATTTTGGCATAGATTTTTTAAAATGCTATAACAGAGTCTTCCAGTCAAGCATATCATCTTTTATAGCACTTGTGAAAACCGTGCTATCCTAAAGTGCTATCAATGCCACTTTTTTTGTAGTGTTCTTCCAAAGTATCATCCAAAAGTGGCTCAAGAACTTAATGTCTCTATCTGAAACAATAGTCCTTGGAATTCAATTCAACCTAAATACTTCCTTAAAGAACATATCAGCTATCTGCACATCATCATTAGTTTTGTTGCAAGCAATAAAATGAGCCATTTTAGAAAACATGTCAACAACTACAAGGATGGAATCCTTGTTGTTAATCTTGGGTAGCCCTAAAACAAAATCCATTGAAGTGTCCAACCATGGCGTGTTAGGAATTGGTAAAGCCATATATAAACCATGTGGATGTAACCTGGATTTCGGTTTTAGGCATGTGATTCATTTGGCACAGAACCTCTCCACATCTCTCTTCATGTGTGGCCAAAAGAAATGCTCCTTCAGAACACTATAGGTCTTGTCTCTGCCAAAATGCCCCATCAAACCTCCTCTAAGATATTCTCTAGTGATCAACTCCCTCATGGATCCTTTTGGTATGCATAGTCTCTTCTCCTTAAAAGAAACCCATCTTGTTGATAGAACACTTATAATGCCTCCTTACACGTCTAATGGTGTACATCTTTGAAGTCTGGGTCATCTTCATACTGCCCTTTGATGTGTTCAAACCCCGTGATCTTAGACTCCATTGTTGATATGAGAGTATGGCGCCTGGATAGTGCATCTGCTACAATGTTTTCCTACCCTTCTTGTACTTGATCACATATGGGAAATTTTCTTATGAATTCCAACCATTTTGCATGCCTTTTCTTAAGACTGGTATGCCCTCTTAGGTGCTTTAGAGTCTCATGATCTATATGAATCAAAAACTCTTTAGAAAGCAAAAGTGTTGCCAAGTTTCCTGTGACCTTACCAGAGCATAAAACTCTTTGTTATACGTTGGATAGTTGAGTGTTGCACCCTGGAGCTTCTCGCTGAAGTAAACTACTTGTATGCTTCCTTGTGTCAACAGTGCACCTATTCCTATACCAGAAGCATAACACTCATTCTCAAACATTTTATCAAAGTTAGGAAGACCAATACTGGTGCATTGGTGAGACTTGTTTTGAGCCATGTGAATGCTTTCTCCTAAGGCTCTCCCCATTCAAATGATCTTTTTTCTTGATCACTGAGGTGAGAGGTGCTGATATGGTTCTGAAGTCCTTTACAAACCTTTCTAAACCATGGAAACTCCTGACATGTCCTATTGTTGTAGGTGTTGGCCATTATTGTATTGCCTTGATCTTCTCATCATCCACCTTAAGTCCCTGTGAACTTACAACAAATCCTAGGAAAACCAATTGATCAGTGCAAAAGATGCATTTCTTTAAATTCACATAAAGGCCTTATGATCTAAGTGTTTGCATAACTTGTTCTGGATGCTTAACATGATCATCTAAGAAGCGGCTATAAATCAGTATGTCATCGAAATATACTACCACAAACTTGCAAATAAAAGCTCCTAGATCCTGGTTCATTAGTCTCATGAATGTGCTGGGAGAATTGGTGAGACCAAATGGCATGACAAGCCATTCATACATTGCTTGCTTGGTTTTGAAGGCTCTCTTCCACTCATCTGCTTTTTCATTTTAACTTGGTGATATACACTCTTCAGGTCTATCTTGGAGAAGATGGTTGCTCCACTCAGCTCATCAAGCATGCCATCAAGTCTGGGAATGGGATGTCTGTACTTGATTGTAATTTTGTTGATGGCGCTACAATCAACACACATTCTCCATGTACCATCCTTCTTTGGAACTAGCAGAACTTGTACTGCACATGGGCTCAAACTCTCCCTGATGTATCCCTTTGATATAAGCTCCTGAACTTTCTTTTCTAGCTCCTTAGTCTCTTCTGGATTAACTCTATAAGCTAGTCTGTTGGGCAGTGGAGCTTCTGGAACCAAATAGATTTGGTGTTCAATGCCTCTCAATGGTGGAAGCCCAACTGGTATATCTTCTGGAAACACATCTTTGAACCTTTCCAATAGCTCATACACGGCTAGAGGATGCTCCTTCTCTTCTGGAACTGAGAAATACCCTTATCTAAAGATCATGAGTACCACATTTTCTTTATGTTCTAAATATTTCAGAATGATAGAAGGTGAAATAAAAAGGTTAGTCTTACTTACCTTAGCACCTTTATCCATTGCTTTCTGCATTTCATACAGCTCATGTGGTGTTAATAGAGCTAGGTTATCCTTTGTCAAATTTCAAAGGTCTTCCTAAGAGAAGATGACCATCTTGCATTGGCAGAACATCAAATTTTACTTGATCATGGTTCTTACCTATGCTGAATGGTACAATGACTTGCTCAGCTATGCTCATCTTTGTATCATCATTGAGCCTTCTTAATTTGTATGGTCTTGAATGCTTGGTCTTATGAAGCTTCAGATTTTCTACAAGATAAGTACTAGCAACATTAGTACAAGTTCCTCCATTTATGATCAGACTACATACCTTGGCGTCAATGGTGCATCTGGAATGGAAGATGTTCTCCCTTTGGATTGTTTCTGGTTCAAACAATGCACGTAGAGCTCTCCTGGTCACAAGTATTTCTCCCACGTCTGGATAATCAATTACTTCTTCTTCTTCTTCTTCTGATTCAGACTGCTCATTCTCTGCTTCATCTTGTGATTCAATGTCTCCATTGTCCATTAGAACCATTACTCTTGGGTTTGGACAATCTATAGAATAATGACATTTTCATTGAAATTTGAGGCAAATAATGTCTTTAAACCGTTGAGGTGGTGATTTGTTGTTGTTAGCTTCTAGTTTGTTGACCTTAGGCTAATCAGAGACTGGTTTCTTGAACCTGGAATCCACTTCTGCTCCTTTGACTTTGTCTGCGTATTTTGTGGATGATTCCATGTTGACTTGCCTCTACTGGTTGCATCAACCTTCTTCTTGATGTGTTGCTCAGCTTGGACAGCTAGGTGCAACATTCCTTCTAGATCCTCATATGGCTGTCTCCCTACCTTGCATGCAATTCTGTCTTCAAGACCATCTAGAATCTATGCCATCAATGTTTCTTCTGAATCTTCTACTTCTAGTTTGTTCTTCAAGGTCTCAAACTCTTCAAAGTATTCTTCCACTGACTTGTTTCCTTGAGACAGTTTTTTGAACCTCTTTTGTCGGTCTATGTGGTAATTGGCTGAATATATCTCTTCCTCATAGCAAACTTTATGTCTTCCCAGTTGCTAATATGTTCATGCCTCAATCTCCTCCTCTCTGATGTTTCTCTGTCCCACCATGCGAAAGCATTGTCTATGAGTTTAGCTGCAGCTAAGGAGACCTTTCTCTTCTCTGAGTATTGGTAATACTCATAGATGTACTCCATTCTTCTTTTCCAATCCAGATAAGCTTCTGGATTTACCTTTCCAGCAAAGGTATGTGTTGTGACTTTCAAATCCTTGCCTCCACGCCTGTGTTCATCATCCTCATGGTCTCTGTCTCTAGATCCATGTCTAGGCTGATGATTGTTTCTTCTGCGGCTGCCTCTGCCATGGTTGTTATGTCCTCTGCCTCTTTGATTTGGATCAGGAGGTAGCTCATCTTCTTATAGTTTATGTTGGAAAGCCTAGAATCTAAGGTTTGAAATATTGAATCATAGATCTCGTGTTTACCTCAGAGATGGCAGCGGAATGGATTGGTAATCGAGATCAGCAGCGACTCAGGTGCTTCGCCTCTACCAGATACACACGCACACAAAGATGGAAAGCCGGGATGCTAGTGCCGGATCTAGGGATCACTGAGTTTAGGTGGCTAGGTTTCTCTGCAAAACAAACAGAACAACTAGGGTTCCAGGTCGTTCATATAAACCTTTATATAGACCTGGAATGACTAAACCGATCATTGGAATAATTCCAATTCGTTTAAGTCATCAAATCGAAACATCAGTTTCGAAACCCGGCCTGTGTCGATCGACACACTCACTGTGTCGATCGACACACCTCTTTAAAACTCAATATCAATGTGCATCCAATACACATCAACATGATCATTACCATAATGATCATTCCCATATTTATGTTTCCAGTTTATTTAGGTGTGTGACCCTATAGGATCATATAATACTGGCAGTAAGTCTACAACTTACAGATTGCAAGAGGCTTCTAGCAAAACATTGCAACCACCCAGTATTATACAAATGTCTGATCTCGACACACAACTATCATTAGGAGTGAGTACAAGCGTGATTTCAGGACACAATCCTAACAATCTCCCACTTGTACTGGAATCATCAATTCCTATAATCCTTTTGTCTCTATATCTCGATTTGGCATAAGGCAAGATTAGTGTCGTCCTTATTAAGCCAACATCGTGTTCATCGAACTCCTGATCTATACTGAACAAGACAAACAACTGAACTACAGTTCGTTTGAGTGCGGCCACACATTTTCTCAGTATCAAATCTTCGACAGGCCCTGAGATATTTATCTCCCGTTATACAGGAGGGACAAATTCCATCTTGTTCCATCCCTGTTCCTATACACACTTCATGATACACCTAAGCAATGCCTTTATAGCCGCCAGTTACAGGTCGACGTTTGACAAGGTCAAAATGCACCAATTCATATGCAAGAAAGCATGATGAACTCAGGTCTAAGGACTATACTCTATAGTCGTAATGAGAACCTCTCATGACACGGATATAACTATCCTGGAGACTTCTCATTAGCGAGTCACGTCCGATCATATGTTCATCAACATATATCTATGTGACTGACTGTGATACTCATATCACTGACTCCATGAAACTTAGTCAACAGTCACCTCACAAGCTAGTCTCTCGCGGTTGTCAGTGTCCCATATTGACAACCTCGACTAGGGACACATCTTAATTTATGTCATCTGTAACTTATAGGGTTTCATAATCAAGTCCTCAACTTGATGACCTATAATATCGCACAAACTTATTTTGGGACCATTATTTAGATTACAATAAATAATGCTGAAATCAAATTTCATTAAACATATCCAAAAGTATGTTTACAAGAACATCTTAATATGACTAAAATAAAACAACAAGAACTCCCACTAGAATCAAGATTACATCTTAAGATCTCTAATGCCTACAGCAGTAGTATGACTCTCATGCTTAGGCCTTGGGAGTGGCTTAGTCAGAGGATCAGCGACATTCTCGTCTGTCGGAACTCGGCTGATCTTCACTTCTCCTCTATTGACGATATCACGAATCAGGTGATATCTCCTCTCTATGTGTTTGGACTTCTGGTGTGACCTGGGTTCTTTCGCCTGAGCAATGGCTCCATTGTTGTCACAAAACAAAGCCACTGGCTCCAAGATACTGGGAACCACACCAAGTTCAGTCATGAACTTCTTGATCCAAACAGCTTCCTTTGCCGCTTCTGAAGCAGCAACATATTCAGCTTCCGTCGTGGAATCAGCTACGGTGTTCTGCTTAGAGCTCTTCCAGCTCACTGCACCGCCATTTAGACAAAAGACGTATCCAGAATGTGATCGGAAATCCTCTATGTCCGTCTAAAAACTCGCATCAGTGAATCCATTCACCACAAGCTCTTCACTTCCTCCATATACCAAGAACTTATCCTTGGTATGTCTCAAATATTTGAGAATATTCTTGACAGCTGTCCAGTGATCTTCACCTGGATCAGATTGGTATCTACTCTTCATGCTTAACGCGTAAGCTACATCTGGACGAGTGCAGAGCATGACATACATGATAGATCCTATTGCAGAAGCATAAGGAATCCTATCCATGCGTTCTCGCTCAGCATGTGTCGCCGGACACTGCTTCTTGCTGAGACTAATGCCATGAGACATCGGTATGAAGCCCTTCTTGGAATCATGCATCTTGATTTTGTGCAACACCTTATCAATATAAGTGTCATGGTACAATCCAATCAGCTTGTTCGATCTATCTCTGTAGATTCTGATTCCAAGGATGTACGCGGCTTCTCCCATGTCTTTCATGGAAAAACAACTTCCGAGCCAAGTCTTAACAGACAGAAGCAACAGAACGTCATTACTGAGAAGAAGTATGTCATCGACAAACAGTACGAGAAACGCAATTCCGCTCCCACTAGTCTTCTTGTATACACATGGTTCTTCTTCGTTCTTGAAGAAACCAAATTGTTTTACTGCTTCATCAAAACGAAGATTCCAACTCCGTGATGCTTTCTTCAATCCATAAATGGATTTATGAAGCTTGCATACCTTCCTAGCATTCTTAGGATCTACAAAACCTTCAGGTTATGTCATATACACATCCTCTTCCAAAATTCCATTCAGGAAGGCGGTTTTGACATCCATCTGCCAAATCTCATAATCATAATAAGCGGCAGTTGCTAGAAGAATCCGAATGGATTTAAGCATAGCGACTGGGGAATAGGTTTCATCATAGTCAACACCATGAATCTGTTTGAAACCTTTAGCCACCAACCTAGCTTTATAAATTTGGACATTACCATCCACGTCAATCTTTTTCTTGAAGATCCATTTACACTCAATGGCTTTTGCACCATTAGGTAAATCGACCAAGGACTATACTTGGTTTTCTGACATGGATCCCATTTCGGATTTAGAGGCTCCAAGCCACTTTTCGGAGTCTGGGCCCATCATTGCTTCCGCGAAGGTCGCAGGTTCGTCACTTTCAATGATCATCAGATCATTGCGATTGGTCACGAGAAATCCATAATATCTCTCGGGTTCGTGATGGATCCTTCAGGATCTGCAAACTTCAGGCTCCACAGGTATGGGCTCCACAGAACTTTGTGGATCCAACAGCTGCTCTTCCTCAGCAGGTTGAGCAGTCTCCTGTGCATCTTGAATTTCTTCGAGATGTACTTTACTCCCACTGCTTTTCTTAGAAAGAAATTCCCTCTCAAGAAAAGAACAGTCCCGAGCAACAAAGACTTTGTTCTCAGATCGGTTGTAAAAGTAGTATGCCTTGGTTTCCCTAGGATAACCAACGAAGTAGCATTTATCTGATTTGGGTGCGAGCTTGTCAGAGATTAAACGTTTGACATAAGCCTCACAACCCCAAATCTTCAGGAAAGACAGACTTGGAATATTCCCAGTCCACAACTCATGTGGTGTCTTTTCAACTGATTTAGATGGCACCCTATTTAGTGTAAACGCAGACGTTTCTAGAGCGTATCCCCAGAAGGATAATGGAAGATCTGAATGACTCATCATAGACCGAACCATATCCAATAAAGTTCGATTCCTCCTCTCTGACACTCCATTCCATTGGGGTGTTCTAGGAGGAGTGAGTTGTGAAACAATTCCACACTCGCTCAGATAGTCACTGAACTCTTGACTCAAGTATTCTCCTCCGCGATCCGACCGCAGAACTTTGATACTTTTGCCAAGTTGGTTCTGTACTTCATTCTTGAACTCCTTGAATCTATCAAAGGATTCTGACTTATGTCTCATCAAATAGACATAGCCATACCTACTGAAGTCATCAGTAAATGTAATGAAGTACTTTTAATTTCCTCTGGCAATAGTGCTCATTGGCCCACATACATCAGTATGAATAAGGCCCAATAAATCACTGGCCCTTTCAGTCGGTTTGTTGAAAGGGGCCCTAGCCATTTTGCCCATCAAGCAAGATTCGCATTTCTCACATGATTCAAAATCAAATGAGCCCAGAAGCCCATTACGATGGAGCCTCTGAATGCGTTTCTCATTGATGTGGCCCAAACGACAATGCCATAAGAAAGTTGGGTTTTCGTCATTTGACTTAAACCGCTTTGTATTTATGTTAAAGACATGCATTTCTTGCTTTAAGACATATAACCCATTATCTAATGGGGCGCTACCTTAAAACGTACCATCACGATGAAAAGAACAAACTTTATTCTTAATAGCAAAATCAAAACCTTCCAAATCCAAAACGGAAACTGAAATTATGTTTCTGCTAATCGCAGGTACAAAGTAGCAATTATTCAATTCTAAAACCATGCCAGAAGGTAAAGACAAATCATAAGTGCCTACGGCCAGTGCAGCAACCTTAGCTCCATTCCCGACCCGTAGCTCCACTTGTCCTTTCTTCAGCGTTCTACTGTTTCTTAGTGCCTGCATATTAGTACAAATATGAGCATCGCAGCCGGTATGCAATACCCACGAAGTAGAACTAGGATTCATAACATTAAGTTTGATAACATATATACCTGAATCAGACGCATCATACGTCGTCTTCAGCTTCTTCATATCTTCCATGAACTTCTTGCAGCTTCTCTTCCAATGCCCTAGCTGCTTGCAGTAGTTGCATTTGTCATCAGGAGAAGGCACAGATTTGGGCTTGGGCTTGGGCTTGTCTTGACTCTCAGTCTGGACAGCTTTAGCCTTTCCCTTATCCTTACTAGGTTTCTTGAACCTTTTACCCCCTTGTACCATCAATACATTAGGAGTCTCCTTCTTAACATTCGGCTCTGCTGTCTTTAGCATGCCGTGCAACTCAGTCAATGTCTTAGTCATGTTTTGCATGTTATAGTTCAATATGAACTGATCAAAACACGACGACAAAGACCGCAGAATCATGTCAGTGGCTAGCTCCTGGCTAATGGCACAGTCCAGTTTCCCCAGGTTATCAATGTAACCCATCATTTTAAGGACATGAGGACTCACTGGACTGTCCTTAGCCAGCTTGCAATCCATGAGAGATTTAACCGTCTGGTATCTCTTTGTGCGAGCTTGCTCCTGAAACAAGGCTTTCAGGCTGTTAATCATCTCAATCGGTGACAATACGTTCTCATATTGCTTCTGCAGCTCAGAGTTCATAGTCACTAGCATTAGACAATTAACGTCTTTGACATCAGCAGAATGCTTATCCCAAGCATTCTTGTCTGCCTGCGTGGCATTGGAACGTAGCCTCTCGGGGAGAACTCTTGTAAGGAAATATTCCTTGTTCTCCTGCCTGAGAACTATTCTCAGGTTCTGATACCATTCCAAGAAATTTGATCCATTAAGATTGTCCTTCTCAAGGACGGATCTTAGCGAGAAAGTGTTGATGTGAGAAAGTGTTGATGTGAGTTGGGACGTACATAGCTGTAATTAAAAGAGGTAGAGGTTTTCGTTATGATGTTCAAGGAAATGAGAATTCTTATCTAATAAGAAAACTCACATTGTATTCAAAACTATGTTTCCTCAGATGAGTACAATGAACCAAGATCCTTACTTCACCAAAATTTGAGTGGGCGACTCGCCATCACCCAAACTTTAGTTATCTAGGTAAACAAATCATTGCTAATTGTACCCAGTACAACTCTTGGTCGCAGATATGACAATCCATGTCTTATCCACTCTGATGTCTCTGGGCCTAGAACTTCTGATAGCCAAGTCAAGTAAACCAATCTCTTCAGTCTTGTGATCATTGACAGTCGCACTGCAAGTCTATCAATGATCACCTGCCTTACTCATGTAATTGTGGATACCAAGGACTCCAAGACTATCCAACAACGAAACGAGTCTTGACAGTAGACAAGATCGGGCAAGACATCAAGATCACTTGATATTTAGTTGAGGAAAAGAACTATTTAATCTTGATGCATATCCAATATGCATCCAAAAAGTTTTTTAAGTTGTTTAAAACATCTAGATTCATTAAGTTTAAGTTAATCTAGGAACAAGGAATTAGATTTGGTTTGGTATTCGCAATTTGAGGTTCAACCACCAAATTTGTGAGCGGTCTGTCGATCGACACATCCTTGTGTCGATCGACATGACCTAACCAAAACCAAATTGGTTTTTCCGGTTCAATCCAATTGAACCGGGTTGATAACCGGTAAATCTAATTTAACCGAAATCAACCAATTAAACCGGTTCTAAACTAATTGAGATAACCAGTCCAATCTAATTGAATCGGTTCATCCAATTAAACCGATTTAACCGATATAACCATGCGAGATAACCGGTTCAATCCAATTGAACCGATCTATCCTTTTGCATAGCCTGTGTCGACCGACACACTGGGTTGTGTCGATCGACACAGGCTATGCAACAGAAATCTGATCTCAGATCGGAACCCTAAAAATTTTATAAGTGTTTTGCGGCGCGTCGACCGACACAAGATTAGTGTTGATCGACACTATGCGAAAACACCCGATCATCGTTTTAAAGCAGAAACTTTACTTGTTCAAAACATGATCTAGCAGGCATAAATCTAATCAAATACATCATTAGTCGAATTACATGCCTTTGATTCAATGGATTAAAACCTTAAAGCTCTGATACCACTGTTGGAAAGCCTAGGATCTAAGGTTTGAAATATTGAATCATAGATCTCATGTTTACCTTAGAGATGGCAGCGGAATGGATTGGTAATCGAGATTAGCAGCGACTCAGGTGCTTCGCCTCTACCAGATACACACGCACACAAATCTGGAAAGCCGGGATGCTAGTGCCGGATCTAAGGATCACTGAGTTTAGGTGGCTAGGTTTCTCTGCAAAACAAACAGAACAACTAGGGTTCCAGGTCGTTCATATAAACCTTTATATAGACCTGGAATGACTAAACCGATCATTGGAATAATTCCAATTCGTTTAAGTCATCAAATCGAAACATCAGTTTCGAAACCCGGCCTGTGTCGATCGACACACCTCTTTAAATCTCAATATCAATGTGCATCCAATACACATCAACATGATCATTACCATAATGATCATTCCCATATTTATGCTTCCAGTTTGCTTAGGTGTGTGACCCTATAGGATCATATAATACTGGCAGTAAGTCTACAACTTACAGATTGCAAGAGGCTTCTAGCAAAACATTGCAATCACCCAGTATTATACAAATGTCTGATCTCGACACACAACTATCATCAGGAGTGAGTACAAGCGTGATTTCAGGACACAATCCCAACAGTTTAGCCATTTCTTCATCTGTTGAATTATCAACAGGTTGCTTCTGCTCTTTGTTCAGGTTGCGAATTGGTGCCATAGGTGGAGCTGCTGGTGCTGGTGGTGGAATTAGTCTCTGCTCCAACTGAGTGATCCTATCACTGATTCCTCTCATGGCTTCTAGCAGTTGAGCCATCGTAATCTGAGCTAGTTTGGGACAAACTACAACGTCTAGTTTGCTTGAATCACACAAACACGGAGAACACAAAGGGTTGCGGTTTTCTTTGCTAAGAAAAACTCATGTACTTTATTGATCTAGGGTTAATGATACACTGCTGCGAGAGGGGAGTTTATAAACATTCCAAACAGCTATGCCCTTCTAGGGGACTTGAAGCAAATAAACAAAAAGGAAATACAGACTCGATTGGGACAAACTACAACGGCTAGTTTTTATTGAAAGGGAAAACAGACTCTAAAATTGAAAATAAGATCACACAAAACAAAGAAACTCATTAGTCATAATCTGAATGGAAATACTTACCTTGTATAGGTCTTGGACGAGTTCACTTTGTGTTTAGATGAGAAAAATGATCGTTGGAGCTGACAAATCTTCTTTTAAATGAAGTGATGTGTTTTGCTCCAACTCTTCTTGCTTTGGCGTGTTGATGAATAAGGTAAGTTTCTTCTGAGCTGAGTTGAATAATGTTGGACCGTCATGCATATCATAAGCTTGTTCTTGCACTTGTTTAGAAACTTGATTAAGCATGCATTACACAGCTTTGTTGACTAGTTCTCTTAGAACCTTTGTAGCTGATCCCGTCAGTGTACCTTTCCTTACGATGAGCATTGGATCTTCTGGTTCTATGTCCTCATCATACCACGACCACTTATGCCGACTACTTCACTGAAGTAAGTGACCCCAACTCCTTCCTATACCAACAAACACTGCTGCCTTGCTAGCACACAATTCTTAAATCTCCGCGCACACTATTCGGTCTTCAATTACGGTCGGTTCCAACAGAGCCAATCTTCAAGAGGAACCGCCATCCTCATCCGGAGATTCGCCATTGACGGTTTCGGAACTCACCTAACAAAAGACTCTAATCCACCAAACTGAAGGAAAGAAAGTAACCTTTCTAAGCCCTGACATCCCACCGCCAAGATTCATGTTTATTCCTCCACCGTCCTCTAAAGGATTCAATCCCCACCAAAGCTCGCTGAAGAGTCTCAAAGCCTCGGAGCTTCTGCAGCGAACGGATACTGGAATCTTGCAATTTTATTAATGAAACGATATGGATATCATATGAGTCATGTTCTTAAATAGACGAGATGTTTTGGACAGAAAATCTAAAAAGCGGTCATACTTAACAATTAAAGAAATTGAAAATATGGAGATATCATCAATCATACCTTCCGTAAAACTATACATTGAAGTTGATTTACTTTTTCTCAAAAACTTCATACAATAAATCTCAATTGGGTTGCAAATGGTAGTGCAAAAGATATACAAGTAGAATAAGAGGAATAAATATTAGTAAAATAGGAATGACTAAAATAGAGGAATCTGAGAAATAAAATGAATTAGAGGAATATATGTAGAAAAATAAAATGTTAAGATAAATGGTAAGTTCAACGAACAAAAAGATAAATGGTAACAAATCAGAGAAATACATAGAAAACACAAATTAGTTTAAAATGTATATATATATATATTTAATAATAATTTGTATAATTACGAAATTAAGTAATAAATAAATAACTAAAACATTAATTAAAAATAAATATCACAACTACGAAATTTAAAACAAAAGAAGTAAAAAAGAAATTTATCCGCTGGTGGTGAATTCCACATTGTTTTACTAACCATATTTTCTTAGCAATTTAATCACAAACAATTTTCATATAAGTCTCGACTTCTGTTTCTTCTTCCACCCCAACTCTTTGATCATCATTCACATTATGTTGTCTTTCTAAATCAGTTATTCCATATGTTCTCTCAAAGTCAATGTCTTCGATATTTTCATTCAGATGAAATTGTGAAATCCCATTATAGAAAATATGACATATCTTTGTACTATAATGTTATATATTGGAAGTTCATTTAAAGCTCTCCATTTTCTTCCAAACACCTCATGTTCGTTCTATAACCGAACGAAGGGTTACATGCCATCTTTTAAATATATTTTTGCTATTCACTGAAGGTTTGATTGAAGGATTTTTTTTTTGGTTTCTGATATACCATGGATTTTAGGGCTTTTAACCATGGTATATATCTTATTTATCGAGTCATTTACTATGTTTTAGAGTCTTTTCAGGTATTTATTAGGTACAAGCACATTTGGAGCAGATTTGGTGATTATGGCACTTTCTGGAGCTTTTTGGAGTGTTTGGCCGAGAGATAGAGTTCTTTGTGGACATTTGAGGAATGCATCGATCGACACACCTTTGGTGTCGATCGTTGCATATGCGAGATGGGCCAGACTCGGCGGTTTAATGAAGAATGCTGATATTGCAGAAAAGCCCAGATATTTACACAGAAGCTCAAAACGTGTTTTAGACTATATATTAGGGTTTTTAGCCACCTGTTTAGGCTACGCTTTTATTACGCTTTATTTTATTGTCAGAGAGAGTTAGAGGCTGATCCTGATCTCGAAAGAGAGAGGATTTCGAACCCCAGTTCTTTGTTTTATTATATGCTATTTGGTTTTTGATAGGTTCTAAGTTTTACCCTATTCTAAACTGCAAGTGAACAGCAATGTCAAAGTAGTATATAGGGTTATTGAATCCACAGAGACACTAGGTCTCGATAGATCAGAACAGTAGGGACTTATACTAGAAATAAGCAGATGGTGAAGTAAATAAATTGCGAAGCAAGAAAGTAAACAATAGCAAGTTGGTTGTGAAAGCAATAAACTAAAAGCGTCAAACCTAGGGTATTCTAAGGAAATCAGACAAGCAGACAGTTCATTCAGCAAGGATCTAATTAAGCACAGTTCTAGAACTCAAAACACAAATATAGAATTAACCAAATTCCTTTGCGATAATTCTCTAAGTCTAAGTGCAGCAAACCAAACTTTCGTTTGCGAGAACTAACAGATTAAACTAGCATTAATCCCAAGTATGATATGTTCACAATTATCCTAAACCAAACTTCCGTTTGCGCAAAGTTTAATTGCCCAATTTAATTAGTTCAGATTCCTAAACCCCACTTCCGTGACGTATTTAGCAACCTAAGATCTAGATTCTAATTGATCAGGTTAGAACTAGCTTTAAGCACAATTAAATTGAAGAACAGATATAGTTTGAATCCTTAACTGAATTTGAACAAGTCTAGAAAGTCATGAAATCCTATGTGAGAAACCCTAAACCTAACAAGGAATCTACTCAGACATAGATAATGAAAACATAATCATATGATGAATAAATTGCATAAAAGAATAAGAGTAAAAGGGGTTCGAAATCTTCTCCAAATACAGATGATGTAACAGGTTCAGATCAGCCCCAAAAGCTCTAAAAATCCTCTGCTCTTAATTATGAAAGCGTATTGTAAAGCGTATCTAATTAAAACACTAAAAACTCTATTATATAGGTCTAATCTCGGCCAGGGGCTTCTTTGTAAATATCAGGAACTTCTGGATCAAAGTGCAAATTCTTGACTCTTCATAAACCGCCGAGTTTTGGCCCATCTCGCTGGTGCATCGATCGATGCTAGAGTGCAACGATCGACACCTTTCTCTGTTTCGGACAGTGAACTCTATCTCTCGGCCAATCACTCCAAAAATCTCCAAAATGCTCCATTATCTCCAATTTAGCTCCAAACCTGATTATACCTGTAAAAGACTCTAAAAGAACACAAAAGACACTAAAACACACTTATATCATGGCCTAAAACTAGTAAAAACCATGATATATCAACTCCCCCACACTTAGCCTTTGCTTGCCCTCAAGCAAAACATAGAACTAAAACATGGTGAAGAGGTTTGAAAACTCTTCAGAAACTCATTTCATCCTAGAAGCTACAATACTCAGATTCCCCTTAGTAAACCACTGAAAGAATCAATCACAGGATATCAAGACCAACATGTACTTCCCCCACACTTAGCAACTGTCCTAGGTAAACTCCACAATCACATTCAAGCATTCAAATTCTCCCTACTGACTTCTGCAAGTATTTAAGTGCGGTCTCACCTAAGGAGTATCGATCAAAGGGCACATGGATTCTTACCTTATCAGCTCTAGACCACCATACTATCTTTCTCTAGTCCCTTTCTTCTCTTTCCCTTCTTTAACAACTGATTTTTCCCCATTGGGTATCATTTTATTTTTTTTTATCAGTGTTCTTCCCGTTATGGGGTGTACTTTGGACATATTCTATGGATCACATGAGAGAAAATAGTGTTTGCTACCATTCCCATGACCATTTCGGAGTTACTAACTCATCCTCAGTTTATTATCTTTTTTTTTTTTTTACTTTATAGAAGGGGAGAAGGGAACTAAATAGGATAGGTTGACAGGCTGTGTCAGAACTAACAAGGGAATCCGACACAAAGTATACCAAGCCCTTAGGTGAGAAATCTAAGTCAGTATTAAATTGAAGTCAGTAAAAGGATCCTCTGATACCTGAAGTGATGTGGGTGTTCCCAGTAGGTTGATCTGTGATGGGGTTTTCTAATAGTCAGAGATAGATCCTGCAACTTCATCTCAATGGTTACTTAAGTTCCTGCAAGTCTTGTTAATCTTCTCAGAAAATCATAGTTTCTTACTTAAACAATTTTGACTCAATAAAACAAATTTTTTTGAAAAACGGACTGACTCTTAAGAAAACAGAAAACAAAAGTCAGTAGCACCTCCCCCACACTTAAGACACACTGTCCCCAGTAGTGTCCAACGAAGGATCGGTAAAAAGAAAATAAAAAATTGAAAAGATGAAATTATGTCTGTCGGGTTACCTCTGTCGCTCAGGCATCGATCGTTGCACTAAGTGCATCGACCGTTACTTGGCGATTTTCGTGTATGGTCGATCGTTGCTCAAGAGCGCAACGATCGCTGCAATGCGATTCCTTTCGTGCTGTGACGATCGACACAGAAGTGCGTCGATCGTTGCACTGCGATTTTGTCCGAGACCTGCAAACATAAACTCACCAAAAACAAAAACAAACGTAAAATCCTAACAAAAACACCAAAAATTAAGTAGAAAAACACCAGTACCTAATGGTGGGTTGCCTCCCACCCAACGCTTGTTTAAGGTCAATAGCTTGACCGGACGGATGGGAATTTTCAGGTACCAGGAGGTCCTGACAGAGACTTTTTCTGTCTCTGTTCAAGTCTCCTCATCCAAGGTGGTGAGTAGGCTGTTGCGGAATGCTCATGTACAAGAAAAGATGGAGTGAAATGTGCTCCAGGATCTATAACCATGGTATTATCCGGCTGCTCAAAATCTGCGTCCCTTATGGTGAATGTCTGCCCATCTATCAGTGGCTTTCGCAGCTTATCCATCTCATAGTGCAGTGGTTCATATCCCAGATGGAGGTCTATCAAGCTGTTCCTAACATCAATCAATGCTCTTGCTGTAGCCAAAAAGGGTCTCCCAAGAAATAATGCTTCATCCGGATCACAGTCATATCTCAGCACAAGGAAGTCCGTTGGAACTAAGTAGTTTCCAACTCTCACCGGAATGTCCATAAGGAGTCCTTCAGGAACTCGTATGGACTGATCAGCTAGGACAAGAGAAGTCCTAGTAGGAGTAAAATCCAACATACCCAGCTTCTCTGCCACAGAGTAAGGCATCAAACTTCCAGCAGCTCCTAAATCACACAGAGAGCGTCTAAAGTTATCCTCAAAGATAGAACAATCCAGCACAAAGACTCCAGGATCAGGCAGCTTCTTCGGGATCTTAGTTAGCAGAACATCACTAATATGCTGAGGAACTACTATCACCCAGTCTTTCAGATCATCATCCAGGGGCAACATCTTGTTTAAGTACCTCTGCACACATGGATGATAAGGTGGATCATCAGAAGTTGGAATTTCTTCCAATTCTTCACCAATCCCTTCTAATTTCTTCAGCTCTTCAATCTCTTGCCTAATCACTTCAGACACTGAGGAGTGTTGTCTAACAATCTGTTCGTAGATCTCCTGTTGAGTAATCTCAGAGGCTCCATTGAATAGGCGATCAAGCTCCAAGTCAGCATCTATGCCATTATCATCCGACAGTTCTGTCTGTTCACGCCCTGCAACGACCGACACTAAGGGTGTGTCGATCGTTGCCCTCCCGACGGGTGTATCGATCGGCACAGATGTTGCATCGATCGACGCACTGCAGCAGATTTCACCCGAGAGTTTTTCACAAATATCCGAAAATTCTTGTTCTGTCACCAACTCAGCTGTACTTAGCTCAAATCTTTCACCTAGGTGAGATCCATCATTAATATACACAAACCAGGCCTTAACATGAGTGTCTGCCACTCCTTTTCCCTTCAGTGAGCTGGACATCTGGTTCACCTGAGTGTCCAACTGCTTCAAGTGAGTGCTCATAGACTCAAACTTCCCATTGAGGTCTTCATAGACAGCGTCCAACTTCTTGTTGCAGTCCACATAAATCTTGGTCTGACTCTCAATCAGTTGTTCCATCATAGCCTCCATTTTGCTCTCATGGGCTGTAGGTGCAGGAGGAGTCTGATAGGATGTAGATCCATAGGTTCTCTGAGTACCTTGTCCATAGGTCTTCTGAAAACCACCAGTCTGTCCTCCATTGGAGAATCTGTTCCCCTGTTGATTACTAAATCTATTACCTTGGAAACCAGAACCTCCTATGAAATTCGCATCTTCTTCCTGAGTGTCCTCCTCAGTCTGAATCACCTCTACATCTTGGGCAAAGTGGACAGCTTTCTTACTTGTCAGGAGATTGTAAACTGTGTCCAATCTGGATCTTATATTAGCTATATCAGAATTCTCTACAGTTCCACCAGATTTCTTCCTCCTTTCATCCATTGTCTTGCAACTGTTGCTGCCAATCAGGTTCTCAATCAACTGCTTAGCTTGTGTAGGAGTCCTGGTGTTGAAATTAGCATTACTGGAATTATCCAGCGCAGTCTGGTAAGGGAGATCTATGCCTCTGAAGAAGATACCAATCAGTTGTACTTCTGTGAATCCATGGTGTGGACAGTCACGCTGATACTGCTTAAATCTCATCCAGGCAGTCTTCAAGGGCTCCACAGCTCCTTGGGAAAAAGTGAGTATGTCCTGTCTGGACTGATCTGAGCGCGCATCATCATAAAAGTGACGCATGAACTCACTCTTTAAGTCTGCCCAAGTAGTATACTGACCAGGTGCCAGTTGTCTCAGCCATGCACTAGCGTCTCCAGCAAGACTGTGCGGAAATAGCTTAAGGAACAGATAGTCCGGGCATACTCCTTCATACTTCATGCCAGTGACTATGTCCTCAAACTTGTCAATGTGATCCATAGGCTTCTCTGCTTGAAGACCATGAAAAGCAATCTGCCTCATCAGCTGGTAGTAGATGGTCTTGACCTCAAAATCATTCCTCTCAAAAGCAGGAAGCACTAGAGCTGCTCGGTTTGCATGAAACTCATCAGGTCTGTTGTAGTCAGCTAGTGTTCTCTCATGAACCACCATCTCTCTACCTTGGGCCCGTTCCTGACCCTGGTTTTGGTCCTGCTCCTGTCGATGTTGCTCAGGAGGGTCAGGGATCACTCGTCCATCAGCATCAATCCTCTGCCCAGCAGCATTGTAAGGATTGTTTTCCGGATCCCTCAGGACACCTTCAGCATCTTGTATCAAGATCAGACGTTCTCGTACCATTCTCTCTCTCTCTCTTTTCTCTTTTGATAGTCCTTTCTAGAGGTCCAAGTTCCTCTAGTCCGAGATTAACTAAGCTCGAGTTCGGATTACTTCGAGTTTTCTGCGTTGGCATAAACTGTCTGTAATCGTCCAGCAATGATCGATGCTATCAGTGCAATGATCGATTCAATCTCAGAATCGCCTAGTGACGAACAACGCAAGGGATGCAACGATCGACGCAAGGCGAAAGTCGTACCTGCGACAGAAAGAAACAGAGAAAAAGTTAGCAAAATATAAAAACAAAACGAAAAAGCAAAAACAAAAAGAAAAATTTCTAGTAAAAACCCTAAGTTCGGTCCTATCGAAGACTCTAAGAGTCCCCGGCAACGGCGCCAAAAACTTGATAGGTTCTAAGTTTTACCCTATTCTAAACTGCAAGTGAACAGCAATGTCAAAGTAGTATATAGGGTTATCGAATCCACAGAGACACTAGGTCTCGATAGATCAGAACAGTAGAGACTTATACTAGAAATAAGCAGATGGTTAAGTAAATAAATTGCGAAGCAAGAAAGTAAACAGTAGCAAGTTGGTTGTGAAAGCAATAAACTAAAAGCGTCAAGCCTAGGGTATTCTCAGGAAATCAGACAAGCAGACAGTTCATTCAGCAAAGATCTAATTAAGCACAGTTCTAGAACTCAAAACACAGATATAGAATTAACCAAATTCCTTTGCGATAATTCTCTAAGTCTAAGTGCAGCAAACCAAACTTTCGTTTGCGAGAACTAACAGATTAAACTAGCATTAATCCCAAGTATGATATGTTCACAATTATCCTAAACCAAACTTCCGTTTGCGCAAAGTTTAATTGCCCAATTTAATTAGTTCAGATTCCTAAACCCCACTTCCGTGACGTATTTAGCAACCTAAGATCTAGATTCTAATTGATCAGGTTAGAACTAGCTTTAAGCACAATTAAATTGAAGAACAGATATAGTTTGAATCCTTAACTGAATTTGAACAAGTCTAGCAAGTCATGAAATCCTATGTGAGAAACCCTAAACCTAACAAAGAATCTACTCAGACATAGATTATGAAAACATAATCATATGATGAATAAATTGCATAAAAGAATAAGAGTAAAAGGGGTTCGAAATCTTCTCCAAATACAGATGATGTAACAGGTTCAGATCAGCCCCAAAAGCTCTAAAAATCCTCTGCTCTTAATTATGAAAGCGTATTGTAAAGCGTATCTAATTAAAACACTAAAAACTCTATTATATAGGTCTAATCTCGGCCAGGGGCTTCTTTGTAAATATCAGGAACTTCTGGATCAAAGTGCAAATTCTTGACTCTTCATAAACCGCCGAGTTTTGGCCCATCTCGCTGGTGCATCGATCGATGCTAGAGTGCAACGATCGACACCTTTCTCTGTTTTGGAAAGTGAACTCTATCTCTCGGCCAATCACTCCAAAAATCTCCAAAATGCTCCATTATCTCCAATTTAGCTCCAAACCTGATTATACCTGTAAAAGACTCTAAAAGAATACAAAAGACACTAAAACACACTTATATCATGGCCTAAAACTAGTAAAAACCATGATATATCAGTTTTCTATTCAAGATGTTTTCTGTTTCGATGAACATGTCTGAGTAGATTACCTGTTAAGTTTAGGGATTCTCATTAGGGATTTCATGGAATTATAGGTTAATAAATCTGTAGGGATTCATATCTGTTAGTTCTTCATCTAGGATTGTTCTTACTGCTTAATCTGAAGTAGCTACCCAGATTTATGATGTTAGGTTGATTGATGCAACGACAGTTGGTTAATTAGCTAGAAAGAACCTAGATGAGCAATTTAATTACTCGCAAAGGAATTTGGTTTAATTAGATTGTGAACATATCGAACTTGGAATTAATGCTGGTTTAATCTGTTAGTAATTGCAAAGGAATTTGGATTGCTGCACTTAGACTTAGAGAATTCTCGCAACGACAGTTGGTTAATTCTAAATCTGTGTTTGAGTTCTAGAACAGTTCCTAATAAGATCCCGCTTGATTGATTGCCTGTGTTCCTGATTTCCTGAGAACTCCCTAGACTTAACGCTTCGCTTCCTTGCTCACAAACTCACTGCTATTTACTTTCTGCTTGATTTTTAGTTTCTAATCATATTTGCTTTCTCCTAGTTTAATCTTTTCTGTTCTAAATCTATCGTTGACCGGAGTCCCTGTGAATTCGATACCCTAATTGACATCACTGTGCACTTGCAGTTAGTATAGGGATTAATTCTTGACCTATCAAGTTTTTGGCGCCGTTTCCAGGGACTCTTTTGAGTCTTCGATAGATTTGAACTTAGGGTTTAGACTAGGTTTTTCGTTTTTGTTTTTTTTTTTACTAATTTTTTTTTTTCTTCTTTTTGTTCTTGCGTTTCAGGTACGCCTGTAATCGCCCTGCAACGATCGACACGGTCCTGTGTGTCGATCGTCACATCATCGCGCTTGCATCGATCGACGCTTCTCCTGCATCGATCGACACATATCGTAAGGAAGATGTATGATTTCTTTAGTTCAAAGATTGACAGCTCGCAGATAGCTGGGCTGAAGAGCAAGGTAGACTCTCTACATAGTCTTGTACTTGGAAAGTATGCGCAAAGAGCTATCAACTGTGTTGGAGGGAATGAATTCTACAGTCAGGAATCTGCTTTTCAGAGACCCTTCCAGCAACAGAGTAACTCCTTCTCAAGGAACTATGGTGTTTCTTCTTACCAAGCACCCCCTGCACCTACACATAAGAGCAGATTGGAAGCTATGATGGAGCAATTTCTTGAGGGACAACAACAGATCAATGTGTCATACAACTCAAAGATAGATGCATTGTATGAAGATCTGAATGGGAAGTTTGAATCTCTGAGCTCACATGTGAAGAAGCTAGATGTTCAAGTTCAACAAACAGCTGGAGCAATACAAAGGCATAATGAAGCTGGGAAAGCTAAACAGAAGCTGAACATCAATGCTGTAACCATAAGAGATGAGATTGACTTGCTGGGAGAAGAAGAGAGCATAATCTCGGATTTTCTAGGTGAATTATGTCTCTCTGAGATAAGCATCGATCGACACAACTCGTGCATCGATCGTTGCAACCCCGATCCGTCTAATGGAATTGAGCATAATCGCTTTGTGTCGATCAACACACCTACTGCATCGATCGACACAGATCGCAGACGAGACCAGAGCCTGCAACAGTCCCAAAACGAGTCTATAAGCCCATTGTGCCATATCCTAAGGTTCCTAAGCCCTCTAAACAAGAGCTAGAAGTGGATACCTGCATGAAAGTGATGGATAAGAAGGTGAATGAAACACCACCAGTTAAAGCTTCGCGAGTTCATGCAAAGAAGATGATCTCCACTAATGGTCATTTGAAAGAAGAAGTTCAGATTGGTGAAACTACAGTATCTGATAATGGGGAGAAGAAGATGTCGGTTCCTCTTGAACCTGCTCTAACATCTTCAGAGCCTGCAACTGCTCATAAGCTGAAAGCTCCAAACATCAGATCTCCACCAAAGGTAAGATATAAATCACCTAAGCTTAAACCTCCTGACCGCATTGTTTTGAATGCTGATAGGTGTAGTTTTAATCCCTATTCTACTGCAAGTGCACAGTGATGTAGTTGTAGTACTTAGGGTATCGAATCCACAGGGACTCCGGTCAACGATAGATAAGAACAGAAAAGATTAAACTAGGAGAAAGCAAAGGTGATTAAACTAAAAGCAGAGCAGAAAAGTAAATCAGTAGCAGGAGTGGTTTGTGAGCAAGGAAGCGAAGCGTTAGGTTTCAGGAGTTCTCAGGAAATTAGGAACACAAGCAATCAATCAGTCTGAATCTAATCAGAAACTATTCTAGAACTCAAAACACGGATATAGAATTAACCAAATTTCTTTGCGAGAATTCTCTAAGTCTAAGTGTAGCAAACCAAACTTTCGTTTGCGAGAACTAACAGATTAAACCAGCATTAAATTCCAAGTTTTATATGTTCACAATTAACCTAAACCAAACTTTCGTTTGCGAGAAGTTTAATTGCTCATCTAGGTTCTTTCTAGCTAAATTAACCAACTTTCGCTGCATTAATCAGCCTAACATCATAATTCTGATTAGCTACTTCAGATTAAGCATTAAGAACAACCTAAACAAAGAACTAGCAGATATGAATCCCTACAGATTGATTTAAACTATAGTTCCATGAAATCCCTAATGAGAATCCTTCAATCTAACAGGTAAACTACTCAGACATGTTCATTGAGACAGAAAATATCATAAGTAGAAAACCAAATATCATTAAACAGAATAATCAACAGGGGTTCGAAATCAAGTCTCTTTCGAGAACAAGATCAGCCCCTAAGGCTCTCTGAAATAAAATAAAACTAAAGTAAAGCGTAGCCTAAACAATGGCTTAAAAACTCTTATATAATGGTCTAAAGTCGGTTGGGGCTTCTTTGTAATTATGAAAACTTCTGGGCAAAGTTGCAATATCTAATTCTTCTCATTAAACGCTCGCGAGAATGTCCGCGTCAACCTTGCATCGATCGTTGCCACAAGTGTATCGATCGATGCAGGTCTGTGAATTCGACAGCGAAGTCCATCTCTCGGGTTAAATCTCCAAAATGCTCCAGAATGCTCCAACAACTCCAATTCCGCTCCAAACTTGTCTAGACCTGTAAACATAACTAAAAGACTCCAAAACATAGTAAAAGACTCGATAAATAACACATATACCATGGTTAAAAACCCTAAAATCCATGGTATATCAACTCCCCCACACTTAGCTCTTGCTTGTCCTCAAGCAAGTAAAGAACCAAAGCATAAGAAAAGAAGTTTGAACACAGAAACTCATTTCGTCCTAGGAACTTTCACAATCACATTCTGATGCGGTCATCAAAACCATACTAGACCAGGCGCTCGCTAACTCAAGCACTACGTCAGTCACTACGTCAGTCAGCACGCTGACTAACTCAACCACTACGTCAGTCAGCGCAACCAGACCCGATGGAGACCAACAGTCAGAAAATGAAGCACTCCGACCAATCCAGGAGGAACCAATCAACAAATCCAATTGTTCTGGATTCCCAACTCATCAGAGGACCAAGGAGAATTGGATTCGAACCAAAAGGAGTAATGGTTTGAAAGATATTCAACTTCCAAATCAGGAGATGCTACACTTGCCTTATTTGGAAGATTATGAGTTTATATGTTGCCAAACTCGAACTTGGCGACCAGGAGACTTATTACTACTCCTAGAAGCACTCTACAACACCTTAAGAAGCACCAGCACACACAGGATCAGGCGGATCCTATTGGAACATAAACCAACTCAACCGAAGCTATTTATGGAAGCTATGAAGACCAATTGGTTTGCCACCTCTCAAACCAAGATTTGGCGACCAGGAGACATTTACCACGAGGCCAAGAATATAGAAGATGTCCACAACTCATCCAGAATGCTCAGAATCAATTGGAGGCTCAGCTTGTTCAACTTTCCTTATTCTGACACAAGCACATTCAAGGAGAAGATCATCCAACGGCTCCTTTCCAAGAATGAGAGCTGCGAATTCTTTGCCTGTCAAGATGTTCCAGAGATTCTAACTTATCCCCTAAAGCCATCCAGATACAAAGAAAGCATCCAAGCCATTGAAGCCTTGCCATATTCAGCCTAACGGCTAGTTTTTCATTAAGTTCGATTTCTTTCTTGTTCAAGGTCAATATGACCGTTTGTAAAGAGTCTATAAAGGCATAGTTTAGCTCATTGTATTATTCACCTTTCAACCTTTCAATCAAAGTATTATTCAGTTTCTTCAAAGAGTGTTCTTTGTCAAGAATTTCCCCTTCTCTTGAATAAGTGTGTGATTCACCTATTCTCTAGAAAATCTTGGATTAACTTGTTTGTGTGATTCAAATAAGTTGTTCAACCACAGATTGAGAGAGTCAATCAAACCCACCGGTTGAGAGAGTCAATCATTTCATTCATCCATTCCATCCATCTCGGTCAAGCAAGAGAGCTCTTAAGCCAGTGCTTGTCCTCCATCAATCCATCGCTTAAGCTTCCGCTCCCGGGGCTGCATCATCTGGTATCAGAGCCGAAAGGTTCCTAATCAGGTGTATTCTATCCTTATCCTTTCGGTTTTCATTGCATTTAGTTTCTTAATTTTCTGTTTTCATTTGCATCTTAAAAACAAAACAAAAAAAACCATAAAAATTGTTTGTTTCCTCATATTATTTAATTTCTGATTTTTGTTTGCATATTTTATAATAATAAAAAAAAAGTTTTCTATTGTTTGATTTGAATTCCTTTAAACAAAAAAAAAAGAGTGTTATTTCCATATTATTTGTCTCAATTCGAAATTTAAAAAAAAAAAAAGTTTTCCATTGTTTGATTTGAATTCTTTTAAACCAAAAAAAAAAAGTGTTATTCCCATATTTGTTTTTGTGTGATTTCGAAAATTTTCTTAAAAAAAGAAAGAAAGAAGTTTTACATTTAAGTTTTGTGCCATAGAAATTTAGTTTCCATTTTTTACTCTTGCATCCAATTCAAAATCAAAAAAAAGAGGAAGGTTTTCACTTTTTGTTCAAACCACTTCGATCCCATTGATACTCTTCTAGTTTAAATTGTTTCAGGAACTAACTCAAACATGGGAGAAGGAGCAGCTACTGATCAGGTCACCATGAATCAGCTTCTTGAAGTCTTGAGAAGCATGAGTGAGCATCTGACCCAGCTAGAAAATTCCCATCCTACACAACAACAAGAAGAGAATGGACTTGGGAATACACCAAGAGCTACTTATGTGGAGCCTAAACCACCAGACCAACCTTGGAGAACAAGAACGACAAAGTCACATCCACCAAGGACTTCCCAACGAAAATCAGGGAGTGACTCAAGCCGTGCAACATTCAAAGCCACTTACAAGTCAAAAGTCAGGTTAATTTGGGATGATGGATATTATTATTATGGACCTGAATTCTTTATATATCCAGGAGGTAAAGCAAGCTATATAGATTGGGAAAGCAACATGGAAGAGTACTTTAGCTACTATTGTGTTCCTAATGAAGAGCGACTCCATATAGCACTTGGACAACTCACCAAAGAGGCTCTAAAATGGTGGAACAAAGAAGAGTATGAGAGATGGTACTACAAGGAGCCAAAGATCAGAACATGGGATGACTTAAAGTTGAGCATGTGGGAGAAGTATTGTTCACCGAACAAAACTACTTATCCACCGAAGAGATCATCAACTCCTAAACTTGTGCATGATGCCAATAGCTCTCAAACAAAGTATCAAGGTAAGTTCTCTGTCTCTAAGAATACATTAGAACTAATGTGTTGTAAGTGTAAGAGCAGGGATCATGTTGCTAAGGACTGTCCAAGAAAGAGGACTACAACATCAAATGGTGAAAAGCTAGTACCACAAGAGGCCAAAGGAGGAGAAAAGCAACCAGCAGCCTCTAAACCATTTAATGAGTTTCCCACCTTCAGATTTGCACCAGTAGAACACACTCACGAAATCCTGAAGGAGAAGCAAGAGAAGAAGCAGAGCCACAAAGCCTCACCCAATTCAACCGGATCCAGCTTTGATGCCTCACTCAAGCTCCTAGACATGCCAACACAAGGTAAGTGTTCTAACCTTGTAAATTCCAAAGAGTCAACCTGTTATAAGTGCCATAAAAGAGGGCATTTTGCTGCAAATTGTCCATCTAAGAAGTTGTTCAAAGATATAACATCAGAGTTGAAATTGGAAGTAACTAACACAAATGATAGTTTTGTGCAATCTGATATTTTAATTTCCAATTCAAGACTCATGCACTTGTCTTTGCCAAAGAGTTTTGATGCAGGAATAAGACAAGGAGAATGGCATATAAGCAAAGGTGAAGAAAATCAATTCTTACACCTTACTTGTTCAAAGGAGACCGCGAAAGAGGAAACCAAGCAAGACAACAACAGAAGAGTGCAAGCAAACAAGGTGAATTCTGAACTTAAAGTGAATAAACTTGTTTGTCAAACCACTGTTATGATGCACTTGTCTCTGGACCAAAAGGTTCATGAAAGTTTAGGTGTTAAAGAAGAAGTGGAGAAACACCAATGTCATGATCCACAAGCTAGTGAAGGACAAGAGTACATTCAAGGTACCATCATGACTGATGCACCAAGACATAAACAAGACAAGGTAAGTCAATATCTTACTAAAATTGTTCATATTGATTCCAAGGATATGATAATGCATTTGTCTTGTCCAAAAGAACTTGAGAAAGGTATAGGTCATGGAGTCAAGTTTCGGACAGAACCATCAATACAAAGGAATAAAGACGAAGAAGATCATGGAGATTCAACCAATGATGAACTAGAGCATAAAACTTTTAGTAGTACATGTACCAGGAGAGATGCGACTCTGAACCAGCTTGTCACATCCATAATGGTAAGCTCCAACCTTGTGCAACCTGTCTTTAAAGTCTCAAACTCAGATATAATACACTTGCTCTTTTCCTTAAGAGTTGACTTAGGTACAGGTCTGATAAAGATCAAGAAGCCAAGGGTAGACGGAGTCTTGAAAGAGAGACCAAAACCGAGCCATGTTTCCACACATGAGCCACAAGCAAATCAAGGGCTTGACGTATATCATGCTTCAACCAAACATGGGGTTATTTCTGAACTTAAAATGAGTATTCTTGACTATCAACCCACTGGTATAATACACTTGTTTCTTGAGTCAAGTGTTGAGACAGGGATTAGAGCCAAAGATAAGGCCAAATGGGAGATCAAGGAAAATCCACCGGACCAAACATCACTTGGCTCTACCATCATGCCCACTGAAGAAAGTCACCACCATCAGGATGTTAGCCAGGTAAGTCTATCGATACTCCACCTCATTTCTAATGACCCAACAACTCTGTTGAATGACTTGTTAAACTTCCCATAAGTTACTACAACTAGGGATAGTGAAATAGCTTCAAGTTTATCTCTTCATAAGAAACCCATAATGCACTTGTCTCTTTGCCAAAGTGTTGAGAATATTTCAGGTCTTAAGGAGGGCAGGAGCAAGATCAGCAAAGGAAACATCACACCAGCTCAAAGAAGAGGAGCATTGCTATCCTATTTTCTCAAAGAAGAGCCACCGGATGCTCCACAACTCAACCGGAATCAAAATGATTCCCAAGGTAATCTTCTAAACCCTCATTCACTTCACTAGACTAACTTGACTTATCTATGTGCAGGTTATCAAGTTTTGAGGTCAAAACTTCTTGAAGAGGGAGGGTATGATGCGGTCATCAAAACCATACTAGACCAGGCGCTCGCTAACTCAAGCACTACGTCAGTCACTACGTCAGTCAGCACGCTGACTAACTCAACCACTACGTCAGTCAGCGCAACCAGACCCGATGGAGACCAACAGTCAGAAAATGAAGCACTCCGACCAATCCAGGAGGAACCAATCAACAAATCCAATTGTTCTGGATTCCCAACTCATCAGAGGACCAAGGAGAATTGGATTCGAACCAAAAGGAGTAATGGTTTGAAAGATATTCAACTTCCAAATCAGGAGATGCTACACTTGCCTTATTTGGAAGATTATGAGTTTATATGTTGCCAAACTCGAACTTGGCGACCAGGAGACTTATTACTACTCCTAGAAGCACTCTACAACACCTTAAGAAGCACCAGCACACACAGGATCAGGCGGATCCTATTGGAACATAAACCAACTCAACCGAAGCTATTTATGGAAGCTATGAAGACCAATTGGTTTGCCACCTCTCAAACCAAGATTTGGCGACCAGGAGACATTTACCACGAGGCCAAGAATATAGAAGATGTCCACAACTCATCCAGAATGCTCAGAATCAATTGGAGGCTCAGCTTGTTCAACTTTCCTTATTCTGACACAAGCACATTCAAGGAGAAGATCATCCAACGGCTCCTTTCCAAGAATGAGAGCTGCGAATTCTTTGCCTGTCAAGATGTTCCAGAGATTCTAACTTATCCCCTAAAGCCATCCAGATACAAAGAAAGCATCCAAGCCATTGAAGCCTTGCCATATTCAGCCTAACGGCTAGTTTTTCATTAAGTTCGATTTCTTTCTTGTTCAAGGTCAATATGACCGTTTGTAAAGAGCCTATAAAGGCATAGTTTAGCTCATTGTATTATTCACCTTTCAACCTTTCAATCAAAGTATTATTCAGTTTCTTCAAAGAGTGTTCTTTGTCAAGAATTTCCCCTTCTCTTGAATAAGTGTGTGATTCACCTATTCTCTAGAAAATCTTGGATTAACTTGTTTGTGTGATTCAAATAAGTTGTTCAACCACAGATTGAGAGAGTCAATCAAACCCACCGGTTGAGAGAGTCAATCATTTCATTCATACATTCCATCCATCTCGGTCAAGCAAGAGAGCTCTTAAGCCAGTGCTTGTCCTCCATCAATCCATCGCTCAAGCTTCCGCTCCCGGGGCTGCATCACATTCACTTAGTAAGCCACTGAAAACTTTCCTACAGAACTCAAGACCACAACGTACTTCCCCCACACTTAGCAACTGTCCTAAGTAAACTCCACAATCACATTCACGCATTCAAATTCTCCCTACTGACTTCTGCAAGTATTTAAGTGCGGTCTCACCTAAGGAGTATCGATCAAAGGCACATGGATTCTTACCTTATCAGCTCTAGACCACCATACTATCTTTCTCTAGTCCCTTTCTTCTCTTTCCCTTCCTTAACAACTGATTTTTCCCCACTGGGTATCATTTTATTTATTTTATCAGTGTTCTTCCCGTTAAGGGGTGTACTTTGGACACATTCCATGGATGCACAGGAGATAATAGTGTTTGCTACTATTCCCATGACCACTTCGGAGTTACTAACTCATCCTCAGTTTATTATCTTTTTTTTTTTTATGGAAGGGGAGAAGGGAACTAAATAGGATAGGTTGACAGGCTGTGTCAGAACTAACAAGGGAATCCGACACAAAGTATACCAAGCCCTTAGGTGAGAAATCTAAGTCAGTATTAAGGTTGAAGTCAGTAAAAGGATCCTCTGATACCAGAAGTAATGTGGGTGTTCCCAGTAGGTTGATCCGTGTCTGGGTTTTCTAATAGTCATAGAGGCTCTGCAAGTCTGTCCAATGGTCACTTAGTTCCTGTTCAAGCGAAAATTTTCCTCGAAAAATCATAGTTTCATACAAATTTGACTCAATAAAACAAATTTTGAAAAACTAAGAAAACAAAAGCGTGCGTCAGTAGCTTCCTCCCCCACACTTAAACTACATTGTCCCCAGTGTAATCAAGGCATGAGCTCGGTGAAAGAATAATCAAATTGAAGAACAAACCGAAAAGTTGCAGATTACTTACCTGTCGTCGCCCTGCGTCGATCGATGCCCAAGGGTGTCGATCGATGCAAGGTAATTATCGCTCGCGGTTATTGAGATAACCGGTGTCTAAACCGCAATCGAATCGGTAAACCAGAAATCGTGACTGCATCGACCGATGCACTAGGTGTGTCGATCGATGCAAAGTGATTATTCATGTTTCTCTCGCCTCTGAACACACATAAACAGAAAAATTAAAAATATCAAAACCAAAACGAAAATTGAAAAACAAAAACGAACCTACTAGTGGGTTGCCTCCCACTCAGCGCTTGTTTTTAGTCATTAGCTTGACTATTAGAATAAGATTGGATTCATGGCGGTTTCAACAGAGACTTTGAATGTCTCTGTGAATATCTCTTCATCCAAGGAGGTGTATATGCTGTTGGATCATGAGGTTTCCCAAGGAAAGAGTAGACAGAACCAGAGCGGGAGCGAATCTTGGGTGGTACACTGCGTTTTCCTTCATTCAAAACAATATGGTCAGGAGGTTTAAGCTTAGGTGATTTATACCTTACCTTTGGTGGAGATCTGATGTTTGGAGCTTTCAGCTTATGAGCAGTTGCAGGCTCTGAAGATGTTAGAGCAGGTTCAAGAGGAACCGCCATCTTCTTCTCTCCACTATCAGATACTGTAGTTCCACCAATCTGAACTTCTTCTTTTAGATGACCATCAGTGGAGATCATCTTCTTTGCATGAACTCGCGAAGTTTCAACTGGTGGTATTTTATTCACCTTCTTATCCATCACTTTCATGCAGTTAGCCACTTCTAGCTCTTGTTTGGAAGGTTTAGGAACCTTAGGATATGGCACGATGGGCGTGTAGACTCGTTCTGGTACTGTTGCAGGTTTCTGGTTATGTCTGCGTTCTGTGTCGATCGTTGCATGATGTGTGTCGATCGATGCAAGGCGATTCTGTTTGTCGTAAGAACTCGAAATTGCCGTCAGAACGGCGTGTCGATCGACACTAAGGGGGTGTCGATCGATGCATGTCTCAGACAGACAATATTCATACAGAAAATCCGAGATTATGCTCTCTTCTTCACCTAGCAACTCAATCTCATCCCTTAAGGTCACAGCTCTGATGGATTTGTACTGTTCAGCTTTACTAGCTTCATTTTGTCTTTGTATTGCTCCAGCTGTCTGCTGAACTTGGACATCTAGCTCCTTCACATGTGTGCTCAAGTATTCAAACTTCCCATTCAGATTTTCATGTATAGCATCCAGCTTCCTGTCGAAGTCCATAGCAGTCTTAGTTTGATCCTCTAGCAGCTTCTCCATAATGGATTCCATCTTGCTCTCATAAGCATTAGCAGCAGGAGATGCCTGATAGGAGGGTGATCCATAAGTCCTTTGATAGGAATTACCTTGCTGATTTCCATACCTGTTTCCTTGAAACCCAGGACCATTTATGTAGTTCCTCTCCTCTTCATGTCTTTCCAGTAACTGCTCCATCATGCTCATCAGCTTATTAGACTGTGTATTGTGAGGAGGAACATGCTGATATGATGGAGATTCATAGTCTCTGGTGAATGAATTGGAACCATAGCCTCTGCAGAACGAGTTATTCTGCTGATTTACTAACATCCGTTCCATCATTCCCATCATTCTTTCGCACTGTGTCGATCGATGCAGGGTAGCGTCGATCGATGCAAGCTCGAGAATGCAACGATCGACACACAGGACAGTGTCGATCGATGCAAGGCGATTACAGGCGTACCTGAAACGCAAGAACAGAAAAAGAAAAGAAAAAAAATTAGTAGCAAAAATTAAAAACGAAAATCCTAGTCTAAACCCTAAGTTCAAATCTATCGAGGACTCAAAAGAATCCCCGGCAACGGCGCCAAAAACTTGATAGGTGTAGTTTTAATCCCTATTCTACTGCAAGTGCACAGTGATGTAGTTGTAGTACTTAGGGTATCGAATCCACAGGGACTCCGGTCAACGATAGATAAGAACAGAAAAGATTAAACTAGGAAAGCAAAGGTGATTAAACTAAAAGCAGAGCAGAAAAGTAAATCAGTAGCAGGAGTGGTTTGTGAGCAAGGAAGCGAAGCGTTAGGTTTCAGGAGTTCTCAGGAAATCAGGAACACAAGCAATCAATCAGTCTGGATATAATCAAAAACTGTTCTAGAACTCAAAACACGGATATAGAATTAACCAAATTTCTTTGCGAGAATTCTCTAAGTTTAAGTGTAGCAAACCAAACTTTCGTTTGCGAGAACTAACAGATTAAACCAGCATTAAATTCCAAGTTTGATATGTTCACAATTAACCTAAACCAAACTTTCGTTTGCGAGAAGTTTAATTGCTCATCTAGGTTCTTTCTAGCTAAATTAACCAACTTTCGCTGCATTAATCAGCCTAACATCATAATTCTGATTAGCTACTTCAGATTAAGCATTAAGAACAACCTAAACAAAGAACTAGCAGATATGAATCCCTACAGATTGATTTAAACTATAGTTCCATGAAATCCCTAATGAGAATCCTTCAACCTAACAGGTAAACTACTCAGACATGTTCATTGAGACAGAAAATATCATAAGTAGAAAACCAAATATCATTAAACAGAATAATGAACAGGGGTTCGAAATCAAGTCTCTTTCGAGAACAAGATAAGCCCCTAAGGCTCTCTGAACTAAAATAAAACTAAAGTAAAGTGTAGCCTAAACAATGGCTTAAAAACTCTTATATAATGGTCTAAAGTCGGCTGGGGCTTCTTTGTAATTATGAAAACTTCTGGGCAAAGTTGAAATATCCAATTCTTCTCATTAAACGCTCGCGAGAATGTCCGCGTCGATCTTGCATCGATCGTTGCCACAAGTGTATCGATCGATGCAGGTCTGTGAATTTGACAGTGAAGTCCATCTCTCGGGTTAAATCTCCAAAATGCTCCAGAATGCTCCAACAACTCCAATTCCGCTCCAAACGTGTCTAGACCTGTAAACATAACTAAAAGACTCCAAAACATAGTAAAAGACTCGATAAATAACACATATACCATGGTTAAAAACCCTAAAATCCATGGTATATCAAATGCAGGAAAACGCAGTATCCCACCCAAGCTTCACTCCCGCTCCGGTTCTGTCTACTCTTTCCTTGGGAAACCTCATGATCCGACAACATACACACCTCCTTGGATGAAGAGATATTCACAGAGACACTCAAAGTTTTTGTTGAAACCGCCATGAATCAAACCTCTATCCCATAGTCATGCTGCTGACTTTAAACAAGCGCTGAGTGGGAGGCAACCCACTGTTAAGTTCATTTTTATTTTCATTTTTCGTTTTATTTTGGTGTTTTGATTTTTCTGTTTAAGTGTGTTCAGAGGCGTGAGAAACAGGCAAAATCGCTTTGCATCGATCGACACACCTAGTGCATCGGTCGATGCAGTTGCGATTTACGGTTTACCGATTCAATTGCCGTCCAGACATCGGTTATTCACATAACCGCGAGCAAAATTCGCCTTGCATCAATCGACACCCTTGTGGCATCGATCGACACAGGGCGACGACAAGTACGTGTTCTGCAACTTTTCGGATTGTTTCGATTTGATTATTTATTCTCACCAACCCTAAGCTTGACACTACTGGGGAAAGTGTGTTTTAAGTGTGGCGGAGGAGCTACTGACGCACGCTTTTGTTTTCTTAAGAGTCAGTCCAATTTTCAAAAATTTGTTTTATCGAGTCAAAATCAGTTTAAGTAGGAAACAATGATTTTTTGAAAAGATTAACAGCACTTGCAGGAACTTAAGTAACCATTGGGATGAAGTTGCAGATCAATCTTTGACTATTAGAAAACCTAGACACGGATCAACCTACTGAGGACACCCACATCGCTTCAGGTATCAGAGGATCCTTTACTGACTTCAATTTAATACTGACTTAATTTTCTCACCTAAGGGCTTGGAATACCTTGAGTCGGATTCCTTTGTTAGTTCTAACACAGCCTGTAAACCTGTCCTATTTGGTTCCCTTCTCCCCTTCCATAAAGTAAAAAAAAAGAGTAATAAACTGAGGATGAGTTAGTAACTCCGAAGTGGTCTCTGGGAGTGGTAGCTACAACTATTACCTCCTGTGCATCCATGGAATGTGTCCAAAGTACACCCCCAAAACGGGAAGAACACTGATAAAAAAAATAAAATGATACCCAATGGGGAAAAATCAGTTGTTAAGGAAGGGAAAAGAGAAGAAAGGGACTAGAGAAAGATAGTATGGTGGTCTAGAGCTGGCAAGGTAAGAGTCCATGTGCCCTTTGATCGATACTCCTTAGGTGAGACCGCACTTAAATACTTGCAGAAGTCAGTAGGGTGAATTTGAATGCGTGAATGTGATTGTGGAGTTTACTTAGGACAGTTGCTAAGTGTGGGGGAAGTACATGTTGGTCTTGATATCTGCAGGTGAAATCTTTCAAGTGGATTACTAAGGGGAATATGAGTGTTGTTGCTTCTAAGATGAAAAGAGATTCTGAAAGTTTTCAAACCTCTTCACCATGTTTTGGTTCTTTACTTGCTTGAGGGCAAGCAAGAGCTAAGTGTGGGGGAGTTGATATACCATGGATTTTAGGGCTTTTAACCATGGTATATATCTTATTTATCGAGTCCTTTACTATGTTTTAGAGTATTTTCAGGTATTTATTAGGTACAAGCACATTTGGAGCAGATTTGGTGATTATGGCACTTTCTGGAGCTTTTTGGAGTGTTTGGCCGAGAGATATAGTTCTTTGTGGACATTTGAGGAATGCATCGATCGACACACCTTTGGTGTCGATCGTTGAATATGCGAGATGGGCCAGACTCGGCGGTTTAATGAAGAATGCTGATATTGCAGAAAATCCCAGATATTTACACTGAAGCCCAAAACGTGTTTTAAACTATATATTAGGGTTTTTAGCCACCTGTTTAGGCTACGCTTTTCTTACGCTTTATTTTATTGTCAGAGAGAGTTAGGGGCTGATCCTGATCTCGAAAGAGAGAGGATTTCGAACCCCAGTTCTTTGTTTTATTATATGCTATTTGGTTTTCTATTCAAGATGTTTTCGGTTTCGATGAACATGTCTGAGTAGATTACATGTTAAGTTTAGGGATTCTCATTAGGGATTTCATGGAATTATAGGTTAATAAATCTGTAGGGATTTATATATGTTAGTTCTTCATCTAGGATTGTTCTTACTGCTTAATCTGAAGTAGCTACCCAGATTTATGATGTTAGGTTGATTGATGCAACGACAGTTGGTTAATTAGCTAGAAAGAACCTAGATGAGCAATTTAATTACTCGCAAAGGAATTTGGTTTAATTAGATTGTGAACATATCAAACTTGGAATTAATGCTGGTTTAATCTGTTAGTAATTGCAAAGGAATTTGGATTGCTGCACTTAGACTTAGAGAATTCTCGCAACGACAGTTGGTTAATTCTAAATCTGTGTTTGAGTTCTAGAACAGTTCCTAATAAGATCCCGCTTGATTGATTGCCTGTGTTCCTGATTTCCTGAGAACTCACTAGACTTAACGCTTCGCTTCCTTGCTCACAAACTCGCTGCTATTTACTTTCTGCTTGCTTTTTAGTTTCTAATCATATTTGCTTTCTCCTAGTTTAATCTTTTCTGTTCTAAATCTATCGTTGACCGGAGTCCCTGTGGATTCGATACCCTAAGTACTACATTGACATCACTGTGCACTTGCAGTTAGTATAGGGATAAATTCTTGACCTATCAGTTTCAATCTATCAATTCCTAAAATCTACTAAAATATCATTGTAGTACTTTAGGTTGTCAATCCAAATGGTAGAGAATGGATCACTAAGAATGCATATAACTTCCTAATCTAAGCCAAAACAGGTTTTAAAACTAGCTCTCCTAATAATTGAAAACAAGAAATATGAAAGAGAAGCAATTAGAGAGAAATGATCAAAGAAAAACACTAAAACAAGATAAAATATAATGATTAAAAGAAGTCTTAGGATAAGGTCAATATATTATGGTTCTCTAGGTTATGGGTTTTAATAACAATCACACAACGCTAATCATGGCCTAATGACTCTTAATCAAACTAATCGTATTTATATGCTCATAAACCTATGCTAATCATGTAATCATTAATCTTCCAATTTCGAATCACAAAAACCGCATGCATTGCATTCAATCAAATCACCATTTAGCAATGCAAACCTTATGCTAAGAACACTAATCAATAATAAACATACCTCTAGGCACTAATCACTTTGTTAATTATCCAATCAAGATCAAACTTCCATTGAAACCATATTCTAAATACCAACAATCAACTTAGACAATTAATTCCACAAGCTAAGTATGAAAATGCTCTAAAAGATCATTCAAGCATTTCATAAAACACAATTCAATGCAACAAAATACATAAATCTAAATCCACAATCTTGAGAATATAGCATAAAGATCAACCAAATAGAGAAGGATTATCACTGATTAAGAATCAAGCACCCTAGATCATCATTATTCACACTCTAATCTACCTTATCCGAGAAACCTAAAGTGACTACTCACTAATCTTCATGTTCTCAACCAAACCCATAGAGATTAGGTTAAGAAACATGATTAGTATGATAAATAAAGAATATATTAAGAAGATTAAAGAAGTACTTGCTTAAAGAAATCAATTTAGTGTTTAAAAAACTTATAGCCCTAAAATTCGTAAGAGAAAAGAAGATGATTGAGTTTTGGCCAAAACGGGTTTAAATGGTGTTTTAGTTTGAAACGGGTCAACCCGGAACAAACGGGTCTTGATCCGCTCAGAATGGGTCAAAAGATGCAAGGGCATAATTTTCGCTCGGACATCGTCTATCGGCTCTTTTAGACTGGCCTGCAGAACCCGCTAGGCCAAACTGATGTGACTTGTACTGGTCATAACGTTTGTAATACAGCTCCAAAAGACTTGAATCTACCTCTATTGGAAAACTAACTAAGTTTCCTACAACTTTCATTTGAAGATACAAAGCTAAATATCAAGGGAAGAGCTTTATATAACTTGATCTTTCAAACACATCAGTTTGATCATTTATCACCATTTACCCATTCTATCTTTTAAGCTCAAAAATGCTTCTAAAACTTCTTATATGGTTCAAGGCTCAACTCCAAACATCCATACTCCTCCAAGACTCTAAGAAATAACCTAAAACACTCCAAACATGGGAAGATATGCAAAACCTATTATAAACACTCTACGACTCTAAAATGGTTGATTTCATAAGCAAATGCACAATAATGAATGCAAAAGACTTGAAAACTATACTAATGTTCATTCTAAAATTTGGTAAATTATGCACATATCACTTCTCTCAAACTTGTATTTTGCTTGTCCGCAAGCAAACAACCATAAGACAAGTTGGAAGAAAAGTTTGATAGTGAAAGCTCAAAGCTTCCAAAATCAATAATAAATACAAAATGGATCAAGGTTGTGAGAGTCGAAACTCGCACTGTCAATTCTTGTAGAGCAAACTGTTAGGGAACAAAAGAATCTAAAGTAAACGACACAAAAGAGACTCGGAGGATATTTTTATTGATATGTTTTGACAGAAGACAATGTATAAGCATAAGAGCTTAAAGAAAAGTCCAAGTCTAGTTGCTAGGATTTTTGAGATGGTTTGATCGTAAGAAGTCCTTCATCTTACATATTTGCGGCGAGTCGGTGTCGAGAATATTGGCATGCAATTTTTGGAAATCTTCTTGTTATCGCATATTCCATTTCCGTTGATCTTCTTGTTATCGCATATTCCATTTCCGTTGGTATTTACCTTTTTGCTCGAATTTTCCTCTTCTTTCTCGAAATTATCTTCCTCTTTTCTTCTTGGAGTTTATCTATCCGTTTTGTAATTATCCCTCTGACGGTTTATCTTTATCTACCGAATGCGCGAAAAGGGACGATCCAAGCCCTTTTGAGTGTAAATCTTTTAATCCGGCCCAAAGTCTATAAAATAAGAGTCTTGTGGGTTTGGCCCAAGTTCATATTTTGTATAACTTATTCGAAGATTCCGTTAACAGCTAATAATATATAAGCCATCATTACGAGCAGTTAGTATAAGAAAAGTATCTGTTTGGAAGATTCGGGAAATACGTCATGCTCGGAACTTCCGAGGAAAAATTGTTTTTCTTGGAACTTCTGAGGAAATGCGTTCTTCTCTGAACTACCAAGGAAGTGTGTTCTTCTAAAGAAATCTGAAGGCATGTGCTCGGAATTTCTGTACAGCTTCGTCTGCCCGGAATTTCTGAGGAGCTTGGCCTGCCCGGATTTTCTGAGCAGCTTGGCCTGCTCGGAATTTCCGAGCAGCCTTTTCTTTTCAGAATTTTCTAGAAGCCTTGCCTGCTCAGAGATTCTGGGCAGCTTGGTCTTCTTGGATTTTCCAGCAGCTTGGTCTTCGCGAATTTTCCTAGCAGCCTTGCCAGCTCGTAGTTTTCGAGTAGCTTGGTTCGAGCGTTTGAACTTGACCGTGGAGTTTGTCGAGTGATATGCTTGTTAGAGCGACCTATCCGAGCAGTTTTGATCGCTTGAGAGTTCGTCTAAGGGGGTTCGTACGTTTCGCACAAAACATTATTTGTAAGACATATTATCCATATGAAGTGTTATCTATGCGGAAAATGGCTATTTCCGATTTGTTTAATCAATTTTGAACTATTTATTTTTTCGAAGGGGATTTGACCTAAACAGTTAGCCCCCAGCTCGCCAGACTCGAGTGCGATCCTGGGAAGTTTTAATTAGTCGTGGTGAAAATAATTGTTCGAAATTCTGGTTGTTCTTCCCTTTAGCGAAAATGGAAAGTTTTCCAAACTTTCTTGTTATAATGCACCGACGGTTGCTACGTCGGGCGAGATTGATGTGTGATGTAATAACCTGTCCCACATTTTGAATACAAGGAATGGTGGAAGCGGAATTTAAACGAGTTTTTTGGACTATTGGGAAAGGAAACCGATAGAACCGACAAAACTTGTAAAACTTATAACGGGAGCTACGGGTGTCCGTTTCAGGTGATTCAAATTTCTAAATGCTTCTAAAATAATCTAGTATTTTAAAGTGAGGCTTGGTGGATTTATTGAAGCAGCTATGAGGTTGTTATAAAATTAAACTCGGAATTAGCTAATCGGACCGAGCGGAATGAAACGGAGATTAAGGAGTTATAGACTCTGGAATGTGCAGTGTTTTTGGCCAGATTGAACCCTGGAATGCCAAGTGTCCTCCCTCACTCACTCAGAAGGCATCACCTACATCATCTTGAGTTCAAAGAACTAGTTTATTTTGTTCAATAAACAACCTTGCATGGCCAAAACATCATTTCATTCCTCTCATTCACTCAATCTCACCTAAAAATCAACCAAATAAACTCTCTCTATAGCCTCTCTCATCCCTCTCTCTCTCGATCTCACATCTCTCTTTCCTCACATTCATCCTAAAAACCCAAGAACATTCATCATCTTTGAAGATGTTCTTCATGTTCTTCATTTCTTGATGAGCAAGTAACTTCATAACTCATAAACCAAGCTTAAGATCCTAAAAATACTTGGATAATATTGATCACCATCATCACCGCATCACCGCCGCCGATCAGCCCTCCTCGCCGTCGCCGGAATCTAGCCGGAGACGCTGTGGAGAGCCGCCGCCGGCAAGCCACCTCCGTGCTCCTTCTTCTTCAGCCGGTTATTCAGTTCCCCTTTCTCTCCTCAGCTAGCTCTCTCTCTTCAGTGGCCTCCTAGGTCACTGGAGAAGCTTCTCTTTCACCGGTCAACGCGGAGCCGCCACCGGTCAACGCTAGAGTTGTCGCCGGGAAAGCCTCCTCCGCCCCATTTGCTCAGCCGGTTCGATTGGGGTTTGATTTCAGTTTGTATGGTGTTGGTTTGATCCGGTTTAGCCTCGGTTTAAGCTTTGGTTTGGTTTAGTCAAACCAAGTCAACATTCGGTCAACCGGTTTACTTGGTCAAAGCCAGTTCAATTTGGGTCTTACAAACTGGTTCAGATTAGTCAACCAGTTTAGAAGTGGTCAACGGTCAGCATGTCAACGGTCAATGGTCAGCTCGGTCAACGCTCAGTCAGTCTTGGTCAACACCAGTCAACGGCCAGTCAATGTCGTGGTCAACGCCGTGGACGACCCCGGTTAACTTGTAGTCAACGGCCAGTTCTTGTTCGGGTGAGCTGTTCGTGTTTTTGTTTGTGAGGTTTGGGAAAGGTTCGGGGTTCCAGTTTCTCGGTCTCGGGAGTTCACATCCATCACTTCCATCGTATATCACACTATCACTGTGAGTCGGTTAATTATTGCATCGTAGTTAGATCATGTAAACCGGGAAATCCTAAACTGTAGCCTTAGATTGCATACCTGTAATTGATTGATAATTGATTGGTATTAGTTTAATAATGAATTGACTAGGATTATAAATGCATGCTAGATAAATAGTCTTGACTGCTAGATTGTTCGTTAACTGCATGTTGATTGATGCATTCATATTAGACTGGCATGTTTAGGACTTATTTGCACGTATTCTATATTAAGAACCATATTAAATGAACCTATATACAGAAATTATGACTAAATTAAAATACAGTAAAAGATATAACAAACCTTAGAGTATAAAGAACGGAGTGGGTTAATAGTTATTAGACTGGTTAATGGGGTAATTGAATTAAACTTAAATAACAATGAGATGTTGGGGGATTAGTAAGTTTACTAATCCTAAACCGACAGATCGAAGAGTTTACTAAAAGACATTTAGGAAAGATAATTAAGAAGGTTAATTAAGTGAGCCGTCTACGGGGTTAGCAATCCTCTAATCCCAAGGTAGCAGACTAAGTAAATGAGAAGTTAGTAATAAGCTTAAAGGCTTGTTTGTTAATTATGATTGTGTGTGTTGGACTGACGTTGTGTTGTGCAGGCTTGCTTGTAGGTCTATTCTGGTGGTGGGCCAGATAGACATTGTGTGTGACACTTATCTCGGTCACGGGGCCGGATAAGTTTGGTAGTACCTAATCCGGTATAAAACCGGATAAGGTTGGTAGTGGTGGTTGTATTAGGCTTGCGGGATATTATTTGGGTGTTGTTTATTATTTCCATTGACCTTGACGGTCTTATGTTCTGTGTTAGAGTCCCAGTGAGTTTGTGTGTTTACTTTGCTGCACTAGGGATCTAGGGTGCGTTATATCCCGCAAGTTTATTTGCCTGACCGGTTCACGTGGTGAATCTGGATATGGTGTGAACCTACTGAGTGACGCTGGTAGGTGTGTTGTCCGGAAAATACGGGGTCATGCCTAGGGCCGGACTGCATGGAAACTTAGGCTATCGTGTGGTAACCCGAGTCGCTGTGTATCGATGGACTTAGAATAGTGTCCTAGGTCGTAGGACTTTGTGTTTACGTCTAGGAGTCGTGGGTAGTTTTAGTTACCATGGCGGTAGCTAAGTTTTCCTGTGGAAGTTACCGAGTTTGCATGGTGGGCCCAGTGGTGTTTTAAGTTGGTTTTCGCGATAGTTAGATCGAGTATAATCGAGGGCATGTGCCGTAGTGACTTCGATTTCCGTAGTCTTTCCTTTTGACAGAGAATGCTTGTGTGTTGTGGGTTTATCACGTCACGGTGGCACGTGATAAGCTATTTATTTCTTTATGATTGTTACTTTAGGTTTGGGGGCGGGAATTAGTATTCGTAGGTTAGATTAGAGGCCTTTAGTGGGGACCGACTCGCTGGGTGATTCTAGATAACTCATTAGACTCTTTTTGTTGTTTTCAGGTTTAGCAGCGACGGACGTGGGGGGGGGGGGGAGGTCCTCGGTGTAGTTTCGGGATTTCTTGCGGGCCAAAGATTTTTGATTCGATGTTTTGTTTGTTGTATTTTGGTTCGGGTTTTCATGGCGCCTAACTTTTTTTGATTGTTTGTACTTAGATTGAAATATGCAAATTGTTTGTAAAAGACTGAAAATTACTTAGAATTGAAATCGCTTCCCTGATATTTGGTTTAGTCCGAACTGACACAACTCATGGAAGCAATACATGTTGAATAGCTTTGTATTGTGGAAACGAGTTAAACGGGGTCAAGGACGGTTTGGTGCGAGCCTTTGTCTCAAACCGGATTGTCTCTAGCTTCGTACTGTGACGAATCTTTCTCGTTTGGCATGCTCGGGTTTGATCGGTCATGTTCTTGTTTGATTGTTGACCGGTCAGCTCGACGGTCAGCGGATAACGAGAAAGGGGCGTTACAGAAAGTTGGTATCAAAGCATGGTTTGTCATGGGTTTCGAAATGTTTCATTTTCTAAGTTTTTCCGTGTTTTATCGAGTCAGATGAGTCGCCCAAGCATCCATTAGGAAACCAAGCCGCATCTTTCAAAGTCGGAGGGGGGGGGAATGGGAAGTAGAAATTTTATTAGAATTGTACTAAGTTTTTCATGTTTTTGGTTGCAGACTTGCAGAAGCGTGCCCCAGGGTGGGTTGGAGTGTGTGGTGTGTGTGGTGTGGATTAGTCTTGAGAGCATGAGTAGCCACGGATGGATCCGTCCGAGCCCGTTTGGGGCGACGTGCCCACTCTTAAGCACGGGGATCGCGTACCTCGACTCGCGCCCCAGTTCCTTTACGCGCACCAGTTGGCGCCTCTGCAGCAGCACTAGTCACTGCACCTCTTCCGTCATTTCTTTCTGCCTCACTCCAAGATGACGCAAACTCTGCCAATCCTTATGTCGGTTTTCTTGACATGTTTGGGATAGCGGTCATCGATAGGGGTCATCGATAGCGGTTTTCCCTAAGTTACACTGCAAGTGCACATGCAAATGTAGTATATAGGGGTCTAACCACAGAGACTCAAGAATATTACGATAGATTATAGGGTATCGAGAATTGCTAAGCGAAGCAATCAATAAGCAGTAAATAAAAAGAAGTAAATAGATCATCAAATCGGTTTTAAAAGTGCTACGTCAAGGGCGTTCTCAGGAATTCATGTCATGCAGATCATCAAATCAGTCATGATCGAATTAAGTACCGTTTTAGAACTCAAACACAGATGTAAAACTAACCAACTTTCGTTGCGAGAATTTACTAAGTTTAAACTGTAGAAATCCAAATTTCTTAGCAATTCCTAACAGATTAAACTAGCATTAAGTGAAGGATCGACTAGTTCACAAATCAGTTAAACTAAATTTCTTTGAAGATAACTAATTTGCTCAACTTAAATGGATCAGATTCTAAATCACATTTTCGTGTCAATTACCCTAGATCTATATTCTAATTGATCAGATTGAAGGATTGTTTAGTTGATCCTGATTCAATTCTTATATTCATATCAACCTAAACATGCGGATCTAGGTTTTTCTCAGAATAGAAACAAATGATGATCTCACCTTATACCTGTTTGCAGCGGAAAGAGATGGTATGTCTGAGATCAGAGAAACACCAAGGGATGAATCCTCCAAAGGTTCACACACGCGATCACAGAAAACGGCTGCTAGACCACAAGGAGCTCGGCGCAGAGAGAGAGAGAATTTTCGGCTGAGGGAGCTAGGGTTAATGGCACTGAACTCGAGTTTTATCTAATAAAACTTGCCCGGTTCCGTTTGGGCCATTTGGCCCAAACACCAATTAACTAGACGGCATTCGCGCACTGTGTCGACCGATACACCTTGTGTATCGATCGACACACAGTGGCTAAAACGTTTTATTCTCTCTAAGTACAGTAAATGCCTAGCACTTTTACCGTACTTCTGCTAAACCGTTCCTACACATTTTCCTGTTAGCTTAGGCGTGTGACCCATATGGGATCATATAATAAAGGCAATAAGTCCAAGACTTATAGATCATGAGCGGACTCTAGCAAGCCATCATGACCCCCAGTATTATATGACTTATGTCTGATCATTGACATACTCTTACTTTCTAGAGACAGTACCGAGATTACTGGACACAATTCCAACAATCTCCCACTTGCACTGGAATCTCTGTATTCATAATCCTTTTGTCACAATATCTCGATTAGTCATAAGGCAAGATTGGTGTCATCCTTATAAAGCCTAATCTTGTTCATCGGACTCTGATTCGATACTGACAATCCAAACGACTCGGGACAGTCCGTTTGAGCATGGCCATGCATTTTCCAGTATTCAAATCTCCGATTGGCCTAGAGATATTCACTCCATTTATATTGGAGGGACAAATTCCGTCTTGTTCCATCACTGTAAACTACTCATTTCATAATGTACCCAAACAAGGTCCTTATAACTATCGCAGAACGATAGCGTTAGACAATGATCAAAGTGCATCAGTCCATGTGCAGTCACATGCATGCGAACTCAGGTCTAAGGACTATACTCTATAGTCGTAGTAAGAATCTCTTATGACATAGATATAAATATCCTGAAGAGTTCTTATAAGCGGGTCTTGTCCGGTCGTATGTTCCCAAACATACACCTATGTACTGACTTTGATGCCGCGCATCTATGACACACTGAGACTTTGTCATAAGTCACGTACCAATCCAGTCTCACACGGTTGTTGGTGTTCCAATTTCAACAACCTTCGACTAGGGACGGGATGATATAAAACATCTATCAAATATAGGGTCTCATGATCAAGCTAAATGACTTCGATGACTCAAGATCAAATCATTTACTTCGATGACCTATAAAATGGTTCATATCATTTTGGAACGATTATTTCATCACAGTTAAAATAATCTTGAAATAATAATTTTATTAAACATAAGAATGTTTTACAAGAACATATCAAATAACTAAATAAAAGCCCTCAAACTCCCACTCAAATTTAGATTACATTTCAATGTCTCTAATGCCTACAGCTTCAGTCAGAAACTCGAGCTTAGGCCTTGGGAGTGGCTTTGTCAACGGATCAGCGACGTTATCATCAGTCTGAACTCGGCTGATCTTGACTTCCTTTCTATTAATGATGTCACGTATCAAGTAAAATCTTCTTAGAACATGCTTGGATTTCTGGTGTGATCTTGGTTCCTTTGCCTGAGCTATAGCACCATTGTTGTCACAAAACAGTGCCAGAGGCTCAGCCGCATCTGGTATCACACCTAGTTCAATAATGAACTTTCGTATCCAAACAGCTTCCTTCGCAGCTTCTGAGGCGGCGATATATTCAGCTTCTGTGGTGGAATCTGCAACGGTGTCTTGCTTGGAGCTTCTCCAACTGATTGCACCGCCATTCAGACAAAAGATATAACCGGACTGTGACCGGAAATCATCTTGGTCTGTCTGGAAACTTGCGTCCGTGAATCCACTGACTTTAAGCACATCACTTCCACCGTACACTAAGAACTTATCCTTAGTATGTCTTAGATACTTCAAGATATTCTTTACGGCAATCCAATGGTTTTCACCTGGATTTGACTGGTATCTACTCGTCATGCTCAATGCATAAGCAACATCAGGACGAGTACAGATCATGGCATACATGACAGATCCTATTGCAGATGCATAAGGAATATTCTTCATGCGCTCAAGCTCAGCAGCCGTCGTAGGGCTCTGCTTCTTGCTTAGCGTTGTGCCATGTACCATTGGCGTGAAGCCCTTCTTGGAATCCTTCATGCTGAATCTTTGTAGGACTTTGTCAATGTATGAATCTTGACACAAGCCTATCAGCCTTCTAGATCTATCCCGGTAGATCCTGATTCCAAGAACGTATGCGGCTTCACCCATGTCTTTCATGGAAAAACAACTTCCAAGCCAGTCCTTTACGGACTTCAGCATTGGAACGTCGTTTCCGAGAAGCAGTATGTCATCGACATACAGAATAAGAAATACAATCTTGCTCCCACTAGATTTCTTATACACGCATTGTTCTTCTTCGTTTCTGATGAAGTCAAATTGCTTGATCGCTTCATCAAAACGAAGATTCCAGCTCCTCGATGCTTGCTTCAATCCATAAATGGATTTATGAAGCTTGCATACTTTTCCAGCATTCTTTGGATCTATGTAACCGTCAGGTTGTGTCATATACACATCCTCTTCCAGAATACCATTCAGGAAGGCGGTTTTCACGTCCATCTGCCAAATTTCATAATCATGAAAAGCTGCAGTTGCTAGTAGAATCCGAATAGATTTCATCATAGCCACTGGTGAATAGGTTTCATCGTAATCCACACCGTGAACTTGTCTGAAACCTTTTGCCACCAACCTGGCTTTATAAATCTGGACATTTCCATCCACGTCAATCTTCTTCTTGAAGATCCATTTGCACTCGATGGCTTTTACACCAGCGGGTAAGTCAACCAACGAAAACACTTGGTTGACCGACATGGAGTCCATTTCGGAATCAGTGGCCTTGCGCCACTTAGAGGAATCTGGGCCCATCATGGCTTGATTGAAGTTCGATGGTTCATCACCATCAATGATCAAAAGATCATGACAGTCAGTCACGAGGAATCCTTGATATCTCTCGGGTTCGTGACGGATCCTTCCGGATCTTCGAACTTCAGGTACTACAGGTTCAGGCTCTACAATTTCTTGTAGGTCCTCCTGCTGCTCTTCCTCATTAGGTTGAGCAGTATCCTGTTCATCTTGAATTTCTTCAAGCAGTACCTTACTCCCACTGTCTTTCTTAGAGAGAAACTCCCTCTCAAGAAAGTTACAATCCCGGGCAACAAAGATCTTGTTCTCGGAACGTAGATAGAAGTAATAAGCCTTGGTTTCCCGTGGATAACCAATGAAGTAGCATTTGTCAGATTTTGGTGTAAGCTTGTCTGAGATCAATCTCTTGACATAGGCTTCACAACCCCAAATTCTGAGATAAGACAGCACTGGAGCTTCTCCAATCCATAATTCATATGGTGTCTTTGCTACTGCTTTCGATGGCGCTCTATTTAGAGTGAACACTGCTGTTAGCAGAGCATATCCCCAAAGGGATATTGGAAGGTCTGTGTGACTCATCATAGATCGAACCATATCCAATAAGGTCCGATTTCTCCTTTCAGACACACCATTCCATTGAGGTGTTCCAGGAGGAGTGAGTTGGGATACGATCCCACACTCTCTCAGATGATCACTGAATTCTTGGCTTAAGTATTCTCCTCCTCGGTCGGACCGAAGAGCCTTAATGCTTTTGCCAAGTTGGTTCTGTACTTCATTTTGGAATTCTCTGAACTTCTAAAAAGATTCAGACTTATGTTTCATTAAATAAACATATCCATACCTACTGAAATCATCAGTAAAGGTAATGAAGTACTGATAGTTTCCTCTTGCATTTGTGGACATTGGGCCACACACATCAGTGTGTATCAGGCCCAATACGTCACTGGCCCTCTCGTTAGGTTTATTAAAGGGGGCCCGTGTCATTTTGCCCATCATGCAGGATTCGCATTTCTCACATGACTCAAAGTCAAATGAGCCAAGAAGTCCATTCGAATGGAGCCTCTTGATGCGTTTCTCGCTGATGTGCCCTAAACGACAATGCCATAGAAACGTTCGGTTCTCCTCATTAGGTTTGAACCGTTTGGTATTAATGTTATAAATTGGCGCGGATTGATCGAGTATGTAAAGCCCATTCATAAGAGGGGCAGAACCATAGAACAAATTGTTGCGATTGAAGGAACATAATTTATTCTTAACTGAAAAATCATAACCTTCCAAATCCAACAAAGAAATTGAAATAATATTTCTGCTTATAGCAGGTACAAAATAACAATTATTGAGTTCTAAAATCAATCCCGAAGGTAAAGACAACAAGTAAGTGCCTACAGCTAGCGCTGGAACTTTCGCTCCATTCCCAACTCGTAGCTCCACTTGTCCTTGCTTCAGCCTTCTACTGTTGCTGAGTGCCTGCATATTAGTACAAATATGAGCCCCACAACCAGTATCCATAACCCATGAGGTATTATCAGAAGTAGTTGTATTAACTTCTATAACAAAAATACCTGTTGAAGAAGTCTCAAAAGTCTTCTTCTTCAATTCCTTTAGACCTTCCTGGAATTTCTTACATTCTCTCCTCCAATGCCCTGGTTCTTTACAGAACCTGCATATGTCAGTTGGCCCAGCCTTGGACTTGGGCTTGGGCTTTGGCGTGTCCTTGTCCGCGACTTGGACAGCCTTGGCCTTTCCCTTATCCTTAGCAGAGGATTTCTTAAACCCCTTGCCCTTCTGCACCATAAGCACATTGGGGTCCTTGGCGGTTTTCCTCAAATTGGGCTCCGCAGTCTTGAGCATTCCGTGAAGCTCAGGCAATGTCTTACTCAAGCCATGCATTTTAAAGTTCAGAATGAACTGATCATAGCTTGCAGGTAATGACTGCAGAATGATGTCGCAGGCAAGTTCCTGGCTGATTGGGCAGTCGAGTTTCTGAAGATGATCGAGATAACCCATCATCTTCAAGACATGAGGACTCACTGCCGCATTCGCAGCCAACTTGCAGTCCAAGAGGTTCTTTACTGTTTGAAACCTCTCAGTCCTAGCCTGCTCCTGAAAAAGCGATTTCAGGCTTGCCATTATCTCGATGGGTGACAATACACTCTCGAACTGTTTTTGCAGCTCAGGAGTCATTGTCACCAACATCAGGCAATAGGCATCATTTTCATCTGACGAATGCTTTTCCCAAGCATTATGCAGAGTCCTGGCGGCATTGGCAGGAGGCCTCTCGGGGAGAGGATCACGAAGGACATAATCCTTCTTCTCCTGCTTGAGGACTAGCCTCAAGTTCCTTGACCATGTCAGGAAGTTCGTTCCAGTCAGCTTCTCCTTTTCGAGAACAGACCGGATTGAGAATGTGTTTTGTGTGCTTGTAGTAGTCATAGCTGAAATATATAGATAAAAAGGTTATTAGTTAAAATGTTCAATATGATTAATCTCGTATTAAATTTAATATGATTAATCACGCATTATATTCAATAACATAAGTTACCCTCAATAGAATATAATGATTCCAAGATCCACATATAACTAAGATTAAAATGGGCCACTGGCCGTCACCAAACCTTAGCTTATATCGGTAAGCCCTATATCGGCTAATTATATCCGTGATATAACTCTTGGTTGTGAATTTGGGCCCGAGGCCCAATCCACTCTGATGTCTCAAGGCCCGGGACTCCCGATGGCCCAGTCAAGAAAACCAGACTATACAGTCATGTAATCATTAATGTCTGGGACTCCCAATGACATTTATGAATCACAAACCGTCTTATCCACGCAAAAGCAGACACCCTCACACTGTAAGGCCATGAATACAATTGAATGGGCTTCGACAGCTGACATAGAATGGACAAGACATCCAACGCTTGATATTATTTGAGGTTCGTAGGTTTATTTAAAAATTCATTCCCAAAATAGAAGATTACTATTTCGGGAAACTTTCCATTTTTGGAAACCTACTATTTTGGAAACTTTCTAAAATTGGAAACTTTCTAAAACCGGAAACTTTCTAACTTTAGAAATTTCTTTAAAATCCAAAACCCGCAAATCCAGAAACTTCTAATTTAAGAAACTTTCTAATTTCAAAATTTCGGAAACTTTAATTTAAAATCGACTTTATAATTTTATAAAATAAATTTTAAATTAATCTGAAGAAAGACTCAAATAACTGGCCCAATTATTTTAACTTCTTGGCCCGAGGCCCAAGAATTGGTCCATGTCCAAGACATGACCCAATTGTCCAATTAAATGACATAACCGGTCTGGTTCATTAAAATTGGTCTAACCAAATTTTAATTACTACGATGACCACAATTGTCAACCGGTTATTTACTAAACCGGATTTTCTCAATTTATTTGGTCCAACCAAATCAAATTAGAAAATCCTGGTTTAGGCACTAAATCCAATAATTCTTTCGACATTGGATTTCTTGTCCCTGTTTAACCAGACTTAATAAAATTATTAAATCTGTTTATTAAACCAGGACGAAATAATTTTAATCAAAAATTAAACCGAGCCTTAAACCAACCATGTCGATCGATGAACCAACCGTGTCGATCGATCCATCAACCGTATCGGTCGATGCTCTCAGCCTCGATCCTGCATCGATCGTGCATCGATCCTGTATCGATCGATGCTCTCACGCATGCACGGAATCGAGCCAAAACCCTAACCGTGTCGATCGATGCACCAACCGCATCGGTCGATGCACCAACATCGAACCTGCATCGATCCTGCATCGATCGATGCTTTCACGCGTTAACAGGGTTAGCCGATAGACTGTATCGACCGATCCATGCGATCGTATCGATCGATCCATGCGATCGCAGTCGATACTGACTTTTTGAAATCGCATTCTACCAAATCATATAGCTTGGTTTCTGCAATTTTATGTGTGTTTAGGTTTCAATTCTTGTTACTTAAGTGGTTTCTCTTATCAGTAGTTGCTTCAAAACACTTTTAAACAAGAAAAACAATCCTAAACATGAATCTAAACAAGAAAAACCAGAACCATTGGCTCTGATACCACTGAAGGATTGTTTAGTTGATCCTGATTCAATTCTTAGATTCATATCAACCTAAACATGCGGATCTAGGTTTTTCTCAGAATAGAAACAAATGATGATCTCACCTTATACCTGTTTGCAGCGGAAAGAGATGGTATGTCTGAGATCAGAGAAACACCGAGGGATGAATCCTCCAAAGGTTCACACACGCGATCACAGAAAACGGCTGCTAGACCACAAGGAGCTCGGCGCAGAGAGAGAGAGAATTTTTGGCTGAGGGAGCTAGGGTTAATGGCACTGAACTCGAGTTTTATCTAATAAAACTTGTCCGGTTCCGTTTGGGCCATTTGGCCCAAACACCAATTAACTAGACGGCATTCGCGCACTGTGTCGACCGATACACCTTGTGTATCGATCGACACACAGTGGCTAAAACGTTTTATTCTCTCTAAGTACAGTAAATGCCTAGCACTTTTACCGTACTTCTGCTAAACCGTTCCTACACATTTTCCTGTTAGCTTAGGCGTGTGACCCATATGGGATCATATAATAAAGGCAATAAGTCCAAGACTTATAGATCATGAGCGGACTCTAGCAAGCCATCATGACCCCCAGTATTATATGACTTATGTCTGATCATTGACATACTCTTACTTTCTAGAGACAGTACCGAGATTACTGGACACAATTCCAACACAGATTAGAAACTAGCTTTAAGCACAATTCAGGTTGGAGAACTAATAGGTTATGAATCCTTAACAGATTAACTCAATCTAACAAGTCATGAAAACCCTACGAGAATCCCTAAAACTAAAAATGAATCTGCTCAGACATATTGAATGAATCAAACAACATAGTATGAATAGATTGCATTAAAGAAAAAGGGGTTCAAAATCTTCTCCAAAAAGCAGTACAAGGAATGGATCAGCCCCAAAGCTCCTAAACTCTCACTAGCTAAAAGGATGAAAAGTGTGTCTAGGATAAAACACCAAAATCCTAATATAGTGTGTTTAACACGTCTTGGGTATCTTTTGTAAATACTAGAACTTCTGGAACGCTCAGGTCGTTCAGACAATCTGATCTTCTCATCACGGCTTTATCTCCAATCCTTGCCCAAAAATCTCCAAAATCTTCCAAAATCCTCCAAACGCGTGCAATCCTAATTAACACCTTAAAAGACTCGAAAGACACTACAAAAGACTTGAATATATACTTATATCATGGATTAAAACATGTAAAAACCATGATATATCAACTCCATCACACTTAGCTTTTGCTTAACCTCAAGCAAAACAGAAAACCAAAATGAGGAGAAGAAGTTTGAAAACTTCAGAAACTCGTTATCGTTGAAGTATTACACTCAGATTCCCCTTAGTAAACCATATAAAAAATGCACCTTCAAACTTCAAGACCAACATATACATCCCCCACACTTAGCAACTGTCCTAAGTAAACTCAACAATCACATTCAGAGCATTCAAATTCACCATATTGACTTCTATAATCTAATAAGTGCGGTCTCACCTAGGGAGTATTAATCAAAGAACACATGGACTCTTACTCTGCTAGCATCTAACCACCATACTATCATTTTCTGGTTCCTTTCTTCTCCTTTTCCTTCCTTAGCAACTGATTATTCCTATTTGGGTATCATTTTACTTTTTTTATCAGTGCTCTTCCCGCATTGAGATGTACTTTGGACACATTCCATGAATGCCTAAGAGGTAATATGGGTCTCTACCACTCCTTTGATCACTTCGAAGCTACTAGCTCATCCGCAATTTATCTCTATTTTTTTTTAGTTTAAAGAAAGGGAGAAGGGAAGCATACTTAGCCAGGTTTACAAGCTGTGTCAGAACTAACAGAGGAATCCGACTCAAAGTATACCAAGCCCCTATGTGAGAAAAATAAAGTCAAGTTAAGGGTGAAGTCAGTAATGGATTCTCTGAATACCTGAAGTGGTATGGGTGTCCTCAGTAGGTTGATCTGCGTTGGGTTTTCTAATAGTCAAAGATCACCTGCAAGCTCATTCAATGGTCACTTACGTTCCTGCGAGTGTAGTGATCTCCTCAAAAAGTCATAGTTTCCTACTAAAACTGTTTTGACTCAATAAAACAGACTCAACTGACTCTAAGAAAAGAAAAAAGATTATGTCACGACCACCTCCCCCACACTTGATACACATTGTCCCCAGTGGAATCAAAGCTTAGGATTGGTAAAAGATGAAAAGGGACTGAATGTACTTCTGTCTGCGTTTCTTACCTATCGCGTACCTGCCTCGACCGACACAGAGGTGAAACGATCAACGCATGGTTACGGAATGGTTGCAACGATTGTTGCACAGGACCGCAACGATAGACACAATGTGCGTCTGTTTCTGAACATTTTCGTAGACAGATATAATAATCACAAAATCTCAACCTATTAGCTATATAAATCGAATACAACACAAGATCATAGCAACCAGATATTCATAAATAGCCAAGTACATCAATTCCAGAGTAGAAGGATTGAAAAAACTCAAGAAAACAGAAAAATGACTCAAGGAAAATAAAAAGAAAGAGAGAAAGTACAGAACCAAAGTCATGGAAACATGTAACAAGAATCAAATCTAATCACTCTCAGTCTCATCATCAATATTAGCACATCGTTGATCAGAGTTACTGGAGGTCTTAGGTGTAGCCGAACGTCTGCGTCTAGGAGAAGGTACATGTACATGGACTCTCTGTTGACATCTGCAAGAGCAGCTATGAATCATCTACCAAAGACCCTTTACTCTATCATTCAGCATGGACTAGAAAGCTCAAGGTGACATCTCAGCACGATCCATAGGTCTAGGAGGATATGGAATATGCACAAAATCATCATCTCCAATAGCAGGAGCAGGAGAAGGTGCAATAGATGTAGAAGCTCTAGAAGTAGAAGCACCGAGAGGGTTAGCAGCGGTAGGTACTCTGCGCAGATAGTTCCGATGAGGCTCAAAGCTCAAAGCCAGCAATGAATCCACCCTCGTGAACTCCAGTAATGGAAGCTACACGCACCACTTACGCAAGTCTGCATCATGGAAAACCCAGAGGTTTCCATCCTTCATCCAAGTGGCACTCCTTTAGTGAGTATCATCCATCAATAGCCTCTTGGTCTCGCACTCTCTCCCATCCAAAGGAATCCTGAAGTGCTGGAAAATATGAGTAAGCAGACTGCCCACAGTCTTATTCTTTTTTCCTGCAAATGCCTTCTTATTTAAATCACAGAGGTGATCCGCGAAAACAGCTCCCATGTTAAGTCCATGCGCATGATCAATCAAGGTTGTGTCCTCGAACAGGTGGTGAATCCCAGTGTGCAATAACATCAGCTCTTGCTTCCTCATCTTGTTCGCTTCATACTTGCACATCAATGTGTATCCCAAAATGCGCTGACATACCTCAGGACCGGATGTCGTATAACTGTCTGATTGTATGTCCACCAGTAGTATTTCTCACTTCCAAAATGAGACCAGAGGAACTGAGTGTGCGAATCCTCCCATTTAGCAATGAGAGTGCAACGAATAGCTCCAAACTGAAACCGTAGATGCGGCAGAGGTTTAGAATCGAAATGCAGTACATGAGTCCCATACACATGAAGGTAAAGGTCACTTCAGATGCTCTCTTGGGCAGATCATTAGTTTAGTACACTCTGCAGGTCGACAACAGTAGTCTGACCAAGTCTGGGTAAAGCTCATAACTCATCATAGGCATCGTTCCCAAGCCTATCTGCTGAACCAGTCTCTGAACATCCTCTGCGATCCTCAGCATTTGACAGGTACTGTGAAGATCAAAACATATGGGCTCGATCTCCATGTCCAGCCAAGCGTTGTAGAACAACGTATCATACTCGTCCCACTGATCTGATATGGCTATGTCACTGTAACCAGCACTCTCTTTCTCTGTATGAGGATCATTCACCCACTGTCTCTGCATAGGGATCCAATCCTTCTCTCCCTTAGGCCAAGGGGCCTGTATCGCTCCAGGAGAAAACTGAATGGGTGCAGGAGGTGATGAAGCTCGTGAGAGCCAGTCTACAGGCGCATCAGAGTTATCTGAGACATTCATGCGCTTTCGTGGAGGCATCTGCGATCAAAGACACAAGAAAACAATCTTGCACATTAAGCGAAAACTCTAAGATCAACAAACTCATCAAAATCAGTATCAATCATCACATGAAATCATCAAAAACATAAGAACCAGTATTAAATCCTCTAAATCTGTCCTAAATTCGCCCTAAAGCAGAGAATCGCAAGTGTTCGTCATCAAACCGAAGATTTTCCGAAAACTTGCAAAATCGTCCATGCAATCACTAGGGTAACACGAAATCATCATCACAAGCCTCAAACAAGCATCAATATACCATAAAACAATCAAAAACGTGATGAATTTTGAATTTTCACCTTAGGGCCGAAATGAAAAACATAGAGATTCGGATCACATACCTTGGTATCCGAGTAAATGAGTGATATATATAAGAAGAGGGGTAAAAATCGAGTGGATTGGGATTTTGAATCGCCAAAGATGGATAAGAAATGAAGATTTTGGGAGTGGTGGCGATTTAGGTCTTGGGTCGTGAAGGAGAAGAAATGAGGAAGAAGAAGAAGAAATAAAAATTTAAAGGCATTGACCTCGCGTGCAGATGCGTCGATCGACGCATAAGTTGTGTCGATCATTGCAAATCACGACCAAGGAACCGGGCCGGTTCAATTAAATTTTCCGGTTTAGAACATACCTGTAGATTTTTCTGATTCAGACCAGGTGCGTCGATTGTTGCACATGACCGCACGATCGACACACTTTGTTTTACCTTCTTCCCGCGGTTTGAATCCAATCGCTGCTCGATCCGCAAATTGAACGGCATAATTGCATTATAAAATTGCGGTTACTTCCTTCCGCAGACCCAACCACAACAGACCTGGATTGACCTACACATAGGTCTGTGTCGATCGATGCAAGGCGATTTCCAGACTCATGACTTAGCTTTGTACGACAAAAACACCAAAAACGAAAACACCAAGTAAAATCAAATCAAAAATAACAAAAGGATGTATAGGCTTACCAGTGGGTTGCCTCCCACTCAGAGCTTCTTTAACATCATTAGCTTGACCGGAAGGAGATCACGCAGAGGGTGCATCATCCAGAGGCAGAATCTGACCTCTTGGAATCTCGTCCTTAACCCAATAATGCTTCACCCTCTGTCCGTAGAAAGTAAATTCCTTTCCTTCTGAGGTGATCATAACAACAACACCATACAGATGCACTTCCTTGATCGTGAAAGGACATGACCATCTAGAACGCATCTTACCTGGAAACAATTGCAAACGATAGTTATACAAAAGTACCTGATCATTCGGCTCAACTGTCTGGAGACAATCTTTTTGTCATGATATGCCTTAGTCCTCTCTTTGTAGAGCTTCAAATTCTCATAGATATGATGCCTAATCTCATCCAACTCATTAAGCTACACCAATCTCCTCTCTGCTGCAGACTTCAGATCAAAGTTCATCTGCTTCACAGCCCATGCTGCCTTATGCTCAAGGTCAACATGAAGGTGGCAGGCATTCCCATAGAGAAGATGAAACGGTGTGGTCCCAAGTGGCGTCTTAAACGCAGTCCAATTCAGCTTTGCAGAACCAATCCTTCCTTGATTTCCCAAATGTCTTCTCCATGATCTCCTTAATATGTCTGTTAGAGACCTCTACTTGCCCACTAGTCTAAGGATGATAAGGAGTGGCCACACGATGATGAAAACCATGCTTTTGTAGCAGATTCTCAAAGACCTTGTTGATAAAGTGGGATCCTCCATCACTTATCACAATCCTAGGCACTCCAAATCTAGGGAAAATGATGGTCTTAAATAGCTTAAGCACCACCGAAGAGTCATTGGTTGGACACGCTATTGCTTCCACCCACTTAGACATAATCCACAGCAACCAATATGAACTTATTCCCACGAGATGAGGGAAAAGAACCCATGAAATCAATGCCCCATCTATCGAAACCTCAACCTCAAGAATAAAATTCTGAGGCATCTCATGCTTCTTACTAATTTTCCCTCTCCTCTGACAATCGCACTGAGAGACAAACGAATGAGCATCTCTGAACATAGTAGGCCACCAAAAACCTGCTTGCAGAACCTTAGACACAGTCTTGAAAGTAGCAAAGTGTCCAACATAATCTGATTCATGGCAGTGAAATAAAACTTCTGGAACCTCTAATTCTGCAAGGCATCTCCTGTAAATCCCATCCGAACGGTGCTTATACAGAAAAGGCTCATCCCAATAGAAACTTCTTAGTTCTTTGAGGAACTTATTCTTTGCATACCCCTTGATATCATCTGGTTCAGTCTCTGCAGCCAGGTAATTCGCAATATCAGCAAACCATGGTCTATCGGGCGTCGAAACAACGTAAAGATCCATGTTGTAGTGACCAATCTGAATCTTCAGAGGTTTTGGGTTCGTAATCGCCTTGTGTCGATTGACGCATAGAGGTGCATCGATCGACTCAGCCCCGAGACGTGCATCGATCTTTGCTAAGGTGGCATCGATCGACACATTCTCTACAATCCGACAGTTTTGTAAATTTCTGTCCAAATCCGTTCTAAACACTGTCTCAATCAAATTGACGTTCTCCTCTTGTAGAAAATCATCAATAGGGACGTCTTCTTCGACCTTGATCCTTGAAAGATGATCAGCAACTCCATTTCAACTTCCTTCTTGTCCTTGACCTCAATGTCAAACTCTTGAAGAAGTAGAATCCATCTCAAAACCCATGGCTTTGCATCCTTTTTCTGCGTCAAGTACTTCAGAGCTGAATGATCTGTATGTACTATCACCTTAGATCCAACCAGATAGGGGCGGAATTTCTCAACTGCCAACAATTCCTTCTCTGTAAGGGCATAGTTTCTCTGCGCATCATCTAGTGTTCTGTTGGCATAATAGATAGCATGAAGTTTCTTGTCCTTCTTCTGCCCCAGAACAACTCCTACAGGAAAATCATTTGCATCACACATAACCTCAAAAGGTAACTCCCAATTTGGTGGCTGCACTATAGGAGCACTCATTAATGCTTGCTTGATATGTTCAAATGCAGTATGGCAATCTGCAGTGAACTCAAATTTCACATCCTTACACAGCAAAGCAGTTAGTGGTCTAGCAATCTTACTGAAATATTTGATGAACCTCATGTAGAACCCATCATGTCCAAGAAAGCTCCTTACATACTTCACAAAATCTGGCCCTTAAAGGCTGGTTATAACCTCAATCTTGGTGCGATCTACTGATATGCTGAGAATTTAATTCCCTAAGTTATACTGCAAGTGCACAAGCAAATGTAGTATGCAGGGGTCAAACCACGGAGACTCAAGATATCTTACGATAGATTATAAAACGTCGAGTTAAAGTAGGTGATGCAAATCAGAAATAATAAAGTAAAGACCGTAAATAAATCAGCAAGGCGAATCGGTTTGTGTTATCAAATACTAAAAACGTTAGGTATAGGGAGTTCTCAGGAAATCAAGCCAAGCAGATCAAATATCAGTGATGATCAAATTCAGCTCCATTCTAGAACTCAAACACAGATGTAGAACTAACCAACTTTCGTTGCGAGAATTCACTAAGTCTAAACCCTAGAAATCCAAATTTCTTTGCAATTACTAACAGATTAAACTAGCCTTAAGTGCATGTTTGATTCGTTCACAATTCAATTAAACCAAATTTATTTGCAAATAATTAAATTGCTCAACCTAAATAGATCAGATTCTAAATCACACTTGCTTGCCGATTTATAAACCCTAAGTCTAGATTCCAATTGATCAGGTTAGAAACTAGTGTTAAGCACAATTCAGGTTGAAGAACTAATCAGGTTATGAATCCTCAACTGATTGATTTAATCTAGCAAGTCATAAAATCCCTAATGAGAATCCCTAAACCTAACTATGAATCTACTCAGTCATGATCAATGAAACATTAATCATAGTATGAATATATTGCATTAATTAAAAGAGTAGAGAACAAAAGGAGTTCGAAATCTTATCCAAAAGAAAAAGCAGTACAAGGTATGATCAGCCCCAAGCTCTCAAACTCTCTCTAGATAAAAGTAAGAATGTGTAAACTAAAAAAACACCAAAAACCTAATTATAAAGTGCTAATCACCTCTTGGGTCTCTTCAGTAAATACTGGAACTTTCCGGTGCAAAAACTGCAAATCCTAAAATCTTTCATTAATGCGCTGGCGCGGGTCTGTGTCGATCGACGCAAGGAAAAATCGATCGACACTCAGCTCGCTCCGAGATAGTGCATTCTGCTCCTTACGGCTTTAGCTCCAAAACTTTCCCAATAAACTCCAATATCTTCCAGAATGATCCAAACGTGCATAAACCTAATAAACACCTGAAATGACTCAAAAGACACTAAAAAGACTCTAATATATACTTATATCATGGCTTAAAACAGGTAAAAACCATGATATATTAACTCCCCAACACTTAGCCTTTGCTTGCCCTCAAGCAAAACAGAAAACCAAAATGAGGTGAAGAGGTTTGAAAACTTCAGAAACTCGTTTCATCTTAGAAGCACTACACTCAGATTCTCCTTAGTAAGCCACATGAAAAATGCACCTGCAAACATCAAGACCAACATATACTTCCTCCACACTTGGCAACTGTCCCAAGTAAACTCTACAATCACATTCAAAGCATTCAAATTCACCCTACTGACTTTTATAAGCTATTAAGTGCGGTCTCACCTAGGGAGTATCGATCAAAGAACACATGGATTCTTAGTCTGTTAGCACCTGACCACCATACTGTCTTTTTCTGGTTCCTTTCTTCTCTTTTCCCTTCCTTAGCAACTGATTTCTCCCAATTGGGTATCATTTTTTTTATCAGTGCTCTTCCCGCATTGGGGTGTACATTGGACACATTCCATGGATGCACATGAGGTAATAGGGGTCACTATCACTCCCGCGACCACTTATGAGCTACTAGCTCATCCGCAGTTTATCTTTTGTTTTTCTTACTTTAAGGAAGGGGAGAAGGGAACCATACATGAACAGGTTTACAAGTTGTGTCAGAACTAACAGAGGAATCCGACTCAATGTATACCAAGCCCCTAGGTGAGAAAAATTAAGTCAAGACTAAGGGTGAAGTCAGCAGTGATCCTCTGAATACCTGAAGGGATATGGGTTTCCTCAGTTAGGCTGATCTGTGTTGGGTTTTTTAACAATCTTAGATTCATCTGCAAGTTCATTCCAATGGTCACTTAGGTTCCTGCGAGTGTAGTAGTCTCCTCAAAAAGTCATAATTTCCTACTCAACTGTTTTGACTCAATAAAAAGTCAGGTTTTCTAACAGTCATAGATTCATATGCAAGCTCATTCCAATTGTCGCTTAGGTTCCTGCGAGTGTAGTAGTCTCCTCAAAAAGTCAGAATTTCCTACTCAACTGTTTTGACTCAATAAAAACAGACACAACTGACTCTAAGAAAAGAAAAAGATAATGTCAGTACTCCCTCCCCACACTTGAAACACACTGTCCCCAGTGGTGTCAAGCTTAGGATTGGTAAAAGAAGAAAAATGGATTGGGATGTGTTAGGTTCTGCCGATTTTTACCTGTCTCGCAACTGCGTCGATCGCTGCACAGGACCACAACGATCGATGTAGTGCGATGGTGGCTGAAACGATCGACACACATGACCGTGTCGATCGTTGCACTACGATTTTGGTCGGATCATTCAAGCAGGCATCATCTAATTCGTGAGAAATCTCAAAACTAAACATGTATGCTGCAAATACCACAGACAACGCAAAAATCAAAGCAAATGATAGTCATAGAAGTAAATACATCAATCCAAAAGCACAAGTACTTACAAAGACTCAAGAAAAACATCAAAAAGACTCAAGAAAAATGAAAAAGAAAGAGTAAAAAAGATGCAGAACCGAATGTCTAGGGAAACATCAAATCAGAATCAGAAACCCTCGCTCCCTGAAGTCTCATCATCGATACCAGCATATCGACGATCGGAGCTACCAGATGTCGTAGGATTGGGAGAGCGTATGTGTCGTGGAGCAGGATTAGGCTGATGAACTGAAGGTTGTCGTCTGCAGGTGCAGCCACGCATGAACTCCCAAATGCCCTTCAATTGGTCGTTCACCAGCCTCTGAAAATCACCCTTGGACATCTCAGCGGGGTCCATTGGCGGCTTGGGATATGGACCATGATCGACATAAGTAGCAGCAGCAGGCGCAAGCGCATAAGATGTAGAAGCTTGTGAAGCGGACTCACCGAGAGGGTAAGCAACCGTAGGAACTCTATGCAGATCATTCTTGTGAGGCTCAAAACTCAAGGCAGCCAATGTATCTATCTTAGCGAGCTCTGGTGCTGGAAGCTGCACACACCACTTACGCAAGCGTGCGTCATGGAAGACCCAAAGAGTGTCATCCTTCATCCATGTAGCGCTCTTCAAGTGAGAAAGATCCATCCACATCCTCGTGTTGTCACGCTCTCTCCCATCCATAGGGATCCTGAAATGCTGAAAAATCGGAGTGAGCAGACTTCCCACATGAGCAGTCTTGTTGCCTTCGAATACCTTCTTCTTCAATGTGTACAGATGCTCAGCAAAGAGAGCTCCCAAATTAAGCTCTGGAACAAGATCACGCAATGCAGTCTCATCAAACAAGTCCCTCAAGCCAGTGTAAAGAACCATAAGCTCATGCTTCTTCATCTTATTAGCCTCAGACTTACATAGCAATGTGTAATCCATAATACGGACTACATATTTCAGCACTGGATGCCTGACAGACATCTGCTTTGAAGTTCATGAGTTGTAGCGCTCATTCCCGATATGGTCCCAGAAGAACTGTGTGTTCGCGCTATCCCACTCACCATTTATAGAGCATCTAGTAGGCTTCACGCTAATCCATAGATGCAGAAGATGTCTAGGAGAGAAATGCGGTCCCTGACTCCTAGACACATGAAAGTGAAGATCCCCTTTGAAGCTCTCTTGCGCATCGAGTTACTGTAGTACACCCTGCAAGTGGACAACAGCTGTCTCACCAAATCTGGATAGAGCTCATAGCTCCTCATGGGCATCGATCCTAGACCAATCCTCTGAACCAATCTCTGCACCTCCTCTGCAATGCCCATAATCTAACAGGTCCTGAAGTCAGCAAAGCGAGTGGGCTCAATATCCATATGCAGCCAAGCGTTGTAAAACAACGTGTCATACTCGTCTCACTGCTCAGAGATATCCCTGTCAGTACAATAAGATATCGAATCGAAGATTCTCTGAAAACTTGTGAAATCTGTCCATGCAAGCACTAAAGCAACACGAAATCATCACCAACAACCTCAAATGAGCATCAATACACCATCAATCCATGAAAAACGTGACAAAATTCGAGCATTTTACCTTAGGGCCGAAATGAGAAACCAAGAGATTCAGGGCACATACCTCAAAATCAGTTGAAATGAATGATCTAAATGGAAGGAGGACGAGAAATCGAGGGGAATAGGCACTTGAATCAGTGAAAATGAGTAAGAATCGAAGGAATTAGGGATATGGGCGATTTGAGGGTTCTCAAGGCGAAATGAAGAAATAAAGAAGAAAGAAGAAGAAAAGAGAGTTAAAGGCACTTACCTCGCTCGTGACTGCATCGATTGTCACAGAGAGTGAATCGATCGTTGCAGATCGCGATTAGTAGAACCGATTCGAACCAATCCAATTTCCGATTTGTAGCATGCTTACCTTTGATTTTTGATTCAACCGGGTGCGTCGATCGTTTCACAGGACCGCAACGATCGACACAAAGCGTTCTCCTTTCTTCGTATGATTTCCCCCCTGCATCGAACGTTGCACACGACCGCAACGAACAATGCAGTGCGATTTCCCAGTTTCCAGACTTCAGATCTATACGACTAAAAACACCAGAAACGAAAAACTAAAGTAAAATCCTAACAAAAACACCAAAATGAGTATGTACATATTAACCAGTGGGTCGCCTAACACTCAACGCTCTTTTTACGTCACTAGCTTGACTGTTCTGCAATCAGGCAGAGGGTGCATCATCCAGAGGCAGAATTTGACCCCTTGGAATCTCGGCCTTAGCCCAATAATGCTTCACCCTCTGTCCATTGATCGTGAACTTCTTACCTTCTGAGCTGATAAGAACAACAACACCATACGGACGCACCTCCTTGATCGCGAAAAGACCAGACCACCTAGAAAGCAACTTACCTGGAAACAATTGCAAACATGAGTTATACAAAAGTACATGATCATTAGTCTCAAATTGTTTGGAGACAATCTACCTGTCATGATATGCCTTAGTCCTCTCTTTGTACATCTTTGAATTCTCATAGGCATTATGCCTAATCTCATCCAACTCATTCAGGTGCACCAATCTCCTCTTTGCTGCAGGCTTCAAGTCAAAGTTCATCTGCTTCACAGTCCATGCTGCCTTTTGCTCAAGCTCAACTGGAAGGTGGCTGGCTTTCCCATACAAAATATGAAACGGAGTAGTCCCAAGTGGCGTCTTAAACGCAGTTCTATAGGCCCATAACGCGTCATCCAGCTTTGCAGACCAATCCTTCCTCGTCTTCCCAACTGTCTTCTCCATGATCTCCTTGATCTGTCTGTTAGAGACCTCAACTTGCCCACTAGTCTGAGGATGATAAGGAGTGGCAACTTAATGATGAACACAATGCTTCTGTAGTAGCTTCTCGAAGACCTTGTTGATTAAATGAGATCCTCCATCACTTATAACAATCCGAAGCACTCCAAAACTAGGGAAAATGATGGTCTTAAACAGCTTAAGTACCACCGAAGAGTCATTGGTTGGACTAGCTATTTCTTCTACCCACTTAGACACATAGTCCACAACAACAAAAATGAACTTATTCCCATTAGATGAGGGAAAAGGACCCATGAAATCAATGCCCTAGCAATCGAAAACCTCAACCTTAAGGATGAAATTCTGAGGCATCTCTTGCTTCTTACTAAACTTCCCTCTCCTATGATAGGCACCGCACTGAGAGACAAAAGAATGAGCGTCTCTGAACATAGTAGGCCACCAGAAGCCTGCTTGCAGAACCTTAGACACAGTCTTGAAAGTAGCAAAGTATCCAGCATAATCTGATCCATGGCAATGAAATAGAACATCTGGAACCTCTGATTCTACAATGCATCTCCTGTAAATACAATCCGAACTATGCTTGCAGAGATAGGGCTTGTCCCAATAGTATCTCCTTAGTTCTCTGAAGAAATTCTTCTTAGCATACCCCTTAAGCTCATCTTGTCCAGTCTCTGCAGCCAGGTAATTCACAATATCCGCAAACCAGGGTCGATCGGTCGTCGAAACAGCATAAAGATCGATGTTGTATTGTCCAACTTCAACCTTGATAGGTTCTGGGTTCATAGGCGCATTGTGTCGATCGACGCGGGCCTGTGTGTGCATCGATCGTTGCCAAGGTGGCGTCGATTGATGCATGGCGCATAATCCGACAGTTCTGCAACTTCCTATCTAAATCCGTCCTAAACACTGTCTCAATCAAATTGATGTTCTCCCCAGGAAAGAAATCATAAATGGGGACGTCTTCTTCAACCCTAATACTTGACAGATGGTCAGCAACTCCATTTTCAACTCCCTTCTTCTCTGTAACCTCAATGTAAAACTCTTGAAGAAGCAGAATCCATCTCAACAAACTTGGCTTAGCATCATTCTTCTGCATCAGATACTTCAGAGATAGATGATCAGTGTGCACTATCAGCTTAGATCCAACCAGATAGGGGTGAAATTTCTCAAAGGCAAAGACAACTGTCAGCAACTCCTTCTCTGTAGTGGCATAGTTTCTCTGTGCATAATCTAGTGTCCTGCTGACATAATAGATAACATGAAGTTTCTTGTCCTTCTTCTGCCCCAGAACAGCTCCTACAACAAAATCACTTGCAGCACACATGACCTCAAAAGGTAAATCTCAATATGGTGGCTGCACTATAGGAGCACTCACTAATGCTTGCTTGATCTGTTCAAATGCAGTTTGGCAATCTGCAGTGGCCGCAAATCTCGCATCCTTACACAGCAAAGCAGTTATGGTCTAGCAATCTTACTGAAATATTTGGTGAACCTCCTATAGAACCCAGCATGTCTAAGAAAGCTCCTCACAGACTTCACATAATCAGGCGCCTGAAGGCTGGTCATAACCTCAATCTTATCGTGGTCTACTTCGATTCCTGCTTCTGATACTTTGTGCCCAAGAACAATGCCATCTCTGACCATGAAATGACACTTCTCCCAATTAAGAACCAAGTTCTTTTCCTCACATCTAGCTAGCACTTTGAACAGATTATCCAAGCACTCATGATAAGATGACCCATAAACAGAAAAGTCATCCATGAACACCTCCATAAGGTCCTCAATCATATCAGTGAAAATGGACATCATACATCTCTAGAAGGTGGCTGGTGCATTACAAAGTCCAAAAGGCATCCTGCGGTATGAAAAAGTACCAACGGGACAAGTAAAAGTAGTCTTCTCCTGATCCTATGGATGGATGGGAATCTGAAAGAAACCAAAGTACCCATCGAGGAAGAAATAGTAAGGGTGATTAGCTAACCTCTTTAGCATCTGATCAATAAAAGGCAAGGGGAAATGATCTTTCCTGGTCGCAGCAATAAGCTTCATGTAGTTTATGCACATCCGGTGTCCAGTCACAGTCCTTGAAGGAATCAACTCATTCTTCTCATTCTTCACCATTGTAACACCTCCTTTCTTAGGTACAACATGCACTGGACTGACCCAATCGCTGTCAGAGATAGGATAGATGATCCCAGCATCCAGTAGCGTCATAATCTCCTTCTTCACTACCTCCTTCAAATTCGGATTCAACCTCCTCTGATGCTCAACAGATGACTTAGTCTCATCCTCAAAATGGATCCTATGCATACACAAATCCGGAGAGATACCTGAAATGTCATCAAGAGAATAGCCAAGAGCTTTGCGATACTTGCACAGCTTTCTCAGCAGTAAGGAAGTCTCTGCGTTGTTCACAGCAGCATTAATAATCACTGGATAGGTCGAATTAGGTCCAAGAAATGCGTACCTTAGCCCGGATGGAAGTTTCTTCAGCTCAATTTTCGGATCTTTATCTTCTACCCAATCGCTCACGACTTGCATCGGTCGATGCACAAGACCGCGTCGATCGATTCAGTACGAGTGTGCTCGATTGATTCAAAGATGTATCGATCGATGCACGTGTCTAAATCGCAAAACTGAAACAGGCAAAGAAGAAAGAAAAACAGAAATTAGTAACAAAAAACAAAAATGAAAAACCTAGTCTAAACTCTAAACTCAAATCTATCGAAGACTCAAAAGAGTCCCCGGCAACGGCGCCAAAACTTGATATGCTCAGAGTTTAATTCCCTAAGTTACACTGCAAGTGCACAGGCAAATGTAGTATGTAGGGGTCGAACCACAGAGACTCAAGAAATCTTACGATAGATTATAGAACGTCGAGTTAAACTAGGTGATGCAAATCAGAAATAATAAACAAAAGACAGTAAATAAATCAGCAAGCGAATCGGTATCAAATACTAAAAGCGTGAGGTGTAGGGAGTTCTCATGAAATCAAGTCAAGCAGCTCAAAAATCAGTCATGATCAAATTAAACACTGTTCTAGAACTCAAACACAGATGTAGAACTAACCAACTTTCGTTGCGAGAATTCACTAAGTCTAAACCCTAGAAATCCAAATTTCTTTGCAATTCCTAACAGATTAAACTAGTCTTAAGTGCAGGTTTGATTTGTTCACAATTCAATTAAACCAAATTTCTTTGCAGATAATTAAATTTCTCCACTAAATAGATCAGATTCTAAATCACACTTTCATGCCGATTTATAAACCTAAGTCTATATTCTAAAGGATCAGATTAGAAACTAGTATTAAGCACAATTGGTTGAAGAACTAATCAAGTTATGAATCCTTAACTGATTGATTTAATCTAGCAAGTCATGAAATCCCTAATGAGAATACCTAAACCTAACTATGAATCTGCTCAGTCATGATCAATGAAACATAAATCATAGTATGAATAAATTGCATTAATAAAAAGAGTAGAGAATAAAAGGGGTTCGAAATCTTCTCCAAAAGCAAAAGCAGTACAAGGTATGATCAGCCCCAAGCTCTCAAACTCTATCTAGCTAAAAGTAAGAATGTGTAAACTAAAAAGAAACACCAAAACCTAATTATAAAGTGCTAATCACGTCTTGGGTCTCTTCTGTAAATACTGGAACTTTTCGGGGCAAAACCGCAAATCCTGAAATCTTTCTTTAATGCGCTGGCGCGGGTCTGTGTCGATCGAAGCAAGGAAGAATCGATCGACACTCAGGTCGCTCCGATATAGTGCATTATGCTCCTTACGGCTTTAGCTCCTAAACTTGCGCAATAAACTCCAATATCTTCCAAAATCTTCCAAACGTGCATAAACCTAATAAACACCTGAAATGACTCAAAAGACACTACAAAAGACTCTAATATATACTTATATCATGGCTTTAAACAGGTAAAAACCATGATATATCAACTCCCCCACACTTAGCCTTTGCTTGCCCTCTAGCAAAACAGAAAACCAAAATGAGGTGAAGAGGTTTGAAAACTTCAAAAACTCGTTTCATCCTAGAAGCACTACACTCAGATTCCCCTTAGTAATCCACATGAAAAATGAATCTGCAGACATCAAGACCAACATATACTTCCCCCACACTTTGCGTTACTTGCGCAGCTTGCTTAGCAATAAGGAAGTCTATGCGTTGTTCAAGAAAGAATTAATAATCAATGGATATGTCAAATTAGGTCCAAGAAATGCGTACCTTAGCCCATATGGGAGTTGTTTCAGTTCGATTTTCGGAGCCTTTTCTTCTGCCCAGTCGGACGCGATCTGCGTCGATTGATGCCCAGGTGGTGTCGATCGATACAGCTGCTCGTTTTGTAGTTTCAATTGCATGACTTGCTCTGTTGAATCCATCAATCTAGAATAACAGATAGCAGGTTCTTCTTCCAGATGCTCTAATTCCTGTACTGAGCTTAGCAGAGCTCTTTCCATCTGATCCTCAGCATGTGTCCTATGAACGAATTCCTCTGCCAGATCACTGAGAGTGTCCACATAAAAGGTATGTCCATCGATGGTTGGTATCTACCAGCTTATCCATGTCAAAACTCATCTTCATATTACTCACATTAAGAATGATAGTCCCCTTCTTGCAGTCAATCATCGCACCTGCGGTAGATAAGAATGGTCTACCCAAGAAAAGTGGATCCTTTGGTTCTTCTCCATACTGCAGAACCACAAAGTCTGTAGGGATCACACAGTTACCAATCCTGATTGGCACATCCTCCAACACTCCTTCAGGGATCCAGACAGTCCTGTCACCCAAAACAAATGAGATTCTAGTAGGCATGAAATCTGTTATCCCAAGCTTCTTAGAAACTGAGAAGGGCATAAGGTTCACACTTGAACCAAGATCACACAATGACCTCTCAAATCTATCTCTGTAGATAGAACAATCCAACACAAAGCTCCATGGATCTTTTAGTTTCTCAGGAATCCTTCCTTGAATCACAGTACTACATACCTCTAAGATCATCAATACACTTTCTTCGTCAGTCATGTTACCCGAAATCATGTCCTTGAGACATCTCTTCATCATAGGAGTAGTCTTTAGAGCATCAATCAAAGGCACTCAACACCTTATTCATTATCTCCTTGCATTTAGCCAACTGCAGCTCGTACTTAGACTTCCTTGGTTTTTAGGGAAGGGACCCTTAGGCTTGTAGACCCTTTCATCTGCCTTCTTCAGCTTTTCTGCGTCTGATTTATGTGCAGGGGGCTCAGGTGCAATGACCTATGTGTTGATATTAGGCTGAGTCTCTCGATCCATGTCCTGCGTCGATCGATACTGGGGTGCATCGGTCGGCGCACTCTGCAACTCGCGAATGTCATCTTCCATCTCCTAAATCTCAATGATTTATTCCAAACTTAGACCCTTTTTCTGTTCAAGAACGACTTCCTTGCCACTTATCAACATAATTTCATTACATTGGTACTTTGGATTAGCATCATTTCATCCAGGGAGAGATCCATCTTGCCTCTTTACACACCCAACAGTCTGTGAAACTTGAATATCCAATTTCTTCACATGAGTGCTTAAGGCATCAATCTTTCCATTCAGATCCAAGTACAAAGCATTTATCTTTCCATTGAAGTCCAATGTACTCTTCTGTTGTCCTTCCAGAAGCTGCTCCAACAATCCCATCATCTTATCAGACTACTTATTTTGAGGAGGAGCAAGTTGATATGATGAAGATCCATAGTTCTTGGTGAAGCTACTAGTGTTGTTTCCAGGGCTGATGTTACTTTGAAAAGGCTTCTGGTACTGAGGCTTAAGAGTGAAACCAGAGAAGTTTTGATTACCTATGACGGTATTTCTCTGTCCCATTCCATTGTAGTCACCTCTTCCTTGCTGATTCCCATATATGTTCCCCTGAAAACCAGTTCCACCAATATAGTTCACATCCTCTTCCTCGCAGCCTTCTTCAGCATCAAATACCTCAACATCCTTAGCAAAATGAACATTCTTCTTCTTCATCTTTGATATCGTCGAGCTATCAACCTTTCCACCAGATTTCTTCCTCTCCATATCATCATTCTTAGTGATATTACTACACACCAAGTTCTCAATCAGCTCCTTAGCTTGCTCTTGAGATTTAATGTTGAAGTTCCCATTGCTAGCAGCATCCAAAGCCATCTGATACCACAAATCAACACCTCTGAAGAAAATGCCCAACAGCTGCACTTCAGAGAAACCATGATGAGGGCAATCTCTCTGGTAGATCTTAAACCTTACCCATGCCGCTTTCAAAGGCTCTGTAGGTCCATGTTTGAACTGTAGAAGATCCTCTCTCAGCTGATCAGATCTAGCATCATCATAAAAGTGTTTGATAAACTTCCTCGTAACTGCATCCCAAGTAGTCAGAGTCCCAGGTGGAATCTGCTTCAGCCAATTTGAAGCTTCTCCTCCAACAGAGTGTTCGAAAATCTTACAGTGCAGGAAGTCATAGCTCACTCCATTATCCTTCATTCCAGTAACCAAAGATTCAAACTTCTCTATATGATCCATAAGGTGCTAACGTGGGTGTCCATGAAAGAGTTGCTGTCCCACAAATGTATAGTAAGAAGTCTTCAGCTCAAAGTCATTTCGTGCAATGTGAGGAGGTACAATCGCAGACCTATTAGCATAGAACTCATCAGGCCTGTTGTAATCAGCAAGGGTCCTCCCATTATGGGGATTAGGTGCATTAGGTGGTACTTCAACCCGTGGATTTCCTTGTCCACCTGCGCCTCCACCAGCACCATCATCCTGCGATTGTAAGCTCCTGAACAATCACGTTCCAATCAGCATCAAGTCTCTGATCACGCTCATTGCAGACATGGTTCTCTTCATCTCTCAGAATACCTTGTTCATCCCGAATAAGACTCACAGCATTCACATTCGCCATGTTAACCGGTTTCTGAGCTTTCATGTTTGTCCTTTCTAACCTTGCAAGCTCCCCAATTCTGAGAATCAAGAGTTCCTTGTCCGGATTACTTCTAGTTGTACGATTAGGCATGCACTAACTGTTCACGGCTTAAGCATCGATCGATGCACAGGTCCGCAACGATCAATTCCGTTCGTGGGTGCATCGATCGATTCAGTAGAGTGTCAGTCGATGCACGTCGTCTTCTCGAAAACCTGAAACACACAAAGACATAACAACAAGGAAACAAAAATAAGTAACTAAAAACAAAAAATCTAGTCTAAACTCTAAACTCAAATCTATCGAAGACTTAAAAGAGTCCCCGGCAACGGCGCCAAAAACTTGATATTCTCAGAGTTTAATTCCCTACGTTACACTGCAAGTGCACATGCAAATGTAGTATATAGGGGTCGAACCATAGAGACTCAAGAATATTACGATAGACTATAGGGTATCGAGAATAGCTAAGCGAATAAATCAATAAGCAGTAAATAAAAAGTAGTAAATAGATCAGCAAATCGGTTTGTTTGCCAAATACTAAAAACGTTAGGTCAAGGGCGTTCTCTGGAATTCATGTCACGCAAATCATCAAATCAGTCAAGATCGAATTAAGTACCGTTTTAGAACTTAAACACAGATGTAAAACTAACCAACTTTTGTTGCGAGAATTTACTAAGTTTAAACCTCATAAATCCAAATTTCTTTGCAATTCCTAACAGATTAAACTAGAATTAAGTGCATGCTTGATTAGTTTACAAATCAATTAAACCAAATTCCTTTGCAGATAAATAATATGCTCAACCTAAATTGATCAGATTCTAAATCACACTTTCGTGTAAATTTATAAACCCTAGATCTAGATTCCAATTGACCATGTTAGAAACTAGCTTTAAGCACAATTCATGTTGAAGAACTAATTGGTTATGAATCCTTAACTGATTACTTCAATCTAACAATTCATGAAAATCCTATGAGAATCCCTAAACCTAACAATGAATCTACTCAGACATATTGAGTGAAGCAAACAACATAATATGAATATATTGTGTTAAAGAAAGAGTATAGAATAAAAAGGGGTTTGAAATATTCTCCAAAAAGAAGTACAAGGAACGGATCAGCCCAAAGCTCCTAAACTCTCTGATGTAAGATGGAGGAATGGATCGAGATTCGGGTAGGGCGGGTTAGATCTGCTGGCCGCATGCGCTCTCAAATCTAATAATGGATGGATTGCGATGGTGATCAAGGCTAGAATAACAAACAAGAATACTTTGAATAACACGAACAAGTAAGCTAAAGCAAGAAGCAATCTAGACTCCAAGGGGCAGCCACGCAAGGAGGAACAGATCGAAGAATCTTAGGGTTTCTTTTTGCTAAAACTTACTTAAGTTTATTGAAAAAAAAGAGTGGCTTTAAATAGCCAAAGTAATAGGGTTACAAGTCTTAAGAATGGGCCATAAAGAGGCCTGGTTGAAATCTTTAAAATAGAAAGCAAGGAAGAAGGTTGGACGGGTCAGATTCTCCTTCTCTTGAAGCGGGCCTTGGTTTACCTCATTAAAAACCTTAGTGGGAAAACCCAATTGGGCCAAAATCACACTTAAGGGAAAAAGAGTATAAACCAATGCCCAAGGAGATGTTGGACGTACTCCTGGTTGCCAAACAAAAGTCTGAAGCCCACCAAGTCCGTGAGCCTCCAAATAAGGCATGTCCATCAACCTTCGGGTTTGATCTTGCATATTTGTTGGGAATGTCCTGAAATCTACTGTGCTATCTCTAGAAAGTATGATAAATGTCGAGATCAGACATAAGTCATAAATACTGGGTGATCATGATGACTTGCTAGAGCCCGCTCATGATCTATAAGTTTAGGACTTATTACCAGTATTGTATGATCCCAAAGGGTCACACACCATAGCTAACGGGAAAGTTAAATGGAATTAATACGGTAAGATGCAATGGCATTTACTGTATTAGATCAGAGAATTGGGCCAGACAAAATACAGGCTTTTGCCTGATTTGTGTCTTGGGCCCAAAAGATTAATGAGCCATTAGTCTAATGACTTGGGCCCATTAATGAGAGAGCTAAAAATCGCCAACCCTAGGGTTTTGTAACCCATCCTTGCGATTTGTTTGAGGTGGCCGTGAGCATCTCTCTCTGATCAATCCATCTCGGTCTAGCAGCCATCCGTTGCTTGTAAGCGTGTGGATACCAAGGAGGAACAGGTAATCATCTGTTCTAAGCAGATCTCGACATTACCAATCCGCTGCGCCAATTAACAAGGTAATGATCCAGGTTTGATTTATGATTCGTTTGCAAGAACCTAGATCCGAATTAAGATTATGTGTTAGGTTGTAATATGAGAATTAAACCTTGAACAAACACATAATCCTTCAGTGGTATCAGAGCCTAGGCATTAGGTTTCTTGTAAATTGGATCATATGAATGTTTAATGGTTTAGAATCAATTTTGAATGTAAAATGATTAAAATCATTAAAACCCTAATCGATTATAGCATCATAGAATCGGTCGCTTTGTGCCGAGTGATGAGTGATCGGCTAGTGATCATGTGACGATCGGATCGAAGGGTTAAGGCGTGCGATCATTACGGCTCAAGCGATCATCCTCACGATCGTGAGATCATGAATCGATCGATGATCGATCGTGATGGCGAGGCGGATCGATCGTTTGGCCGAGCGTGATCGATCGCTTGACGCGATCACCGTCCCGATCCAAGCATGAGCGACGATCGTGGTTCTACGGCCATCGAGCGAGCAACGGTCGTGATCATGGGCCGGGCCATGGATCGATCGTTGTTCATGGGCCGTGGACGATCGTTTGGCCCGTTAAATCATTACGTCCCGCGAATAGTCAATCGGTTAAACCGAGCTTCGCGGTTCGTTACCCAAACCGCACCGATTAAACCGGTCCATTTAATTGGCGGTTAATCGTGTGTTTAAAGCCTTAAACCGCAAGTTAGGTCAAAATTGGGTAAAACACTAGGTGTTTCTTCCCGGTTTTGGACTTAACTGAACCGATCCAATTTAATTGGTGGTTCAAGCGGTTAACCCAAATCGCGGTTTGCTGGAAATTATTTAATACATGGTGTTATTTAATTTCTGGTTAAACCGGATTTAAATTCAAAAAATTGAATTTTAACCTAAACCGAAGACTGGTCTAAGTTTGATTTGGTTGGACCAAATAATTTAGAGCTGGTCTGGTTTAGTAAATAACCAGTTGGTTTTGGTAATTAATTTGGTCTTGGACCAGAATTAATAAACCGACTCGGTTATGTCAAATTATTGGGCCAATTGGAATTCTGTGGTCTTGGGCCAAGAATTGGGCCTATAATTTGTGACCCGACCGAAAACATTAATAAAATGTTAAATTAGAAATTTCTATTTTTAGCATGTTTCAAAAATTAGAAAGTTTCTATAATAAGTAAGTTTCCCAAAATAGTAATCTTCTATTTTTGGAAATAAAACCTAAAATCCTCAAAACCAATATCAAGCTTGGATGTCTTGCCCAATCTTGTCAGCTACTTAACGCTTATTCAATTACAGATATGGCTTACAGTGTGAGGTGTCTGTTTTTGCGTAAGTAAAGTAGTATGTAGTCACTAATTTCATTGGGAGTCCCAGATTTTAGTGATTATTTGGCTGTAAGAGATTGGTTTCCTTGACTGGGCCATCGGGAGTCTCGGGCCTTGAGACATCTGGTGAATTTGGGTCTCGGGTCCAATTCACAACCGAGAGTTATATGAGATATAAATAGCTGTGTGTATGCTTACCAAGTAAAGCTAATTTCGGGTGACGGCCAGTGGCCCACTTTGGATTTAGCTGAACATGGGTCTCGGAATCATTGCATTCTTATGAGGTTAAACAAAGAAATTTTGATTGCAATGCGAGTTTTCTTATAAGTTTTTAAGATTACTCTTTTATGAACTAAATAACTAAAACTCTATTGTCTCATATTTTCAGCTATGTCAAGCACAACAACACAAAACACTTTCTCGATCCGGTCTGCCCTTGAGAAGGACAAACTGAACGGATCAAACTTCCTGAACTGGTCCAGGAACCTGAGACTTGTGCTCAGGCAGGAGAAGAAGGCTTATGTCCTTGAAAGAGTTCTCCAACCTAGACCTGCGAATAATGCCGCACAATCTGTGAAGAATGCTTGGGATACGCATTCTTCAGATGCTAATGACGTGATTTGCCTAATGTTGGCGACAATGGCTCCCGAACTGCAGATGCAGTGGGAAGGCCTAACTTGTCCCATGGAACTGATGGCAAATCTGAAAGCGTTGTTTCAGGAGCAGGCTCGTACAGAGAGATTCCAAACTGTAAAGAATCTCTTGGACTGTAAAATGGCTAAGGATGCAGCAGAGAGTCCACATGTTCTGAAAATGATGGGTTATCTCGATCATTTGACTAGACTCGACTGTCCTATAAGCCAATAGCTTGCTTGTGATATCGTTCTGCAGTCTCTTACTCTTGCATATGACCAGTTCATTTTGAACTATAATATGCATGGGTTGATAAAGACTTTGCCTGAGCTACATGGTATGCTCAAGACTGCAGAACCTAATCTGAAGAAAGCCAAGGAGTCGTCTGTACTCATGGTGCAAAAGGGCAAGGGTTTCAAGAAATCCGCTGCAGACAAGGGAAAGGGCAAGGCAGTCAGCAATGAAAACGCCAAGCCCAAGCCCGTGTCCAAAGCTGGGCCTTCTGACATCTGTCACTTTTGTAAAGAGGCAGGGCATTACCGCAGGGAATGTAAGAAATACCAGGAAAGTCTGAAGAAGAAGAAGTCCTTGGAGACTAAATCTTCAGGTATTTTTGTTATTGAAGTAAATACTACTACTTCTGATAATACCACTTGGGTATTAGATACTGGATGTGGGGCTCATATTTGTACTAATATGCAGGCGCTCAGCAACAGTAGAAGGTTGAAGCAAGGGCAAGTAGAGTTGCGGGTTGGCAATGGAGCGAAGGTTCCAGCACTGGCCGTTGGCACTTACTTGTTGTCTTTACCTTCTGGATTGATTTTAGAACTTGAGAATTGTTATTTTGTACCTGCTATAAGCAGAAATATCATTTCAGTTTCATTGTTGGATTTGCAAGGATTTGATTTTTCTATTAAGAATAAATTGTGTTCCTTTAATCTCAATGATATGTTCTATGGCGGTGCCCCTCTTATAAATGGGCTGTACATGCTGGATCAATCTGCTCCAGTATATAACATAAATACAAAACGGTTCAAATCTAACGAAGAAAATGAAACGTTTCTCTGGCATTGTCGTTTGGGGCACATTAGTGAGAAACGCGTCAAGAGGCTCCATTCGAATGGACTCTTGGGCTCATTTGACTTTGAGTCTTGTGAGCAATGCGAATCTTGCCTAATGGGCAAAATGACACGGGCGCCTTTTAATAAACCCACAGAAAGGGCCAGTGAACTATTGGGCCTGATACATACTGACGTGTGTGGCCCAATGTCCACAAATGCTAGAGGAAACTATCAATACTTCATTACATTCACTGATGATTTCAGTAGATATGGATATGTCTACTTGATGAAACATAAGTCGGAAACCTTTGAAAAGTTCAAAGAATTCCAGAATGAAGTACAGAACCAGCTTGGTAAAAGTATTAAGGCTCTTCGGTCGGACCGAGGAGGAGAATACTTGAGCCAGGAATTTCGTGATCATCTGAGTGAGTGTGGGATCATCTCCCAACTCACACCTCCTGGAACACCTCAGTGGAATGGTGTGTCTGAGAGAAGGAATCGGACATTGTTAGATATGGTCCGATCCATGATGAGTCACACAGACCTTCCTATATCCCTTTGGGGATATGCTTTGCTTACCGCAACGTTCACACTGAACAGAGTGCCATCAAATGCAGTAGCAAAGACACCATATGAGATATGGACTGGAAAGGCTCCAGCAATGTCTTTTCTCAGAATTTGGGGTTGTGAAGCCTATGTCAAAAGATTAATCTCAGACAAGCTTACACCAAAATCTGAAAAATGCTACTTCATTGGTTATCCTAGGGATACCAAGGCTTATTACTTCTATCTGCGATCCGAGAACAAGATCTTTGTTGCTCGGGATTGTACTTTTCTTGAGAGGGAATTTCTCTCTAAGAAAAATAGTGGGAGTAAGGTACAGCTTGATGAAATTCAAGAAGGACAGGAACCTGTTCAACCTAATGAGGAAGAACAGCAGGATGAATTACATGAAGTTGTAATAGAACCTGAACCTGCAGTACCTGAAGTTCGAAGATCCAGAATGATCCGTCAGGAACCTGATAGATATCAGGGATTCCTTGTGACTAATTGCCATGATCTTTTGATCATTGACGGTGATGAACCCTCGAACTTTGAAGAAGCCATGATGGGCCCTGACTCCTTAAAGTGGCGTGAAGCCACTGAATCCGAGATGGACTCCATGTCTGTCAACCGAGTGTTTTCACTGGTTGACTTACCCGCTGGCTCTAAAGCCATCGAGTGTAAATGGATCTTCAAGAAGAAGATAGACGTGGATGGAAATGTCCAGATTTACAAGGCCAGGTTGGTGGCAAAAGGTTTCAAGCAAATTCATGGTATAGACTATGATGAAACCTATTCACCAGTGGCCATGATGAAATCAATTCGGATTCTCCTAGCAACTGCCGCTTATTATGATTATGAGATTTGGCAGATGGATGTGAAAACCGCCTTCCTGAATGGAATCTTGGAGGAGGATGTGTTTATGACACAGCCTGACGGTTACATTGATCCTAAGAATGCTGGGAAAGTATGCAAGCTTCACAAATCCATTTATGGATTGAAGCAAGCATCGAGGAGTTGGAATCTTCGTTTTGATGAGGCAATAAAGAATTTTGACTTCATCAGAAACAAGGAAGAACAATGTGTGTATAAGAAAACTAGTGGGAGCAAAGTGGCGTTTCTTATCTTATATGTCGATGACATATTGCTTCTTGGAAATGATATTCCAATGCTGAAGTCTGTTAAAGACTGGCTGGGGAGTTGTTTTTCCATGAAGGACATGGGTGAAGCCGCGTACGTTCTTGGAATCCGAATCTTTAGAGATAGATCTAAAAGGCTGATTGGACTTTGTCAAGATTCTTATATAGACAAAGTCCTGCATCGATTCGGAATGGATAAATCCAAGAAGGGGTTCACGCCAATGATACATGGTGCTACACTAAGCAAGGATCAGTGTCCTAAAACACCTGATAAGCTTAAGCGCATGAGTAGGATTCCTTATGCTTCGGCTATAGGATCTATCATGTATGCCATGATCTGTACTCGTCCTGATGTTGCTTATGCACTAAGCATGACGAGTAGGTACCAGTCTAATCCAGGTGAGAGTCACTGGATTGCCGTAAAGAATATCCTGAAGTATTTGAGGAATACTAAGGATAAGTTCTTGGTTTACGGAGGAAGTGAAGTGCTTGAAATGAGTGGATTCACGGATGCAAGTTTTCAGACAGATAAAGATGATTTCCGGTCACAGTCTGGCTACATCTTCTGTCTGAATGGCGGTGCAGTAAGTTGGAAGAGTTCCAAGCAGAGCACCGTGGCAGATTCCACAACTGAAGCTGAATACATCGCTGCTTCAGAAGCTGCGAAGGAAGGAGTTTGGATTAGGAACTTCTTGATTGAACTCGGTATATTCCCTAATGCCACTGAGCCTTTGGCACTGTATTGTGACAACAATGGTGCAATTGCTCAAGCCAAGGAACCGAGACATCATCAGAAATCCAAACATATTATGAGAAGGTATCACCTGATTCGTGATATAGTTGATAGAGGTGAAGTGAAGGTCAGCAGGGTTCCCACTGATGAGAACGTAGCTGATCCGTTGACAAAGCCACTCCCGAGACCTAAGCACGAGTTTCATACTGCTGCTGTAGGAATTAGAGATATTCAAATGTAATCTCTTTTTGAGTGGGAGTTGAGAGGGCTTTATTTTAGTTATTTTTGTTGGAATTGTGTCCAGTAATCTCGGTACTGTCTCTAGAAAGTAAGAGTATGTCAATGATCAGACATAAGTCATATAATACTGGGGGTCATGATGGCTTGCTAGAGTCCGCTCATGATCTATAAGTCTTGGACTTATTGCCTTTATTATATGATCCCATATGGGTCACACGCCTAAGCTAACAGGAAAATGTGTAGGAACGGTTTAGCAGAAGTACGGTAAAAGTGCTAGGCATTTACTGTACTTAGAGAGAATAAAACGGTTTAGGCACTGTGTGTCGATCGATACACAAGGGGTATCGGTCGACACAGTGCGCGAATGCCGTCTAGTTAATTGGTGTTTGGGCCAAATGGCCCAAACGGAATCAGACAAGTTTTATAAGGTAAAACTCGAGTTTCTGAACAATTAACCCTAATCCCTCAGCCGAAAACTCTCTCTCTCTGCGCCGAGCTCCTTGTGGTCTAGCAGCCGTTTTCTGTGATCGCGTGTGTGAACCTTTGGAGGAATCATCCCTCGGTGTTTCTCTGATCTCAGACATACCATCTCTTTCCGCTGCAAACAGGTATAAGGTGAGATCATCATTTGTTTCTATTCTGAGAAGAACCTAGATCCGCATGTTTAGGTTGATATGAATCTAAGAATTGAATCAGGCTCAACTAAACATTCCTTCAGTGGTATCAGAGCCAATGGTTCTGGTTTTTCTTGTTTAGATTCAATGTTTAGGATTGTTTTCTTGTTTAAAAGTGTTTTGAATCAACTACTGATAAGAGAAACCATTTAAGCAACAAGAATTGAAATCTAAACACACATAAAATTGCAGAAACCAAGCTATATGATTTGGTAGAATGCGATCTCAAGAGGTCTGTATCGACTGCGATCGCATGGATCGATCGATACGATCGCATGGATCGGTCGATACAGTCTATCGGCTAACCCTGTTAACGCGTGAAAGCATCGATCGATACAGGATCGATGCAGGTTCGATATTGGTGCATCGACCGATGCGGTTGGTGCACATCGATCGACACGGTTAGGGTTTTGGCTCGGATCCGTGCATGCGTAAGAGCATCGATCGATACAGGATCGATGCACGATCGATGCAGGATCGATGCTGAGAGCATCGACCGATGTGGTTGATGGATCGATCGACACGGTTGGTTCATCGATCGACATGGTTGGTTTAAGGCTCGGTTTAATTTTTGATTAAAATTAATTCGTCCTGGTTTAATAAACAGATTTAATAATTTTATTAAGTCTGGTTAAACCGGGACAAGAAATCCAATGTCGAAAGAATTATTGGATTTAGTGCCTAAACCAGGATTTTCTAATTTGATTTGGTTGGACCAGATAAATTGAGAAAATCCGGTTTAGTAAATAACCGGTTGACAATTGTGGTCATCGTAGTAATTAAAATTTGGTTAGACCAATTTTAATGAACCAGACCGGTTATGTCATTTAATTGGACAATTGGGTCATGTCTTGGACATGGACCAATTCTTGGGCCTCGGGCCAAGAAGTTAAAACAATTGGGCCAATTATTTGAGTCTTTCTTCAGAATAATTTAAAATTTATTTTATAAAATTATAAAGTCGATTTTAAATTAAAGTTTTCCGAAATTTTGAAATTAGAAAGTTTCTTAAATTAGAAGTTTCTGGATTTGCGGGTTTTGGATTTTAAAGAAATTTCTAAAGTTAGAAAGTTTCCGTTTTAGAAAGTTTCCAATTTTAGAAAGTTTCCAAAAATAGTAGGTTTCCAAAAATGGAAAGTTTTCCGAAATAGTAATCTTCTATTTTGGGAATGAATTTTTAAATAAACCTACGAACCTCAAATAATATCAAGCGTTGGATGTCTTGTCCATTCTATGTCAGCTGTCGAAGCCCATTCAATTGTATTCATGGCCTTACAGTGTGAGGGTGTCTGCTTTTGCGTGGATAAGACGGTTTGTGATTCATAAATGTCATTGGGAGTCCCAGACATTAATGATTACATGACTGTATAGTCTGGTTTTCTTGACTGGGCCATCGGGAGTCCCGGGCCTTGAGACATCAGAGTGAATTGGGCCTCGGGCCCAGATTCACAACCAAGAGTTATATCACGGATATAATTAGCCGATATAGGGCTTACCGATATAAGCTAAGGTTTGGTGACGGCCAGTGGCCCACTTTAATCTTAGTTATATGTGGATCTTGGAATCATTATATTCTATTGAGGGTAACTTATGTTATTGAATATAATGCGTGATTAATCATATTAAATATAATACGAGATTAATCATATTGAACATTTTAACTAATAACCTTTTTATCTATATATTTCAGCTATGACTACTACAAGCACACAAAACACATTCTCGATCCGGTCTGTTCTCGAAAAGGAGAAGCTGACTGGAACGAACTTCCTGACGTGGTCAAGGAACTTGGGGCTAGTCCTCAAGCAGGAGAAGAAGGATTATGTCCTTCGTGATCCTCTCCCCGAGAGGCCTCCTGCCAATGCCGCCAGGACTCTGCATAATGCTTGGGAAAAGCATTCGTCAGATGAAAATGATGCTTATTGCCTGATGTTGGTGACAATGACTCCTGAGCTGCAAAAACAGTTCGAGAGTGTATTGTCACCCATCGAGATAATGGCAAGCCTGAAATCGCTTTTTCAGGAGCAGGCTAGGACTGAGAGGTTTCAAACAGTTAAGAACCTCTTGGACTGCAAGTTGGCTGCGAATGCGGCAGTGAGTCCTCATGTCTTGAAGATGATGGGTTATCTCGATCATCTTCAGAAACTCGACTGCCCAATCAGCCAGGAACTTGCCTGCGACATCATTCTGCAGTCATTACCTGCAAGCTATGATCAGTTCATTCTGAACTTTAACATGCATGGCTTGAGTAAGACATTGCCTGAGCTTCACGGAATGCTCAAGACTGCGGAGCCCAATTTGAGGAAAACCGCCAAGGACCCCAATGTGCTTATGGTGCAGAAGGGCAAGGGGTTTAAGAAATCCTCTGCTAAGGATAAGGGAAAGGCCAAGGCTGTCCAAGTCGCGGACAAGGACACGCCAAAGCCCAAGCCCAAGTCCAAGGCTGGGCCAACTGACATATGCAGGTTCTGTAAAGAACCAGGGCATTGGAGGAGAGAATGTAAGAAATTCCAGGAAGGTCTAAAGGAATTGAAGAAGAAGACTTTTGAGACTTCTTCAACAGGTATTTTTGTTATAGAAGTTAATACAACTACTTCTGATAATACCTCATGGGTTATGGATACTGGTTGTGGGGCTCATATTTGTACTAATATGCAGGCACTCAGCAACAGTAGAAGGCTGAAGCAAGGACAAGTGGAGCTACGAGTTGGGAATGGAGCGAAAGTTCCAGCACTAGCTGTAGGCACTTACTTGTTGTCTTTACCTTCGGGATTGATTTTAGAACTTAATAATTGTTATTTTGTACCTGCTATAAGCAGAAATATTATTTCAATTTCTTCGTTGGATTTGGAAGGTTATGATTTTTCAGTTAAGAATAAATTATGTTCCTTCAATCGCAACAATTTTTTCTATGGTTCTGCCCCTCTTATGAATGGGCTTTACATACTCGATCAATCCGCGCCAATTTATAACATTAATACCAAACGGTTCAAACCTAATGAGGAGAACCGAACGTTTCTATGGCATTGTCGTTTAGGGCACATCAGCGAGAAACGCATCAAGAGGCTCCATTCGAATGGACTTCTTGGCTCATTTGACTTTGAGTCATGTGAGAAATGTGAATCCTGCATGATGGGCAAAATGACACGGGCCCCCTTTAATAAACCTAACGAGAGGGCCAGTGACGTATTGGGCCTGATACACACTGATGTGTGTGGCCCAATGTCCACAAATGCAAGAGGAAACTATCAGTACTTCATTACCTTTACTGATGATTTCAGTAGGTATGGATATGTTTATTTAATGAAACATAAGTCTGAATCTTTTGAGAAGTTCAGAGAATTCCAAAATGAAGTACAGAACCAACTTGGCAAAAGCATTAAGGCTCTTCGGTCCGACCGAGGAGGAGAATACTTAAGCCAAGAATTCAGTGATCATCTGAGAGAGTGTGGGATCGTATCCCAACTCACTCCTCCTGGAACACCTCAATGGAATGGTGTGTCTGAGAGGAGGAATCGGACCTTATTGGATATGGTTCGATCTATGATGAGTCACACAGACCTTCCAATATCCCTTTGGGGATATGCTCTGCTAACAGCAGTGTTCACTCTAAATAGAGCGCCATCGAAAGCAGTAGCAAAGACACCATATGAATTATGGACTGGAGAAGCTCCAGTGCTGTCTTATCTCAGAATTTGGGGTTGTGAAGCCTATGTCAAGAGATTGATCTCAGACAAGCTTACACCAAAATCTGACAAATGCTACTTCATTGGTTATCCACGGGAAACCAAGGCTTATTACTTCTATCTACGTTCCGAGAACAAGATCTTTGTTGCCCGGGATTGTAACTTTCTTGAGAAGGAGTTTCTCTCTAAGAAAGACAGTGGGAGTAAGGTACTGCTTGAAGAAATTCAAGATGAACAGGATACTGCTCAACCTAATGAGGAAGAGCAGCAGGAGGACCTACAAGAAATTGTAGAGCCTGAACCTGTAGTACCTGAAGTTCGAAGATCCGGGAGGATCCGTCACGAACCCGAGAGATATCAAGGTTTCCTCGTGACTGACTGTCATGATCTTCTGATCATTGATGGTGATGAACCATCGAACTTCAATCAAGCCATGATGGGCCCAGATTCCTCTAAGTGGCGCAAGGCCACTGATTCCGAAATGGACTCCATGTCGGTCAACCAAGTGTTTTCGTTGGTTGACTTACCCGCTGGTGTAAAAGCCATCGAGTGCAAATGGATCTTCAAGAAGAAGATTGACGTGGATGGAAATGTCCAGATTTATAAAGCCAGGTTGGTGGCAAAAGGTTTCAGACAAGTTCACGGTGTGGATTACGATGAAACCTATTCACCAGTGGCTATGATGAAATCTATTCGGATTCTACTAGCAACTGCAGCTTTTCATGATTATGAAATTTGGCAGATGGACGTGAAAACCGCTTTCCTGAATGGTATTCTGGAAGAGGATGTGTATATGACACAACCTGACGGTTACATAGATCCAAAGAATGCTGGAAAAGTATGCAAGCTTCATAAATCCATTTATGGATTGAAGCAAGCATCGAGGAGCTGGAATCTTCGTTTTGATGAAGCGATCAAGCAATTTGACTTCATCAGAAACGAAGAAGAACAATGCGTGTATAAGAAATCTAGTGGGAGCAAGATTGTATTTCTTATTCTGTATGTCGATGACATACTGCTTCTCGGAAACGACGTTCCAATGCTGAAGTCCGTAAAGGACTGGCTTGGAAGTTGTTTTTCCATGAAAGACATGGGTGAAGCCGCATACGTTCTTGGAATCAGGATCTACCGGGATAGATCTAGAAGGCTGATAGGCTTGTGTCAAGATTCATACATTGACAAAGTCCTGCAAAGATTCAGCATGAAGGATTCCAAGAAGGGCTTCACGCCAATGGTACATGGCACAACGCTAAGCAAGAAGCAGAGCCCTACGACGGCTGCTGAGCTTGAGCGCATGAAGAATATTCCTTATGCATCTGCAATAGGATCTGTCATGTATGCCATGATCTGTACTCGTCCTGATGTTGCTTATGCATTGAGCATGACGAGTAGATACCAGTCAAATCCAGGTGAAAACCATTGGATTGCCGTAAAGAATATCTTGAAGTATCTGAGACATACTAAGGATAAGTTCTTAGTGTACGGTGGAAGTGATGTGCTTAAAGTCAGTGGATTCACGGACGCAAGTTTCCAGACAGACCAAGATGATTTCCGGTCACAGTCCGGTTATATCTTTTGTCTGAATGGCGGTGCAATCAGTTGGAGAAGCTCCAAGCAAGACACCGTTGCTGATTCCACTACAGAAGCTGAATATATCGCCGCCTCAGAAGCTGCGAAGGAAGCTGTTTGGATACGAAAGTTCATTATTGAACTAGGTGTGATACCAGATGCGGCTGAGCCTCTGGCACTGTTTTGTGACAACAATGGTGCTATAGCTCAGGCAAAGGAACCAAGATCACACCAGAAATCCAAGCATGTTCTAAGAAGATTTCACTTGATACGTGACATCATTAATAGAAAGGAAGTCAAGATCAGCCGAGTTCAGACAGATGATAACGTCGCTGATCCGTTGACAAAGCCACTCCCAAGGCCTAAGCTCGAGTTTCTGACTGAAGCTGTAGGCATTAGAGACATTGAAATGTAATCTAAATTTGAGTGGGAGTTTGAGGGCTTTTATTTAGTTATTTGATATGTTCTTGTAAAACATTCATATGTTTAATGAAATTATTATTTCAAGATTATTTTAACTGTGATGAAATAATCGTTCCAAAGTGATATGAACCATTTTATAGGTCATCGAAGTAAATGACTTGATCTTGAGTCATCAAAGTCATTTAGCTTGATCATGAGACCCTATATTTGATAGATGTTTATATCATCCCGTCCCTAGTCGAAGGTTGTTGAAATTGGAACACCAACAACCGTGTGAGACTGGATTAGTACGTGACTTATGACAAAGTCTCAGTGTGTCATAGATGCGCGGCATCAAAGTCAGTACATAGGTGTATGTTTGGGAACATACGACCGGACAAGACCCGCTTATAAGAACTCTTCAGGATATTTATATCTGTGTCATAAGAGATTCTTACTACGACTATAGAGTATAGTCCTTAGACCTGAGTTCGCATGCATGTGACTGCACATGGACTGATGCACTTTGATCATTGTCTAACGCTATCGTTCTGCGATAGTTATAAGGACCTTGTTTGGGTACATTATGAAATGAATAGTTTACAGTGATGGAACAAGACGGAATTTGTCCCTCCAATATAAATGGAGTGAATATCTCTAGGCCAATCGGAGATTTGAATACTGGAAAATGCATGGCCATGCTCAAACGGACTGTCCCGAGTCGTTTGGATTGTCAGTATCAAATCAGAGTCCGATGAACAAGATTAGGCTTTATAAGGATGACACCAATCTTGCCTTATGACTAATCGAGATATTGTGACAAAAGGATTATGAATACAGAGATTCCAGTACAAGTGGGAGATTGTTGGAATTGTGTCCAGTAATCTCGGTACTGTCTCTAGAAAGTAAGAGTATGTCAATGATCAGACATAAGTCATATAATACTGGGGGTCATGATGGCTTGCTAGAGTCCGCTCATGATCTATAAGTCTTGGACTTATTGCCTTTATTATATGATCCCATATGGGTCACACGCCTAAGCTAACAGGAAAATGTGTAGGAACGGTTTAGCAGAAGTACGGTAAAAGTGCTAGGCATTTACTGTACTTAGAGAGAATAAAACGGTTTAGGCACTGTGTGTCGATCGATACACAAGGGGTATCGGTCGACACAGTGCGCGAATGCCGTCTAGTTAATTGGTGTTTGGGCCAAATGGCCCAAACGGAATCAGACAAGTTTTATAAGGTAAAACTCGAGTTTCTGAACAATTAACCCTAATCCCTCAGCCGAAAACTCTCTCTCTCTCTGCGCCGAGCTCCTTGTGGTCTAGCAGCCGTTTTCTGTGATCGCGTGTGTGAACCTTTGGAGGAATCATCCCTCGGTGTTTCTCTGATCTCAGACATACCATCTCTTTTCGCTGCAAACAGGTATAAGGTGAGATCATCATTTGTTTCTATTCTGAGAAGAACCTAGATCCGCATGTTTAGGTTGATATGAATCTAAGAATTGAATCAGGATCAACTAAACATTCCTTCAATTTTGATTGGTTCATGTAAACATTTTAAATGTTAATGAAATTTTTATTTCTGGATTATTTTTAACTGTGATATAAAATAATCGTTCCAAAATGATTCATGTCATTATATATGGGCCATCGAAGTACATGAGTAGACTTGATCCTGAAACCCCATATTTAACGAAATGACATAAATCATAGTGTCCATAGTCGAAGGTTGTTGAAATTGGAACACCAACAACCTGTTGAGACTAGATTGTGTTGAGACTTATGACCAAGTTTCGAGGGGTCATAGATGCGCGGCATCAAAGTCGACACATAGGTATATGTAGGGGAGCATATGACCGGACATGGCCCGCTGATGAGAACTCTACAAGATATTAATATCTGTGTCATGAGAGGTTCTCATATACGACTATAGAGTATAGTCCTTAGACCTGAGTTCGCATGCATGTGGCTGCACATGGAGTGATGCGCTTTGATCATTGTCTAACGCTGTTTCGTAACTGGGAGCTATACGGACCTTGGTTGGGTGTATTATGAATTGTGTAGTTCATAGTGATGGAACAAGATGGGATTTGTCCCTGCCGTTTAACGGAGGTAATATCTCTAGGCCAATCGGAGACTTGATAGCTGGTAAGAGAATGGCCATTCCCAAACGGACTTGCCCAAGTCGTTTGCATTGTCAGTATCAAATCTGGTCCGATGAACATGGTCTGGCTATATAAGGATGACACGCATCTTGCCTTATGCCAGATCGAGATATTGAGACAAAAGGACTAGGGAATGTAGGATTCCAGTACAAGTGGGAGATTGTTGGGAATGTCATGAAATCTACTGTACTATCTCTAGAAAGTATGATAAATGTCGAGATCAGACATAAGTCATAAATACTGGGTGATCATGATGACTTGCTAGAGCCCGCTCATGATCTATAAGTTTAGGACTTATTACCAGTATTGTATGATCCCAAAGGGTCACACACCATAGCTAACGGGAAAGTTAAATGGAATTAATACGGTAAGATGCAATGGAATTTACTGTATTAGATCAGAAAATTGGGCCAGACAAAATACAGGCTTTTGCCTGATTTGTGTCTTGGGCCCAAAAGATTAATGAGCCATTAGTCTAATGACTTGGGCCCATTAATGAGAGAGCTAAAAATCGCCAACCCTAGGGTTTTGTAACCCATCCTTGCGATTTGTTTGAGGTGGCCGTGAGCATCTCTCTCTGATCAATCCATCTCGGTCTAGCAGCCATCCGTTGCTTGTAAGCGTGTGGATACCAAGGAGGAACAGGTAATCATCTGTTCTAAGCAGATCTCGACATTACCAATCCGCTGCGCCAATTAACAAGGTAATGATCCAGGTTTGATTTATGATTCGTTTGCAAGAACCTAGATCCGAATTAAGATTATGTGTTAGGTTGTAATATGAGAATTAAACCTTGAACAAACACATAATCCTTCAATATTATCTTTGTTCGAGCTGGTATTGGTGTGATTCCAACTATCATGCATTCCCTGATGAATAAAGAATCCAGAACAAGTTTCTTTACTCCTTGATTCATCCTGGTTCGTTCTGAGCACTCCAAAATGTGAAAGTCGGTCTTTATCTGGTTCCCTAAAAATCACCTGTCTTGAAACGGGTATAACTTCTTCATAGAAAATGCTCTTGATGTGATTCCACATCATGAAGATTCCTTGATGAGTCAGGTTTCCAGAACAGGTTGAGGTGCAGCTTGAGTCCTTTTGGACCATCCGAAATGCTGTCTTGAATGTACCTATATCCGCGGACAGGGCTAACTGGACAGCTTCTAGACATCCTCCAAGATGATCTCGAACCCAAGCTAACTCCTTCTGACCAAACTCTTTCAAATAGCATACTTTATGGTGAATATCAAGCCTGACATGATTGGCTTGAACCAACTCTCCTATGGACATCTTCCTGGACACGGTTAGGGCTCCGGGAGGTCGGTTGTCGACCATCTCCAAATGGGATCGTTCCAATTGGGTTATGGAACGATCATCACTCCTGAAACATGCTGTTAGCTCATGAATCCTTGATATCACGTCATTGGGTCTGGCAGAACATGCATTGACCTCCTGAACCTCCTCAGGAAAGTTCCGCGGGGTCAGGAACAGCTCGGTCAGCCTCGTGCTCGAGGCCGGTACGTACCGCTCGTCCGAGCCGGGTCTGGAGGATCCGATGTCCTCATCATACCCTCTCTCTTGAAGAGGATTCGACCTCGAATCTGCATAACCTGCACCAATAGAAAGCAAGTTAGCCTTCATGCTGCTGCAAGGACTTTCTAGGCGGGTTCCGTTGGGTTGGGAACTTTGTATCATGCCTTTGTCTTGGCCTGGGTTCCATGGGAAACTCTCTGGGTCGTGATCTCCATTGGATTTAGTCGGATCACTCTTTGGGTCGGCCGGTTCCTTCAATTTCTTGGCCTCGCCTCCGGTCTGTTGGTTCGTGCGGTCCATCGGACTCTTGTTCATTCCTGCGACCTGTTCAACACTTTTGACCAATTACAAGTGCAATAAAACAGTTTTTGATTCTTTATAATCAGATTGAAAAGAAATGGGTTGGGATACTTGAACCTTGGTCGAAGGTCGTGGTCGAGAGATGGTCGAGCGTGGCAATTCTTTCTGGTTCGCCTCTTTGGTTCCTGCAATAATATGGACACCTTTCGCAAGAGACAAGTGTGTTAGGTGTTCTTTAGGACAGTACAAAAGTGTTGAACATGTATTCCTACCAAAATCTAGTTGTGGTCTCAAATCATGTTCTGATTTCTTATTTTCATTTACGTTCAGTAGATCCTTTAGTACAGTTGTGGAATCAGTAGAAATGAGTTGTTTTAAAGAAGGACTTACCTGACTAGCACTCTCAGTCTGGTTTGGGTCGTGATCTCCATTGGTCTTATTCGGATCACTTTCTGGGTCGGCCGGTTCCACTTGTTTCTGGATCTCTCTCTCTCTCCTCGCGCGGCTCCCCATGGAAGAGTGAATCTCTTGGCTTTTGCTTGCTGTCTCGATTGTCTGAAGTGTTCATAAGGTTCAGTAGATCTTAAACCACCCTCGACCACCCACTGACCAAGCTGAGAGTGCCTTCCGCCAGCAGCTTCGTCTCACTCATCCATCTCTCTCGCGGCCACAACCATCTCGCCTCATTCCATCATTCATCACGCCTCCATCTCATATCATCTGGAACTAGATACAATGGCGGATCAAGGAGAACCCGTGACCATGTCCCAAGTACTCGGTGCACTCCAAGCCATTGGAGAGCGGCTAGAACGATTTGAGATGATGTAAGATGGAGGAATGGATCGAGATTCGGGTCTGGCGGGTTAGATCTGCTGGCCGAAGGCGCTCTCAAATCTAACAATGGATGGATTGCGATGTTGATCAAGGCTAGAAAAAAAAACAAGAATACTTTGAATAACACGAACAAGCAAGCTAAAGCAAGAAGCGATCTAGACTCCAAGGGGCAGCCACGCAAGGAGGAAGAGATCGAAGAACCTTAGGGTTTCTTTTTGCTAAAACTTACTTAAGTTTATTGAAAACAAAGAGTGGCTTTAAATAGCCAAAGTAATAGGGTTACAAGTCTTAAGAATGGGCCATAAAGAGGCCTGGTCGAAATCTTTAAAATAGAAAGCAAGGAAGAAGGTTGGACGGGCCAGATTCTCCTTCTCTTGAAGCGGGCTTTGGTTTACCTCATTAAAAACCTTAGTGGGAAAATCCAATTGGGACAAAACCCCATTTAAGGGAAAAATAGTATAAAACAATGCCCAAAGAGATGTTGCACGTACTCCTGGTCGCCAAACATAAGTCTGAAGCCCACCAAGTCCGTGAGCCTCCAAATAAGGCAGGTCCAGCAACCTCCGGGTTTGATCTTGTATATCTTCTTTGTACGAGGTGGTATTGGTGTGATTCCAACTCTCATGCATTCCCTGATGAATAAAGAATCCAGAACAAGTTCCTTTACTCCTTGATTCATCCTGGTTCGTTCTGAGCACTCCAAAATGTGAAAGTCGGTCTTTATCGGGATCCCTGAAAATCACTTGTCTTGAAACGGGTATAACTTCTTCATAGAAAATGCTCTTGATGTGATTCCACTTCGTGAAGATTCCTTGATGAGTCAGGTTTCCAGAACAGGTTGAGGTGCAGCTTGAGTTCTTTTGGCCCATCCGAAATGCTGTCTTGAATGCACCTATATTCGCGGACAGGGCTAACTGGACAGCTTCTAGACATCCTCTAAGATGATCTCTAACCCAAGCTAATTCGTTCTGACCAAACTCTTTCAAATAGCATACTTTATGGTGAATATCAAGCCTGACATGATTGGCTTGAACCAACTATCCTATGGACATCTTCCTGGACACGGTTAGGGCTCCGGGAGGTCGGTTGTCGACCATCTCCAAATGGGATCGTTCCAATTGGGTTCTGGAACGATCATCACTCCTGAAACATGATGTTGGCTCATGAATCCTTGATATCACGTCATTGGGTCTGGCATAACATGCATTGACCTCCTGAACCTCCTCAGGAACGTTCCGCGGGGTCGGGAACAGCTCGGTCAGCCTCGTGCTCGAGGCCGGTACGTACCGCTCGTCCGGGCCGGGTCTGGAGGATCCGATGTACTCATCACTCTCTCTAGCTAAAAGTATGAAAAGTGTGTCTAGAATAAAACACCAAAACCCTAATATAAAGTGTAAAACACGTCTTGAGTCTCGTTTGTAAATACTGGAACTTCTGGGCCAATTATGAAATTCTTCAAATATTCATTAAACGCTTGCGAATTGTGGATTCCGGAGCTGTGTCGATCGATGCATGAGTGCATCGGTCGACTCTCATGTCGTTCAGACACTATGATCTTCTCATCACTACTTTAGCTCCAATCCTTGCCCAAAAAGCTCCAAAATCTTTCAAAATCCTCCAAACGTGTGTAATCCTAATAAACACCTGAGAAGACTCGAAAGACACTACAAAAGACTCAAATATATACTTATATCATGTCTTAAAACAGGTAAAAACCATGATATATCAAGCTACCACCGTTGCCGCCACTCTCACCCGTACAGCCCGTGCAGCCGGTTCCTATCTTGGAGGTACCTAACTTTCCTGAGCCCTACAGTCCGGGCGATCTCTTTCTCAGCTCGTTGCTGACGTACTTTGACTTTTTGATGAAGCCCATCGACCCGTTCTAGCATCAGGAGTGGGAGGCACGTATCGCCGAGCAGATTGTTGTGCACGCCGATGTCCTAGAGCAGCACGTTGGCGCTCATCATCAGCCACCTCCTTAGCCACATCCACCTCTTCAGGCCGACTTGTTTGTACCTCCACCTATGGAGCCCCCCAGTACTCGAATTGTAATGCATGTGGAGCCAAAAGGTTCCATTTTTACTGGTGCCCTATATTGTCTTATCCTCGATACCGCGAGCCCTATCAGCCTGTGCCGCCACCAGTCATCTGTCAGATATGCGGACATAACGGCCATCTGGCGCCCATCTGTCTAATAGCGGACCCACGTCCCAGCACCGCACATGCGCCGGCACCACCCACATGTACTACACACATGTGCCATCCCCCTGGCACACCTGCCAGCGGTTTATCCTGCGAGCCGTATTGCGGTCTCTGTTAGGAATTTTGGTCTTGTTGGAGGCGTTAGGTTAGGTATTAGAGTAGGACCAGGTAAGTAGGGTTCTAACTCATTTTTTACTGTATCTAGATCGGCGTATTGTTCGTCATTGACGACTTACAGTTATGTAGCGGCGCACGATTTTGGTTTTTGGGTATGATGGGGCGTTCGCTTTGTAGTAGACGTCGGCTTACACTATGTACGAAAAACTCGATATATAGTTATGGATGTTTTTATGTATATGGTGGATGCCGAGTATTCAATTTATCGTTTTGAGTAACATAGTAATTTTATTGTATGCATGTGATGGTTTGTGAATGCAATCTAATTGCGATGTGAAAACAAATGATGATCAAAACAAGCGATCACTCACCATGACTCACAAGGCGACCACATTGACATACCGAGACCAGATCTATTGATTGTGTGATTGTTGTTGCGTGGTGTTTGTTTGGTTTTTTGATTGATCTCTTGTGTGTTTGATTTATGCATTGCATTTCTTTTCGCTAGTTTTCTAGTTTATCATTATGAGTCGCCGCATCCATTTGATCCCTAAGGTCCTATCTTGTTTGATGCATTGCATTGTGTGATAGTTAGAACTGTTAGCGATGCGTTTATTTGACTGCTAGGTTGGTAGCCTTTCATTTGCATGACTGTTAGGTTGCTAGAAATGCATTGGTTGATTGTAAGACGCAGTGTTGCATTGTGTTGTTTGCTAGGATGTTAGAGATGCATTCATCACGTGTTAGGATTGTTAGTGTAATTGTAAGCGTTGTTGTTTTACTAGATTTGCATTATTTCCGCGCTAAGAATATACATATTTCTTGTAATGCAGTTTTTTTTTTGTTCATTTTTTTGGATACTTTCTTTGTGGTTATGAAAAAAGAAACCAGTTTAAGGTTTCAAAACTTATCATATATAATTTAGGTTGCACAGTGAGTAGTAATGTTTGTTTCAGTGATTTTTCTGCATACAAACAGAGACTCTAGAATGTTACTTGTAATTTTATTTTTGCAGACGGGCAAAGACTCTTTTGGAATGACACCAAAGAGTCGGAGGCAAGCAAAAGCTGGAGTGATGATGGTCTCTGTACATAGCTCTCCTTTGGGTGTCTATACAGAAAATGACAACATGGGAGCTAGTAATGGTATGCTACTAGATCATACTCCCTTCTCAGCTCTTGCTCCTTCCTTTAAGATACACCCATAATATAAAAATACTTATATGGACTCATTTGATTTTGCAGAGGAGAACAGTTGACAATAGCTCAGAATGTTAAGACATTTGCTGATTTTCGTATTGTCTAAATTGATGTTTGCAGCTTGTCTATTGTGATTCCATAAACGAGATTTTTGTTGTTGTTGTGTATATGTATATGTGAAACTTTTGTTTTACAATTCGCGAAATTGATTACAAGACTAGAGAAGATGGATGTTTCTTCTCTTTTATCGAACCATTTTATAATCTTGATCCGAAGAAAATAATCCAGCTAATAGATGTTGCGAATAACACATTGTATGTTTTTAAATGAGAAAACTTCAATATTAATAAATCCTCAAATTTATTATTAATGTTGAAAATAGGACAAATCGCATTAATAGCACAAAAAACATGACTTATCAAAAATATAGCACCAAGGAAGAAAAATCATAAAAAAGCACAAAAACATGTTTTGTCACTAAATTAGCCCTAACCCTAAATTTTAAATACTAAACCCTAAACCCTAAATAATAAACCCTAACCTTGAATAATAAACCATAAACCCTAAATAATATACCCTAAACCCTAAATAATAAACCCTAAACCCTAAATAATTAATCCTAAACCCTAAATTATATAATGCTATAAAAGTCTTTGTAATTAAAATAATGCTAAAAATGTGAATTATTTTTCTTGGTGCTATATTTATGATAAGGTATGTTTTTTGTGCTATTTTATGACTTTTCTCTTGAAAATATCCGAGAAACAATAGAAATTAAAAACGACAAACCCCAAGTTATAAAGCAAAAGAGAGTACCAACAAAAGATAAAACAAACAAAAATCTAAGGGTTTTGTTGAAATGCTTCAGACATCTTTTTCACCAGCTCATGTATAAAGCCACTCTTCTGGGAATAGAAACTGAATTCTCTACACTGCAAAACTTTCCATTCCCCCTCAAATCTCCTTTTATCCTCTGCTGCAAGCCTAGCCCATCCTTGTTTAGCAGCATGATCATCCACACCAAAGCGAGATACTGAATCAACGATGGAAACAAACTCTTGCGTCTTTTTACGAGCAAGTTCTTCTTGCTTCTTGGACTCAACTTTCTTGCTAGATTTCAAGGCTGATGATTCAAGAGCCATAATTCCATTATCTCCCCAAACTGACTTTGATAATTCAAAGGCCTTGCGATCATGAGGTTTGGAAAATGTCGGATCCTCTCCGTTCTTCTTCTTCTTCTTCTTCCCTTTACCAAGATTGTTCTCAAACTTCTTCTTCAAACCCCGAATCTTCTCCATGAATTGTGTTTTACTAACATCAAAGCTTATAGATTTCTTCACCCGCTCATAAAACACATTCTTGTCATCATAAGGGCTTGACCCACTTTCTCTGTTGAAATCGATAATACCTTGTAAAAGGGCGATCTCATCTGGCTCGCTCCAAACTCGTTGAAAATAGTTTTTCTTCGTCTCTTCTCCTGAAACAGTCTTGGCCCTCTTCGCATCGGTTGACTCATCCGTCTCACTAGAACGTTTTTTGGTGGCTAAAGATTCAACCTTTTCGGATTCTTGATTCGTCACCACCGATGGTTCAGGTTTCTTAGCAGGATCTTTTGTCTCCTTTTCCGGTTCGGAATCGGTTTCTTCATCAGAATCAGACTCAGAATCGGAGACTTGTTTCTTCTCAGTTTCTGATTTTTCCACGGTTGGGTTTCTACAGGAAACATCATCTTCTTCCTCCTCTTCTTCTTCCGATGAAGTGTCTCCTACGATTTCTTCTTCGTCTTCTTCGTCGCTTGAAGACGCATTTGGCGGATTCGCCAACGGATTGAGCAGTTTCGAAGACATCAAATTTGATTAGGGTTTTGTGTTTTCTCTTTTGGTCTTTGGGAATAAGGTTTTGATTTTGAGATTACAATTGCTTCGATTCCTATGCTTATATATATCAATCACACTATGCGTCTCTCTGTTTTCCATCTTAATTAAATTCCGAATTTATTAGATTTACGTTTTCCTTTTATTTCGGTCGTTTGGATTTTCGTGTACATGGAAAGGAAAGAATTACCAAAAAGGAAAATTATTAAATGTATTTTTCATCGAGTTACTTTATAGTTGGTGAAACCAATTACTTATTTAATTTTTTAGATATTGTATTGGTAAAAAAATTTTGTTTTTCAGGAGCAAACAGTGATACTAATATGTAACGTTATTTAGATTATAAATTTTGCAACATGTCAGAGCATTTAAATTATTATAATAATAGTTGACAAAAAAAAAATATTATCATAATAATAAATTGTTTTCTGGATTTAGATTCGGGATATCCCTCTCCAATACATAAACCAAAAAGTGGTGGCTCACATTGGCAGATTAATGGCACAACCAAATGGGCACTTCCTTATGGATGTGTATTACGACTCAGAGGCAGCCGTCATGGTGGAGTATGTTAGGGTTCGTATCAACTGGGACATACGGAGGCCACTACGATTCCAGAAAAACTTCCAATTCTCTAACGGGGTAAACTCTTTTCTCTGATTCAGATATGAACGACTCCGTGGATTTTGTGAAATGTGTGGTCTTATAACCCACGACTCGGGTAACTGTTTGATCCAAAATGGTGGTAGTGATGACCACTCCGACGATGATAATGATGAAGGAGGTCCGGATCATGGCAATGGACCAAGTAATACACACTTCCATCACCGCAGTCTACAAATTCGTGAGATCACAAATGAAGAAGCGGATGAGATAGCACACCAACAAGGAATGCAACCCTCTAATGGAGTCCAAACTAACTCGCCCACCATTGAAATACACTATGAGGAAGAGGAGGAACCATTGGCTCCGATTGTTGAAGTCACCTTACAGGAGGCTGCAGGTTTCATTGAAGGGGTGAACCACTACAGTATGTTTGGAAGTGAGTTGGAAGACAGTGTACTGCTTAATCCGATCCCGACATTTGCCAATGCCACAGGTGACATTCCAGGTCCAACGATAATGGAACACTCCACTGATGAACAAATAAGCAACACTGAGGATCATACCACTGTTGGGATGATAAACCAACAAGACCAGCATATCATCACGCAGCATCACAGTTTGAAGAGAAAGCGTAAAGAAGATGAGAACAAAACTCAGTGTGACTCGCACAGACAAGTCAGCCGTGAAGTTGGAGAATGTAGCAATCAGTTTAAGGATGAGCATCCTGAAGCTCCAGTGAGTGGTGAGGTAGACCCAAACCACCAAGTCCACCATGAGAACAGCCTGTTGGAACTGTCGAGGTATTGGCAATGACTCGACAGTTCGACGCCTAAAAGAGATTACTCATAAGTATCTCTTGGACATCATCTGCCTGTCTGAAACGAAACAATAAGATGACGTTATCCGCGACCTAGCATGCGATTTTGGAATGCAATATGTATCAGTCCCTCCTAGAGGTCTAAGTGGTGGTTTAGTAGTTCTTTCGAAGCAATGTATTAATCTTTTTTGTTTCTTTTCAATCCCCACAACTTGTAGATTGTTTTGTGGAATGAAATGGCTTTAACTTTTACCTCTCTTTTATTTATGACCATCCAAATCCATTATTACGAAATCACTTGTGGGAATCATTAGAACGAATTTCGGTTAATAGGAAAGATCCTTGGATAGTCATGGGCGACTACAATGAAATCTCTGTAACAACAAGAAGATAGGAGGAAGAACAAGACCGGAACGAAGCTTCAATGACATACGAAGAATGGTACGGACTTGTGATCTTACGGATATCACCTCAGTTGGGAATAGGTTCTCTTGGTCAGGTAAAAGTGGATAACACCTAGTGCAATGCTATTTGGATCGCACGATGGCAAACACGGAATGGTACAGACTGTATCCCAACTGTCAAACTCATTTCCTAGAGCTTGGTGAGTCGGATCACAGACCTCTGGTTACATTTATTGACCATACTCCAGGTACACGATGAGGACGATTCACATTTGATGACAGACTTATTGACAAAGAAGGATTTTGCAATGTTATGTTGAGAGGTTGGAATAAAAATAACCAACAACAGTCGCTGCCTTCTGTATATCAAAGACTGATACATTGTAGACAACACATTTCAAGATGGAAGAAAACACATTCTGTCAACACACGTGAACAGATTGCTCTTAAGAGACATCAACTTGATCAAGCACTTACCTGTCCAACATCTACATTGACGGATACAAAAAGACTAAAGAATGAACTCAACCAAGATTATATTGAAGAAGAATTATGCTGGAAACGCAAAAGCAGAAACAAATGGCTTAGAGAAGGAGACCGTAATACAAAGTTCTACCATATGATTACTCGAACAAGGAGAAACCGAAGCAGATTATCAGCAATGCAAGATGAAAACGGTATCATTAGAAGGGGTGATAATGAGATTGGGAAGGTGGCGATCAACTATTTTCAGCATTTGTTCTCATCACAAAGACCAACTGTGGAAAGTTTTAATACGGTTTTCTATGGTTTTCAACCGCGAGTAACACCAGAGATGAACACTGAGCTCACAAAACCGATCACACAAGAAGAGATCAAAGAGTCAGCGTTTTCCATTGGAGCTTTTAGAGCCCCTGGCCCGGATGGCTTCACTGGATCCTTCTTCCAGAATTATTGGCCTGATATCAGTAATGAGATGGAAATAAAGATACAAAATTTCTTCAACAATGGAGTCCTGGATCAACAACATAACCATACTCATATATGTCTGATTCCCAAGGTACAAGCACCTACTACAATGGCCGAATTTAGGTCTATATCTTCATGTAACGTCAATTACAAAATAATATCCAAAATTCTTGTCAATCGCCTGAAACTATTTCTAGACAGTATTGTCTCGGAAAACCAGGCTGCCTTAATCCCTGGAAGGATGATAACGGAAAACATTATCATCGCACATGAAATGTGTCATACACTAAAGGTGAGGAAACGCCAATCCAAGTCATATATGGTTTTGAAAATAGATATCTCCAAGGCTTACGATCGTCTAGAGTGGAGTTTTATCAAGGAAATCATGATACGAATGGGTTTTGATCGACAATGGGTTTCATGGATAATGGCTTGCGTTTCTACTCTTACTTTTTCTGTGCTGATTAATGGCTCTCCATCAGAATCTTTCACGCCATGAAGGGGTATCCGTCAAGGGGATCCATTATCGCCATATTTGTTCATATTATGCACCGAAGTTCTATCACACTTGATGACAAGAGCAGCGACTGATCGACAAATACCAGGCTTAAAGAACAGTAACAGAGGTCCAACTGTGAATCATCTACTATTTGTTGATGACTCACTGTTTTTCTCCTTAGCCAACATCAAGAGAAGCAAGGCTATTAAACATGTTCTTTCTAGCTATGAAGTTGCATCAGGACATGCTGTGAATCTGGCAAAATCATCAATAACTTTCGGAAGAAAAGTTAGAGACAGTATTAAAACACAAATCAGACATACGTTGGGAATCTATAACGATGGAGGAGGAGGTAAATACCTTGGCATCCCATAACAGTTTTGCAGCAAGAAAGTTGATATGTTCCAATATATCATCCAGAAAGTAGAAGAAAGGACTCAAGGATGGAACAAGAGATATCTATCACCAGGAGGTAATAAATTCTACTTAAAGCGGTATCTTCGGCAATGCATGTATTCTCTATGAACATCTTTAAGTTACCAAAGAAAATCTGTGAAGAGATCAATGTTATTATGGCAAGATTTTGGTGGAGTTCTGGTGGAGATAAGAGAGGAATGCACTGGTTCACATGGAATAAGATTTGTACTCCATAAAAGGAAGGAGGATTGGGATTTAAAGAATTGGAGAGTTTTAGCCTTGCTCTTCTGGGAAAGCGGATATGGCGAATTCTCCAATTCCCCCACTGCTTAATGGCCCGGGTTCTTTGAGGCAAGTACTTTCCAGAAACATCAATTCTACAAGCTAGGAAAGTCAAGCACTAGTCCTACATATGGCGATCACTTCTGGAAGGCAAAGATCTGGTAGTCAAAGTATTACAAGTACGTATAGGTGATGGACAGAGCACGAGTTGGTGGATTGATCCATGGCTCCCAACTAATCCTCCGAGACCTCCTCAAGCTCGACAAGAACATACACACAATAAGAGTTGCAGAGCTGATCACAAATACAAGACAATGGAATGAAGAATAAAAGAACTCACTACATAAGAAGATTGGAACATTATACAGTCTATCCATTTGAGCCAACGACCAATGCCGGATTCATTAGGATGGTATCTCAATCAGTCCGGATTATACACAGTAAAACCTGCTTACTGGTTAGCAATACATGATCAAGACCACGATCTATCTACCATACCACCAGGCTCCTTAGTTCTAAAACATTCCCTATGCAAAATTCATACAACACCAAAACTGAAGCACTTCCTATGGAGATTAACCTCTGGCGCTCTAGGTACAAACACTAAGCTTAGGGGAAGACATTTAGCCCCATAAGCACTATGCCTAAGATGTACAGTGGAGGACGAAACTTTGGCACATTTGTTCTTTGAATGCCCTTATGCTCAACAACTCTGGCGAGCTTCAGTTCACCCCAATATCAATCGTTACATTGTGAACACTTCGCTGGAATTAAAGCTCTTAGAGATACTTACAGAAAACTCCACCTTAAACTCACACATGCCACAAGAAGCAATCTGGATCCTATGGCGTCTGTGGAAAAGTCGAAATGTACTATGCTATCAACGAAGACATATACTGTGGGAAACTACACTTCACCAAGCAAAAAATGATGCCAAGGAATGGTGTGAACATAATCACTACATCAACAACCTGTATCATTCCAGACAAAGCACAACAAACAGAAACAGAAGCCAAGAATGGAAAATACCGACCATAAGATGCGTTAAATGCAACTTCGATGGATCTTTGTCGAATACCCAACTCGCTGGTGCAGGATGGATTATAAGGGAGCATGAAGGTATATACCGAAACGCTGGTCAAGCAAACTCTCCACAATGGTCTACACCCCTACAAGCCGAAGCGCAAGCACTACTAATTGCACTACAATACTGTTGGAGCCGCGGCTATAAAAGATTACATTTTGTGGGCGACAGTCAACAACTAATAAACCTCATCAACAAGGAAACTCTGGATTTCAACAACACAAATTGGTGCTATGATATCTGGGATTGGATGTCTAAATATGAAAGTATCTTAGTTACTTGGAGCCCAAGACTTAGAGTCCAAGAACAACAAACGAAGCAGCTCATAAACTGGCAAAGAAAGCATTACAAGCGTCTTCAAGTTTCATCAACATAACTTCCCCCACACTTTCTTAATCATGTATTACATATGGACTATGTAAAATCTATCAATTAATAAAGCAAGTTTTTTTTGGAAAATGGATAAACAAATAAAATTTATAATGAAAAACTTTTTTCCCCACTTCTTGCATTTCATCCTATACTAAAAAAATAATTTAACTAATAAAATCACGGAATAAATGGAACATTCGTATTTTTGACCTTTTGGGCAATGTTTTTTCTCAAAATTATGTTTTCCCAAAAATCTTAAATGAGAATGTTGTAGAAAGTGAGTCTCCTCATTATTCTTTAAAAAAAAATTAACTTGGGGAGAGAAGACGATCGTAGAGGCGACTTTTTAACAGCTGCTTTTCAAGCAATTTTCACCGGCCGGCGTCAGAATTGACGCCGGCCATATCCATTCTCTTTCAAATTTTCTCCTTTCTCTTGTGATCTTCAATATCTAAACATATTCTCTCTATTTTGAAGACAATCCAAAAAGCAGTTTTTTCAGTTACTCCTTGCATCCGAGAGAGATCATCCGGTGAGTCTTTTGGTGTTCATCGACAATCACAAAGTCCGGTGCGTCTGAATATACATGCTATCGTAATGGCTTTCCGAGATCATTTGTTAAAGCAATTACTGTATGTTTTGTTATTTTCTCTAATTGGGAAGATTCTCATATTTTCTAACGGTGAATTGGGTGTTACTTATGTTTCTTTCTGATTTGCCGTTGCAATCTCCGACATGGACTACGAGGACATGATCGACGACATGACAACTATTCCACGGTGGCATCTACGGAATGAGTATCGGGTCAAAGGAAGATATGTATGTAAATCAACCAACATAACTGGGTTGAATCCATATTCAAGTGGTAGAGAACAAATCCTCACCGCTTTGCTTTGGAAAAAATTGCCATGGAAGCCACCACGGAGATGGTGTGTCATAGTCAGGGAGATACGGGTTGATGGAAAATCCCAAATTTTGTTTCAATTTGATGATCTTGTGAATTGGATCTTACTCAAACAAGAGTTCGAAACTTAAATTGGGAGATGACCATAGTGATGCAACTGCAAAGGGACTCAACGCCTATTGAGATTACAAATCGACATGAGATAACCAATGATGAAGATGCGATTTCTTTGGTGTATGGCGATATTCTTACAATCATTGAAGGTTGGCAGTTCCAATTTTTATTTATATCGAGAGAATCAATATATTGGATTCTTCATCGAAAAGTATCCGTAGACCTAAATTGGAATCTGATCAATGTTATACAGAAAAGAAAACATGTAATTTTCTTTCGATTGCGACGAGAAGTTTGGAGTTTCATCAGATGGATGATAGCCAAATGTAAAGATCGCACAAAGAAAATCATAACTGATAATTTGTTATCAAATAAGGCGTTCAAGAAAAAAGCAACTTTAAATTTTAAATTCTCTGTCTTATTGTCTTATTGTTTTCTCATAATTTTAGATTTGTAATTGGTTGTATATTTATTATTTTACGTATCTTCTATGTAATTTTACTTGTTATTATATAACTAAAATAGATGTTAAAGAAAAAAGAGAATGTTGTAGAAACTAGAGAAAGAACGAAAACCCTAAATCCATATAATATGGTGTCGTTTCGTCGTTTTTCCTTAACATCGAAAAGAGAAATCGAACTATCATCTTCTTTAACGTCTTCATGGAGTTAATGTCACAAATGCCATAAATCTCAAATAAATAATCTCCCATGCCACTCCATGATCAATATGCCACTCGCTTTTAGTGAACTGACGAAACTACCCCTGAATATTTTTAAGTGAAAACTCACCATCCTCGTGGTACAACTGCCATCCAGATGTACCAGTTGTACCACTAGTACAACTACCTCCAGATGTACCAGTTGTACCACTAGTACAACTACCCACTAGATGTACCAGTTGTATCACTAGTACAACTGTCCCTCAGATGTACCAGTTGTACCACACTAGTACAACTGTCCCTCAGATGTACTGGTACAACTGTCATAATAATCCTCTAGTTGTACCAGATGTACCGCACATAGGAGGATTCGAACCCTGGTCGCGACGCGCGCTCAGGGACGCGCGCGACCACTGGACTTCACTGCTATTTAACCCTGACAAACCATCATTGGAGATTCATTAAGGGTAAAATTATAATTTTACCAAAGGGTGGCAGTTATGATTTTTTTTGAGATGTTAGTGGCATTTGTGGATGGTACTCGTTTTCGTGGTGGGGATTTCTTTCCTCTCAGGTAATTTTTCTTCCGCCTCCATCATTACCTTATGAATATTCTCAGTTGGGTTAATCTTCTAAATATTTTTTTTTTCTCTCGAATTGAATCCATGCTGGGCAATGCTCTTCTCAATCTGATTTCGTCTTAGATTTACAATTTTTTAGAGCTTAATCAATGGCCGTTTCCTGTGAAATTGTTTTTGATAATCGGCAAAAAAATATGGATGATTGGGGTAAGACTTAGACATTAAGCATTGTTTCATACTTCTTGTACAAGATTACTACTGGCTGTATGCTTAAGTTATGTTCGGTTTTTATATGGGAGTAGAGTTCTCACTTGTGTTTCTGGTTACAGAGGATGAGGATTTTCAACCACTTCCTGCAAAAGTTGTATTGAAAAGTAATTGGGATGATGAGGATGTGGATGAGAATGATATCAAGGACTCGTGGGAGGAGGATGATGAACCTGTTCTGGTATAGTTTTCTTTCATATATATATATATATATATATATATATATATATATATATATATATATATATATATATATATGTTTTCATTATTAGCTTCTGTGTATCATTTGATCTTGAGATTGTAGCTAAACAATCTTTGTTTGTTTCTGTAGGCACCTGTAGTAAAGCCTTCTACTGAAAAATCTCCAAAGAAAGCAGCAGAAAAAGTTGTTGAAAAGAAGGCTCCAAAGGAAGAACCTCTAGAACCTATTGATGAGAAACTTCGCATGCAGAGGTTTAGTACACACTTGAACGGGGAAAAATTACTCTTTATTCTAATGGTTTGTCTTATCTTAGGCTAGTGGAGGAAGCTGATTACCAGGCAACTGCTGAACTCTTTGGAGCAAAGACCAAAGCAAAAAGTTTCGATATATTCATTCCTAAGTCTGAAAGTGATTTCGTGGAATATGCTGAGATGATATCTCATAGACTTGTACCTTATGAGGTATGCTATTACTTTCTTGTCTCAGCTCAGTTTCACTTATTTCAATTTGATTAAATTTTACCAACTGGTTTGCATTGTAACTATATTTGCAGAAAAGCTTTCACTATATTGGGCTACTCAAAGCAGTGATGAGACTTTGTGTGTCCAATATGAAAGCAGCTGATGTTATAGACGTTGCATCGTCCATTACTGCAATAGCAAACGAAAAACTCAAGGCAGAGAAAGAAGCTGCTGCTTGCAAAAAAAAAGAAGACTGGTACTCCTTTTCTTGCTCCCCTGCATACAGCGTTTTCTCTTTGATTTGTTAGGCTTGTGAGTTAGCTGTTCTTAGGCTAAGCGTGTTTCTGTTTCGGAGATGATCAGATTGATAATAAATCTGCGTTTCTAGGTAAGAAGAAACAACTGCATGTGGATAAGCCTGATGATGATCTTGTTTCGGGTCCTTATGGCGCCATGGACGACGATGATTTCATGTAAAAAAATATGGCTTTTTGGAGATTGTACTTACCTTCCTAGGAGAATGTAACTGTGAAGAAGTTTAAATCATCTATTGAAGCAACACAAATTGATAAAACAAAGTCGTCTTTTTCTCAGTTTTCTTTGCTCGGTTTGTTTTGAAAATTATGTATTTAGATTTTCTTTTTTGGCAAACATTTTTACTACAACGTCGGTATTCTTATTTGTTTCTTACTTTGTATTTTGAGTTTAATTTTTAAGTACTATGAGCAATCCACATGTATGCATATCATGCGATCTCGGCTAGGATGATTCGACGGTCATCGTTTAAGCATCGCCGTCAAAATCAGCACCACTTCACATTCTCCTGGTACTCTGTTCTTTTATCCATCGCTGTCACAGCGACAACGGCCAAAATATATTAAAGAGTATAATAGGACACGTCAACAACATATTAAAATCATGAGTTTACAAATTTTGAAGTCTATTGTCAACGACAGATCATGACAAGTGCTAGATGCTCATCTTGCTCGGTGAGGGTTGATGTGTTCGGGTAATTCGTGGGTCAAAATTTATCTTTAAGAGAAACTGACTAAGGCCGGAAACGAACATGAAAGTGTGAAGGTCGTTTGAAAAACGAGCATGTTTGAATTGAATCAAAAGGGGGTCCGAGCTTGTCGATGGACGAGCTCGGATTACAATTCGAGGTGTGTGAAATCTAGAGAGAGAAAGTATAATGTGCACAAATCCCAAAAAGTTACATTAATGTACAATGATTAGTCCTATTTATAGTAAAACACGGTCGTACTTCGTACGGGCCGTTGAGTCCTTGTCGAGCTCGTGCGGATGAGCCGTACTTCTGATGACGAGATGGGCCAAGCTGAACTCATCTTTGTCTGTTAGTAGAGCCGAGCTAGTCAGTGGTTGCGAGCCAGGCCGAGCTGGGATAGTCTGTACGAGTCGAGCCGAGCATGACGAGCTCTGTATGAACGACCGTGAAGATCGAGCCATTTTCGTTTGTGAGCTGAATTTGCTTTTATTGTGCCGACCCTTTGTCTAGAGAACATATATGAGCCGAGCTAATTGGATGGATGCTAAACCCATATATAACAACAAGTATGAGAATAGCTGATATTTATAGCAACAATTTAAATGGTTTAAGAAATAGCAGCGACATATGCAAATAGGTTAATAAGAACCAAACTAGAATCTCTTATCAAACAAAACAATTGTAGACGACGATCCTCTCACATAATCGCCCTTCTCAATAAAGTTCACTCCCAATCTCCAAATACATTGCTCTCTGTAATAGCATAAAAGAAGAACACGGCATAACCATTCTATTTATCATCTCTATAACAGCAAACCACCTACGAAGGTAGTCTTTCTTTTCATTGATAAGTCTCCTTCACATCAACTTAGCCAATTATGCTTTTGTTTCCTTTACTCCATGACATATCATTATACAGCTTGCCCTCATGCTGGAAAGAACTGAAGATTCACATCATGCACAAGGAACTGAGAATTGAAATGTGAATCATTTTTAGTAGAGACAAAAAGAAGAAAACCTTATCATCTCGATAAGTGTGCCTAAGAGAAAAAGGTGATTTGGTTTTCCATTCATATCTCGTTCCTGTCGGCTTCTTGCCAATGGCCTTTATGTGTTATTATCTAGTTATGGTTAGCTATGGTGTCGACTGATCCGGGCAAGTCAGTAGTTCCTCTGGACATCTCGGCTCCAGTCTCCGAAGGGGGTTACCCCGTTCAAAATGTCTCTTCCGATTTGGCGTCCTCTCCGTCGCTCGCTGTGACTCGGCTCCACCTCCCACGGTAACAAGTATTTCCTCGATTCCAACATCTACTCCTACTTTAGAAGTTCCTTCCTACATGGACAAATTTAAGGATTTTTTAAAGAAATCTCAGAAAATAGAGTCTCCAATAGTAATTGAAGATGGAGTGCCAGTTGTTCAGACACCACCTTCAGTGTTACTTGCGACATCAACTCTATCGAAATACCACATTGTAACTCAATTTCACTGCCTCATTCCTCCTTCAGCGAATATTTTCTATGACTTGAACAAAGCGTGGCGAAAGTTTGGGAGAATTACGATTTTCTCAGTTTCGAGTACCTTTTTGTTTCATGTACCTTGCGTGTCTATAAGAGAGTGGGTGTTTCAAGTATGGTACTGGCAGGCGGGAACTTGCGCTTTCTCAGTCTATCCTTGGTCTCCGGACGCATCTACGAAAATGCGTGAGTTGAAGTCGGCACCTACATGGGCAGTCTTGAAAAATGCCCCTCCTCGAATGTACTCTTTGGATGGCGTAAGTGTCATTGCAAGCGCCATTGGCGTGCCTCTCCAGAAGGAGAAATCATAGCTGGATCCATTTTAATTTAAAGATACAAAGGTCAAGGTTGAAATATCTTTGGATGCTGAATCTCATGCTATAATATTGGTTAGGGATTCTCGTGGGAATTCTGTTAGAGTCAATATTGAGTACACTCGTTTACCGCCATAGTGTTGCAACTGTGAACGTTCTGGTCATTTACTTAACTGATGTCCGTGTCCGTTGATGAAGAAGACAAATACTAGAGAAGTTAAAACTTCAGTGGTAACAGCTTCCACATATATTTTCTTGGAGTCGGAGACTACATAGAGAGAGAGAGAGAGAGAGAGAGAGAGAGAGAGAGAGAGAGAGAGAGAGAGAGAGAGAGAGAGAGAGAGAGAGAGATATGTGATTCAGGATCCTCCGGTTACGGTGGTTTCTCCGCAGAAAAGAGGCAGATCTTAAAGCTCACGTAGTAAAGTGAGATTTGGCAGCCTTCCTACACCCCCAAAAGGTTCTCGCAAGGATTTTCATGGTGAAGGAGTTTTGGATTCATGAAATTTCGTATTGGGTTCAGAAGGTTTAGAGGTTGGGGAATGTTCGACAGTTGGGAAGCGTTCAGAGGACGAATCCTCTTTAAGGGCACGATTAATCTCTGAGAAGCATGCATAGGATGACTCCTCTTCTAAGGGATTGATAGTCGGGAATAAAACGGTCCAGTCGAATGATCAGGGTGAGCAAGTGAAATCGTATGATGCTGGAGATGGTTTTACTCTTACTGGTAAAGTTTTAAAGAAAGCCAGGAAGAAAGAAAGAAGTTTACTCAAGAAGATGGCTGAGAATGGCAGTCTGTTTGGAAAAAGTACTCAAATTTCTTCCCACCTAAATCGAGGGGTTTCTGAGATGTATAGGCGCCGCCTAAACCAGTTTTAGAGTAGGATGATAGTGTCAAAGTCACTAAAATTCGCTTAGCCCCTTCTGGTTGGTACAAAAGGTTTCTACTTTCCTTTTTCAAAATCTTCTCTCCCTTTCAGTGGTGTGGATCCCATTCCGGCTTAATAAATACGGTAGTTACCTTTCATAATCAGCAGGTTATGCTTATGCTAATTGGAAAACAGTCCAACCTTTCCATTTTTCACAAATCTCTGCTTCCTTTTTTCTATTCTCTTCTTTGTTTTTGTTTTCACGCAAAGAATCAATCACGTCGAGTGATATTATGAATTCCCTAAAGTTGCTAAGTGAATATTGTATCATTAACTGCAATTTCACGCTAATTACCCTCTACTTGCTCATGAAATTTCATCGCCTCCGTCTGTCTCTAAGCCTCTACGACTGCAAATCATCTTCGATAATGGCGGATCAACTGCACATAGCAATTCAAGCTATGTCGATTGAAGAAGAAGAGCCATTAATCTTGCCAGCTTCAGGGTTTTCAATGCCAACTCCCTAATTCTGTTGGGTAGATTGCTCAACACGGATTTCTAACCAATGAGCCGAGTGATCTAGTATATGCCTATCGCTTGGACAGTTTACGACATAGTCAGAGGTTAGCGCTATTGAGAGACAGGTTTTAATTCCTATTCAAAAGAGAGGAGGATCTCTTGACAATTCTAAAGGATAGACCATGGTCTTATAACCACTGGGCCATGGTCACTGAGAGGTGGACTACCAACTTGCTAGCCAAATTTTTATCCTCCTTTGAAGTATGAATCAGTGCGGAATATCCCTGTGAATTACTTCACGATACTGACCATGGACATGTTTGCGTCTGAGATAGGGATGGTTGAAGAGATAGCCTATGATCCCAAAATCTCATAGACTAAGGAGTACATAAGAGCCAGAGTTATCTTTGATATGGAGAAACCAGCTAAGGAGCGCATGCGTCTGAATGTTCCTTCTGGTGAATCAGTGGTTATTGGATATGAGTACGAAAGAATACATAAAAAGTGTTTCTACTGCCTCAAACTCACCCATGAAAAAGTTAGATGTCCTCTCCTCAAGAAAGGCCTTCAGGCTCAGACGACACCGGTTAATTTCTCTGTCCACATTGATGAGCGAAGACAGAGCAAAGAGGATTCTGTTGTAGTGGTCAACAAGGTGCATGATGCCCCTCCAGGCTTTCCACCATTATTCCTGGAGCTATCTAAAGAAGAATAATGCAACACTCTTTTGTACATTGCGCATTCCGATCCGACATAACGTCAAGCCAGAATCGAGTGTGTGCGTCAATCAATCTCTGACCAGGAAGAATCAACATATGTATGTCTCATCAATATCACTAAATATGTGGATAAAGGAAAAGGTCATGTCTTCGAATATTGAAAAGCTGACACAAATTACGACACTCCCACCAGTATTAGGAGTCATCTCTCTCTGCCTGACATACCTCACAATGAGGATGTATCTGAATCTGCCCCTGGGTCTTTTTACCAACCTGCAAACCATAATGCCTTGGATTCTACAGGTTTTAAGATGGGTACTTCTACTAAGGCTTCATCGTCCGGGACCTTAAGCTCTTTTAAAAAAGCAAGGAATATGCCTAAGTCATGGACGAGAAGAGCAAGGAAGGGTCAGACTGTACAACATACCTTACTGACTGAATCTCCAGAGCTAGCTGAAGGTTCTATAAAGCGAAAAGTTTCTCCAATTCTCCCTCTTGCAACTTACAAAAAACCAAAACATCGATCAAGACGGTGGCTTCCAATTTGAAGTTGTTGTTATTCCAATGAGCATAATGGGTTGGAACTGTCAATTAATGGGAAACCCTGAGAGAGTTCATCATCTCCGAGGAATGCATAGGAAGTATTTGTCGAATTTTTTGTTTCTCATGGAAACTAAACAAAATATTGATTGTGTTACTAGTTTACAAAAAAGTTTGGGTTATGATAATTTGATTATTGTCGAGCCTGTTGGTCTTACTGGTGGTTTGGCGGTAATGTGGAAGCAATGTTATAGTGTTGGGATTCTCATATGTGATAAGAGGATCATTGACATGAAAGTGAATGTGGTTCTTTACTTGCGTCTATGGTGGTCCTAATAGAGCAAAATGTCAAGAGGTTTGGGACCGGTTAGTGGATATTGGTATGCATAGAGATGAGTCTTGGGTTTTGGTTGGTGACTTTAATGAACTCATGTGGGTTCCAGCAGAGCTGAATCTACGTTTTGGGGATTTGGGAACATGGCTGAGAACTGCAAAATCAAAGAGATTTGTAGCTCTGGTAATAGTTACTCTTGGGGTGGTTGGCGAGATGATGTTTGGATACAATGCAGGCTGGACCGTAGCTTTGGGAATGATGCATGGTTCCGCCTATCCCGAGAGCTCCCATGGAATATTTTGACCTTTGGGCCTCTGATCATAAGCAGACACATATCAGTTTTGCTCTGTAAAAGGATGATCCAAACAGAGGAAGGTTTTACTTCGACAAAAGAATGATCAAGAAAGTAAGTTTTGAGGATATAGTGAAGCATGGTTGGCTGCACACGACTGGTCCCCATAAAAAAATCTGATGGACCGTATTAGTAGATGTCGTAGAGATATCTCACGATGGAAGAAGAGAGGAGATTTAAACTCGAGAGATGCCATTACTCGTCTCAAATCTAATCTTGAGTTGGAAGTTGCGAAAATCAAGCCTTACTACAGGGTAATGCTGAAACTGAGGATGGAGCTTGCAGAAGCTTATTGCCAAGAGGAACTCTTCTGGTGTCAAAAATGAAGGGAAGAGTGGCTGCGATCGGGTGATCATAACACCAAGTACTTCTAAAATCTTGATTCTTCTAGAATCCATCTTTTTGTCCATCCGTAATCACTATTATTGCATAGTGAGTTGGCTAAACTATGTGTGATGCATTTATATTAGAATAGTCATATAGATCTCAAAATTATAAAACCGTAGTAACATAGGATTGCTTACCCGTAACTGGAATCAGATAGAACAATTATAATGATTAAATATCTTGGTTAATTAATTAAAATGGATAGGGAATATTACATGGCATGTTAGATAGTATTTACCGGGAATTGATCGATCGTATCATTGACTGCTTGATTAGGTGTTATATTCATATATAACGACATGCAAGGAAATATATATATATAAGAACCTGACTAACTGAATCTATGTACATGAATTAATAGTTAAATTAAAATACAAATTAAAATACACAACACACCTTAGAGTATGGTAAATGGATCGGGAATTATAGGGTTAAAGTAATTAATTGAGTGTCATGAGATTAGTAAGTTTACTAATCTGAAACTAACGGAATTTTGGTAAATAAACATAGAAATAAAAAATTAGGAATTTAAAAGATATAATATGAGGTTGAGCTATCTACGGGGTTAGTAAGTGTACTAATCACAATGTAGCGGATTAAATGAATTAGTGTTTAAGCTAAAGATTAAAATATTAATTGAACATAAGTTAATATAAGACTGGTGACGTGTGGTATTGGATTGTTCGATTGTTATATATTCCGGTCTTAGGCTGGGTAGACCATTGATTGATTGTTATCTACTCCTGTGTTGGGCTAGGTAGACCATTGATTTGTGTGATAATTTATCTATTCCAGAATGGGCCGGGTAGACTGTGATGGTAGATACTTACTTCGGTAGGGGACCGAGTAAGTCTGGTTTAAGATACCTATTTCACTACGCGACCTAGTAGGTTAAGATGTGTTGATGAATGGTGGTAGGACTTGAATGATAGACTGGGTACTGGGATTGAGTTAGTGATTTTATTTGGCCTTATCGGTATTTCGTGATGTTATAGAGTCCCAGTGAGTCTGAGTGTTTATTTTTATTGCTATTAGAACTCTATAAGGTGCGTTAGATCCTGCAAGTCTAGATATGACGTTCCGGTACTTCCCTTCCCATTGGATTCTCAGGTATTTCCTGACTGGTTCATGTACCATCAGGTAGTGGTTCTGGTTAGGCGTTAACCTACAAAGTGATGTGGGTAGGTGTATATTTTGTAGAAACGGGGTCATGTCCTAGGACCGGACTGCATGGAAACTTTGGCTATTTAGGGGTAGCCCGAGTTACCATGTATCTGTGAACTGAGAACGGTGTCTTAGGTCATAGGACTTTGTGTTTACGTATAGGAGTTGTGGATGGTTTTAGTTACTGTGGGTATCTAAGTATTCCCGTGGATGTTTACCGAGCTTGTATGTGGAGCCCATAGTGTGGATATTGTGTTAGAGCCGCAATAGTTAGATCGAGTCTAATCGAGAGTGATCTCCATTTCGGTAGTTACTATTTTGTTATAGATAATTCTTGTCTGTTGTGATTCTCATTACGTCATAGTAGTATGTGGTCTGCTATTTTTATTATTCTGCTTGCCATTGATTTTTATTTTTGGTTTTGGGCGGGGTTATTATTATAGTAAGTTTAGCAGCCGTTTAGTGGGATCCAACTCGATGGATCATCTTAGATTGCTCATTAGACTCTCTTTTGTGTTTTCCAGGTTTTGAGGATTAGATCGGCTGACGCGGGAGGACCTCAGAGTAGATTTGATTTCGAATTTTGCCACAATTTGCTTGTGAATCATTTTTATTCTTTTTGGACTTTTATGGGCGCCTAAAGATTTTAAAACCCCTTTGAACTAGTTCAGAATAGGTTTAATGGATTAAAAGACTGGAAACACTTAAAAATCGAATTATTCCCTAATATAAGGTTTGGTCCGAACCAAACACAACTCGTGGAACCAGTATTGGAAAGCTTTGTATCGTGGAAACGAGGTAAACGGAGTCAAGGGTGGTTTGTTTCAAGCCATTGACTCAAACCGGACCGTCTATCGATTTCATATTGTGACGAACTTTTCTCGTTTAACGTGCATGGGTTTGATCGGTCATGTTCTTGTTTGGTTGTTGGCCGGTCAGCTTGTTGGTCAGTGGATAACGGAAAAGGGGCGTTACAAAAGGTGGTATTAGAGCATGGTTCGTCATGGATTTGAAAATTCCTTTTTTTTTAATGTTTTATCGAGTCAAAATGAGTCGCCAATACAACCAATAGGAATCCGAGTCGAATCCGTCAAACCGGGAAAATGGGTAAGGTAGAATTTTGTTAGGATTTTACTAACCGTTTTGTATTTTATTGCAGTCACACAGCATAATGCCCCAAGAGGACGTGTGTAGTTAGTGTGTACATGGTTCCGAGATGAACGACCTATAGTTTGTGGGTTCTCTACCGGCCAGTCTAGGGCCGCATGATCTTCCGCCAGCCGAGTGTTCTCGCATGTTTGTACATCTTCAAGCACCATCACTAGCATCTCTCAGTGCTAGCACAGCCGTTCCAGCACCAGATCCTGCCACTGCTGGTACAGCCCCAACACCTGCATCGCCTGGTCCTGCTTAACCTCAGGACGATGCCACCTCCGGTGTACCATACTTTGGGTACATGGGGGATATTCCAGGATTATTGTAGCGGGCTCCCTCCATTATCGATTCTTGTGCCGTCGCCAGCGCCCCTCTCGCCGCCTGAATCAACACCTATCCATGAGGTCCCTACAGCCATTCAATCCGTGCTATATCTTACTCTCGTTGCTTCCAAACTTCAGCTTCAAATTCCCTATAGAGCCTATCGATCCAATTAAGCACTGTAAAGTGGGAGGAACTTGTGGCCGAACAGACCTGTTGGTTGGACGAGGTACTAGAGCAGCCAGCCAACGCTCCGCAGCAGTCACCTCCTCAGGTTGACAGTCTACAACCGCCGCCGCCGGCAGTCCAGCCTACTAATGAGACGGATCCTTCGTGTTATGCTTGTGGTTCCACTTGAATAGTTCTAGCTCCTCTCCGAGCCATATCTGCCGCCGCTTCCACCATATACCTGCCTCATCTGTGGCCAGACCGTGAATCTTGCTCCGTTCTGCCTGATTGGACCATATCGCCTGAGTCACGCTCTAACACCTGCGCCACCCACACTTTACGCACATCCAGCTCATCCTCTGCGGGGATTTTCGCTCTTGTTAGAGGTATTAAGAATAAGGTTAGGCCCACGTAAGTATATGTGCTAACTAACATTTTTGGTGTATATATCGGCTTATATATTTTTCACTGGCGATTCAGTTATGTAGTAGTGTATCTTTTTGGGGATGGATGGGTAGCCTCTTGTATGTAGACTCTGACGAACCTATATACTTAAAACTCTCATGTGATATATGGATGTTTCATTTACGTGGTGGATGTGGGGTGATTTGGTTTATCGTTTTGAGTAACGGAGTAATTTTATTTCATGCATGTGATGACATAATGAATGCAATACGGTTACAACGTGAATACAAATGATGGTCCGAACAAATGGTTTTCATTAGGACCCTAAGAGAGGACCATATTTGCATTGCAGTGTGATTGAGCCAATTTGTTTCATTCTTTGATTGTGTGTGCCACTGCATTGATTATCTCGTTAGTGTGTTAGATCGTTTGATTGGTTGTTAATGTGTTGACTGTTTTCTAGGGTGATAGATTTTTGATTATAACACTACAAGATATCTGGGTTTTAATAGCAGACGAGCATAGCGTTTTTTGCGATTATGCTATTGTTGACATACACCTCAGTTTTAGATAGCGCTTGTACATGGGTAAACGCTATGATAGAGTGTCGACTTAAAAAATTAGAGACACGCGTCTCGTAACCCCCCTTTTTATAGCAAAACCACAATGAAAACGCTATGGAAGTCTTAGGCGGAAAAAACAAAAATTAAACCGGCGAGACTTATAAATTTTTAGGCTCCAAAGATTTCATTCCCAAATTTTCAGCCCTAATTTTCTTGTTCTTCCCTCGCCTCCCTCTCTTCTCTCTTTGGCTGCAATTTTGCTCGAATCTCACAGTAGATGCTAATTCCCACTCTCTCCAACCTAACTTATTTCCCCATTTCGCTCCAATTTGTCACCTTTCGAACCCTAATCCTCTCATTTGCTATCTTCTCTCTTCCCCTTTCTCTCGCTAATAGGCTTCGAAAAACCCATTTTCCGGTGCTCAGAAAACCCAGTATCCGGTGCTCAGAAAACCCATAATGGCAGCTTTTTTTGTTCTTTTTCCTGATTCTTAAAAGATACAGTGTTTTTCTTCATTGCAGTAGTAGAATCTGTTTTCTTTCGTTGGTATAGGTGTCTACGCAAATTCAGAGTTTGAGGAAGATGAACCCATTTTGAAAGATCAGATTCTAGTTGGTATCCAACATTCATCCAACAAGGTGACTTATCCTTCCTGAAGTTGTGTTCTTTATGGACTTTTTAGCTCTTTGATGAACGGTGAAATGGCCTTGCCGCATACTGATAAGTTTTCTTTGTCTTCTCCTCTGTCGTGTCCCGAAGGATGTAGGAGGCTTTCTACTGTAAGTAATTGAGATTTGATTGTCTTCGACTTCATTTTCGTTAATGTTCTTACATGTGTAGATTTTTTTGTTGTTACTCATGCAGTTGTTTCGATATGACATAGTGAATCATGCGGCCAGATTGGGGAAGTTCTCATTCTTTACTTTGCACTGGTGAGAGGTCGGAAACAGTATCTAGAAAGGCTCTTGGAGTGTTTATAAACCATGCTAATGGTAAAGATCAACTGGTTATAATATTCTCTCTCTTTTTATGTATCGTGATACTTTATATATCTTTTTGTTTCTTAATTTTCAGAGACAAATGATAGTTTTCTCCTGGCTGCCAAGGTATATCTTGTATCAGTTGCTCTATCTGCTTTTAGAATATCTTGCTAATCACATACGGTTTCTCATATTGACGTTGACATTAGATAGTCTTGACTATCAAAGAATAACATGTCTGACTTGTTTATCTATCTCTATGTTTCTGAATGTGATCCAAATCACATACGGTGTCTCATGTTCAAACATAACATGCTAATAAATGACTTGCTTACCTTCCTCTTTTGATATGTCTCTGCCGAATATAATTTGTGCAACTCTATTATTGTTTTCGGTAGGTGGTGGGACTGTATCGCATTGCCAAATGAAGTTGATCCGTCTGATGAAGGTGCCTTCAGAATGCAGATAAATGATCCTGCAACATCGCCGAGCAATATGGAGTCTATTCAGATCTTGGTCAGGTGGGCCTCTTTTATCTGTTTGGTCTGCTTTCGTCTCCATTTTTGGGTTTTGCGGTGGAAACTGAAGACCGGATTCAACACCAAAGCATTTCTGTTGCGGTGTTTTTTGCAGGTAAAGATACTACGAATGACTTTGAAGACGTTGGTCACGACGATACCACAAGGGACATGATGGAGAAGTACTACATTGGTGAGATTGATTCGTCTATGATAGAATTTAAGAGTATTAAGAGATTAGAGAGAAAGAGATTAGAGAGATTTGGAGAGAATATGGAGAGAAAAGTCTCCAAAAAGTATATTTTTGATATTAGTCAATAGAGACTTATTTATAGAGTTACAAAGTAAAGTAACTAGGTCTAGAAGTTGAAAAATAGCCGTTAGAGAAAATGTGGCCGTTGGAGACGTGTTGACGACTGTGTCGGCGACACAGTGACTTGCTCAAGTTCCTGAAGATTCTGTGTTGACGACTGTGTCGGCGACACAGTGGCTTCCTCAAGTTCCTGAAGATTCTGTGTTGACGACTGTGTCGGCGACACAGTGGCTTACTCAAGTTCCTGAAGATTCTGTGTTGACGACTGTGTCGGCGACACAATGGCAAGCTTCACTTTATTGAAACATACATGATCAATACTCCCCCTCAAGTTCAAACTTTGGAATTGCCCTAAAGTCTGAACTTGGAATGATCATGGCAACACCTCATTAAAAACCTTGATGTAGAAAACCACTTGGGACAAAACCATATCAAGAGAAAAAGAGTATGCTACACATGATCAGAGAAGTTCTAATCATGGGTAGGAAGGTCTACAAGTCCTAGTTTGCTGAAGATATGATCGCAAACCTTGAGACTTGCAGCCTTGGTGAAGATGTCTGCTAGCTTATCTTCGCTCTTTGTGTAGCAAGGTAGAACCGTCCCATCTTCAATCTGAAGGAATTTCTAGCAGTTCCTAATCAGGATTAGCAACCCTAGTCTGAATTCCGAGCCTAGGATCTAAGGTTCATGTAATTGAATCTAACAGATCTCGAGATTACCTGATGAATGTGCAGCGGAAGTGTTTGCAGATAATCGAGATCACGAAGCGCCTCAAATGCTGCGCCTCTACTGGTATCCACACGCACACAAACTGGACCGCAGGGATGCTAGTGCCTTACTGAGATCTAATCTCCTGAGAGGATTCTATCTGTGTTCTGGTGGCTGTGAATTAGGTTAGGGACGAGTTTAGGTCGACCATATATCTTATATATGTCGGCTTAAACCACAACGGAATTAACCAACGATTAAACCGAATTAATCTGATTAATCCGCGAGTGCATCGATCGATGCACTAACTGCAACGATCGACACTCCCCAGAACATTGATATCGAATGCATATCAAATATGCATTCATTGGATCATTACATTAATGATCAACCTCGTCTATGACGCCCAGTTTGCTTAGGTGTGTGACCCTGTAGGATCATATAACACTAGCAATGAGTTCTTAACTCATTGATCATAAGTGGCTTCTAGCAAAGCGTTATGACTACCCAGTGTTATGTGATTGTCTCATCTCGACTATACGACTTTCACTTAGAGCAAGTACAGTAGATTTCAGGACATTCCCAACAATCTCCCACTTGTACTGGAATCATCTATTCCTTTAATCCCTTTGTATCTATATCTCAATCTGGCATAAGGCAAGCACTGTGTCATCCTTATTCAACCAGATTACGTTTATCGAATCCCGATTTGTACTGATGAAAAACAAACGACTGACAATCACCTCGTTTGAGCGCGGCCACGCATTTCCAGTATCAAATCTTCGATAGGCCCAGAGATATTTAACTCCTGTTATATAGGAGGTACAAATCCCATCTTGTTCCATCCATGTCTCTTTTATATCTCATGATCCGCCTAATCAGTGTCTTTATGATCACCAGTTACGGCTGACGTTTGACAAAGTCAAGACGAACCAATCCATATAAGAGAGGACATGATGAACTCAGGTCTAAGGACTACTCTCTTTAGTCGTAATGAGAAACTCTTATGACACTCATATAACATCTTGTAGAGTTCTCATTAACGGGTCAAGTCCGATCATGTGTTCTCTAACACATATCTATGTGATTGACTTTAATACACTTATTAATGACTCCATGAAACATGGTCATCAGTCACCTCACATACTAGTCTCACGTGGTTGTTAATGTCCCACGTTAACAACCTCGACCAAGGACCATTATAATTTATGTCATTTATTGCTTATAGGGTTTCATGATCAAGTCACATACTTGATGGCCTATAAAATGTCATAAATTACTTTGGGACATTATATATATTTAATTAACACAATTAAATAATGCTGAAACAATTTCATTAAAATAACATAACTATTATGTCTTTGTGAACATCATGTCATAACTAAAACAAATACAACTCCCACTGAAATCAAGATCATATCTTAAGAAATCTAATGCCTACAACAGTTGTATGAAACTCATGCTTAGGCCTTGGGAGGGGCTTGGTCAGTGGATCAGCAACATTCTCATCCGTAAGGACTCTGCTGATCTTCACATCTCCTCTATTTACAATATCACGGATAAGGTGATATCGCCTTTCTATGTGTTTGGATTTCTGGTGTGATCTAGGTTCCTTTGCTTGCGCAATGGCTCCATTGTTGTCACAATACAAAGCCACTGGCTCAGAAATGCTAGGAATCACACCAAGTTCAGTGATGAACTTCTTGATCCAAACAGCCTCCTTTGCCGCTTCAGAAGCAGCGAGGTACTCAGCTTCAGTTTTGGAATCTGCTACAGTGTCCTGCTTGGAACTCTTCCAGCTTACTGCACCGCCATTCAGGCAGAAGATGTAACCAGATTGCGATCGGAAATCATCTTGGTCTGTCTGAAAACTTGCGTCTGTGTAACCTCTTACTACCAGCTCATCACTTCCTCCATACACCAAGAATTTATCCTTAGTATTTCTCAAATACTTCAGAATATTCTTGACTGCTGTCCAGTGACTTTCACCTGGATCCGATTGGTATCTACTCGTCATGCTTAAAGCACAAGCAACATCTGGACGAGTACAGAGCATGACATACATGATGGATCCCAACGCCGAGGCGTAGGGAATCCGACTCATGCGATCTCGCTCAGCAGGTGTCTCAGGACACTGCTTCTTGCTGAGACTTATGCCATAAGACATTGGTATGAAGCCCTTCTTGGAATCTTGCATTCTGAACCTGTGTAAGACCTTATCGATATAAGTGTCTTGACACAGTCCAATTAACTTGTTTAATCTATCTCTATAGATTCTTATTCCAAGAATATACGCGGCTTCACCCATGTCTTTCATTGAAAAACAACTTCCGAGCCAAGTCTTAACAGACTGTAACAACGGAACGTCATTTCCGAGAAGGAGTATGTCATCTACATACAACACGAGAAATGCAACTGCGCTCCCACTAGTCTTCTTGTAAACACATGGTTCTTCTTCGCTTCTGATGAAATCAAACTTTTTGACTGCTTCATCAAAACGAAGATTCCAACTCCGTGATGCTTGCTTCAATCCATAAATGGATCAATGAAGTTTGCATACTTTCCTAGCTGCATTTGGATCGATGAAACCTTCGGGTTGTGTCATGTACACATCCTCTTCCAGAATTCCATTAAGGAAAGCTGTTTTCACGTCCATCTGCCAGATCTCATAATCATAATGAGCAGCTGTTGCTAGGAGAATCCGAATGGATTTAAGCATGGCGACAGGTGAATATGTTTCTTCATAGTCAATACCATGAATTTGTTTGAAACCTTTTGCCACTAGCCTTGCTTTATATATCTGAATATTTCCATCCACATCAATTTTCTTCTTGAAAATCCATTTACACTCAATGGGTCTTGCACCATCGGGTAAATCAACCAAAGTCCATACTTGGTTCTGTGACATGGATCCCATTTCGGATTCAGCGGCTTTCAGCCACTTTTCGGAGTCAGGGCTCATCATTGCTTCTTCGAAATTTGCTGGCTCGTCACTGTCAATGATTAACAAGTCATGAAAATTGGTTACGAGAAATCCATATCTCTCGGGTTCGTGACGGATCCTTTCGGATCGGCGAATTTCAGGCTCCACAGGCGCGGGTTCTACAACTCTTTGTAGATCCAACTGTTTCTCTTCCTCTACAGGTTGAGCATTTTCCTGCGGTTCTCGAACTTCTTCGAGTTGTACTTTACTCCCACTGTTTCTCTTGGAAAGAAACTCTCTCTCAAGAAAAACGCAGTTCCGAGCAACAAACACTTTGTTCTCGGATTGGTTGTAAAAGTAGTATGCCTTGGTTTCCTTAGGATAACCAACGAAGTAACATTTGTCTGATTTGGGTTCGAGCTTATCTGTAATTAATCGCTTAACATAAGCTTCACAACCCCAAATCTTCAGGAAAGACACACTCGGAACATTTCCAGTCCACATCTCATGTGGTGTCTTTGCAACTGATTTTGACGGAACCCTATTAAGTGTAAACGCAGACGTTTCTAGAGCGTATCCCCAAAAGGATAATGGAAGAGTTGAGAGACTCATCATTGACCGAACCATATCTAATAAAGTCCGATTTCTCCTCTCAGACACGCCATTCCATTGTCGTGTTCCAGGAGGAGTGAGTTGTGAAACAATTCCACAATCTCTCAAATGATCACTGAATTCTTGGCTTAAGTATTCTCCTCCACGATCTGATCGAAGAGCCTTAATACTTTTGCCAAGTTGATTCTGTACTTCATTTTGGAATTCTTTGAACTTTTCAAAAGATTCCGACTTATGTCTCATTAAATAGACATAGCCATACCTGCTGAAATCATCAGTGAAGGTGATGAAGTATCGAAAATTTCCTCTGGCACTTGTGCTCATTGGGCCACACACATCTGTATGTATAAGGCCCAATAGGTCATTGGCCCTTTCATTTGGTTTGTTGAAAGGGGCCTTAGTCATTTTTCCTAGTAAACAAGATTCACATTCCTCACATGATTCATAATCAAATGAGCCCTGAAGCCCATCACTATGGAGCTTTTGGATCCGTTTCTCGTTTATGTGGCCCAAACGACAATGCCAAAGAAAAGTCTGATTCGTGTCATTTGATTTGAATCTCTTGGTGTTAATGTTATAGATTGGTGCGGTTTGGTTTAAAACATAAAGCCCATTCTCTAATGGGCTGCTACCATAAAATATATCATTGTAATCAAAAGAACAACATTTATTCTTAATTGAAAACTGATATCCTTCCACATCCAAAATAGGAATGGAAATAATATTTCTGCTTATAGCAAGTACATAGTAGCAATTATTAAGCTTTAAAACCAAACCAGAAGGTAAAGACAAGTTATATATTCCTACGGCTAATGCAGCAACTCTTGCTCCATTCCCCATGCGCAGGTCCACTTGTCCCTTTTCCAACTTCCTACTGTTGCTTAGGCCCTGAATATTTGTACAAATATGAGCACCACAGCCGGTATCCAATACCCAAGAAGTAGAACCAGAAGTAGTAACATTTACTTCTATAACATAAATACCTGAAGATGAAGTCTCGAAAGTCTTCTTCTTCTTCTTCTTCTCTTCCAAGAATTTATTGCAATTTCTCTTCCAATGCCCAGGCTCTTTACAGTAATGGCACTTATCAGTCTCAGATGGGCCCGGCTTGGGCTTTGGGGCTGGCGCCGGCGTGTCCTGGTTCTCAACCGGGACTGCCTTGCCCTTTCCCTTACCTTTGCCAAGTTTCTTAAACTTCTTACCCCCTTGTACCATAAGTACATTAGGAGTGCCCTTCTTGATATTTGGCTCAGCTGTCTTGAGCATGCCATGCAGCTCAGTCAATGTCTTTGTCAGGTTATTCATGTTATAGTTCATAATAAACTGATCATAACTTGACGGCAGTGACTGCATAATGATGTCAGTAGCCAACTCTTGGCTAATGGGACAATCCAGCTTCCCCAGGTTATCAATATAACCCATCATCTTAATGACATGAGGACTGACTGGACTGTCCTTTGGTAGCTTGCATTCAATGAGAGATTTAACCGTTTTGTATCTCTCAGTTCGTGCTTGCTCCTGAAACATACTTTTCAGGCTAGTGATCATCTCCACGGGCGACTCCACGTTCTCGTATTGCTTCTGCAAATCCGAGTTCATGGTAGCCAACATGAGACAATTCACATCGACCACATCATTAGAATGCTTATCCCAAGCTTTCCTTTCTGCATGTGGAGCATTGGCTCTCGGTTTTTCAGGGAGAACATTTTCAAGGACATAGTCCCGCTTCTCCTGCTTGAGAACAATTCTCAAGTTCCGATACCATTCGAGAAAATTCGATCCATTTAACTTGTCCTTCTCAAGGACGGATCACATGGAGAAAGAATTATTATGAGTAGTAGTCATAGCTGAGAACATAGAAAAGAAAGAGGTTTAGTTATGATGTTCAAGAAATGAGAAATCTTAACTTTTAAGAAAACTCGCATTATATTCAATCAATGCTTCCTCAGATGAATATAATGATCCAAGATCCATGTTTTACTAAATTCAAGTGAGCCACTGGCTATCACTCAACTTTAGCTATTTAGGTAAGCAATAACCTTGCTAGTTATATCCAATATAACTCTTGGTTGTGGATCGACATCTTATGTCCAATCCACCTGATGTCTCTGAGCCCAAAACGATTTTGATGGCCCAGTCAAGTAAACCAATCTCTTCAGTCACGTAATTGTCGATGTCTTGCACTGCAAGTTCATCAACACGATTACCTCTGCCTTACTCATGAAATTGTGGACATCTTGCACTGCAAGTCTATCACACAACTAAATGGGTCTTGACAGTTGACAAGATTGGAAAGACATCAAGTACACTTGATATTTGGTTGAGGAACGGAAACATTTAAACGTTCAATTTTACTATGTTTCAATTCTTATAATTAATTAATCCGCGATGACCGATCAATCCAATTGATCCGGTTTTGAATACCGGTCAGCGTCGATCGATGATACATTAGCATCGGTCGATGCCAACCTAATCAAACCAATCGCATTTAAACCATTCACAGTGTTCGACCATTATTTAACCAAGCTCGATAACCGGTCCAATCCAATTGAACCGATCCAACAATCTCGCGAGGCTGTGTCGATCGGTGCAACAATTGCATCGATCGTCACTAGGCGAAAACTAGGCTTATTCGGGTTTTTGCCCTGCATCGATCGATGCCGGATTGGCATCGATCGACACCATGCGAAAAACCTTAAAATTTATTCGGGTTTTTTCGCCCTGCATCGATCGATGCCGGATTGGCATCGATCGACACCTTGCGAGAAAACCCATAAACGTTTTCGATCAGAACCCTAAACTAGGTTTTCAGGAAAACGAATTTTAGCATGCTTGTATCATTTATACAAAGATCTAGATTCAACTAATCTAATCATCATGCTACAGATTCAATGGAACCCTAAAGCTCTGATACCACTGAAGGAATTTCTAGCAGTTCCTAATCAGGATTAGCAACCCTAGTCTGAATTCCGAGCCTAGGATCTAAGGTTCATGTAATTGAATCTAACAGATCTCGAGATTACCTGATGAATGTGCAGCGGAAGTGTTTGCAGATAATCGAGATCACGAAGCGCCTCAAATGCTGCGCCTCTACTGGTATCCACACGTACACAAACTGGACCGCAGGGATGCTAGTGCCTTACTGAGATCTAATCTCCTGTGAGGATTCTATCTGTGTTCTGGTGGCTGTGAATTAGGTTAGGGACGAGTTTAGGTCGACCATATATCTTATATATGTCGGCTTAAACCACAACGGAATTAACCAACGATTAAACCGATTTAATCTGATTAATCCGCGAGTGCATCGATCGATGCACTAACTGCAACGATCGACACTCCCCAGAACATTGATATCGAATGCATATCAAATATGCATTCATTTGATCATTACCTTAATGATCAACCTCGTCTATGACGCCCAGTTTGCTTAGGTGTGTGACCCTGTAGGATCATATAACACTAGCAATGAGTTCTTAACTCATTGATCATAAGTGGCTTCTAACAAAGCTTTATGACTACCCAGTGTTATGTGATTGTCTCATCTCGACTATACGACTTTCACTTAGAGCAAGTACAGTAGATTTCAGGACATTCCCAACACAATCTTCTCCCTTACCTTGTGACAATCTATCTCAATGTGTTTAGTCCTTTCATGAAACATAGAGTTGGTAGCAATGTGTATTGCAGCCTGATTGTCACAATGAAAGGTAATGGGACTTGATTGCTCAATGCCAAAGTCCTTGAGTAGAGCCTTCAACCAAGTTAACTCTGTTGTAAGCTTCCTCATAGCCCTATACTCAGCTTCAGCACTTGAACATGAGACCACTTTCTGCTTCTTTGTCTTCCAAGTCACTAAGTTACCTCCAATGAAGGTGCAATAACCGGTTGGATCTCCTGTCACTCTTATCACCAGCCCAATCTGCATCACAGTAGCCGACAATCTCAGTGCTATCATTCTTACCCATCCAAATTCCTTGTCCTGTTGAGCCTTTGAGATATCTAAGGATCCTCTCAATCAAACTCCAATGATAAACTGTGGGTGATTGCATATGCTGGCTGACTTGATTCACAGCAAAACATAGGTCTGGTCTAGTGAGAGTTAAATAGATAAGCTTCCCAACCAGTCTTCTATACAAGGAGACATCCTTGAACTTCTCCTCATCTGATTTCTCCCCCTTTCTATTGACTTGGTAGCCATCTTCAAGAGGAGTCTTTGCTATCTTGCAATCATGCATTCGTGTTTCTGTCAGCAAGTCTTTAACATACTTCCTTTGGGACAAAAACAACCCATCATTGAATCTGCATACTTCAATACCCAAGAAATACTTCAACTCTCCAAGGTCTTTGATGTCAAACGAACTTTTGAGAAAAGCCTTTGTGGACTGGATTCCCTCATTATCACTTCCAGTAATGATTAAATCATCCACATAGATAAGAACCACCACCACTCCTAAAGAGCTTTGAAGAGTAAACAATGTGTGATCCGATTGAGACTTCTTGAATCCATAGTCCATGAGTGTATGGCTTAGCTTATGGTACCATGCCCTTGGTGATTGCTTCAAACCATAGATTGCTCTCCTTAGTCTCAATACTTCACCAGGTTTACACAAATGCTCTAGTCCCGGTGGTGGAGTCATGTACACTTCCTCTTCAAGCTCTCCTTGTAAAAAGGCATTCTTAACATCCATTTGCCATAGGTTCCATGAAAGGTTTGTGGCCAAGGACAGTGTAACTCTTACTGTATGGAGTTTAGCTACTGGTGCAAAGGTATCAGTGTAGTCTTCTCCATATGTTTGCTTGAACCCTCTTGCAACCAACCTTGCCTTGTACCTTTCAATGTCTCCATTGCTCTTATACTTGATTGTGAAGACCCATTTTGAGCTAACAGTCTTCTTTCCCTTTGGCAGCTTTTCCACATTCCAAGTGTGATTCTTTTCCATAGCTCCCTTCTCATCAATCACAGCATCCATTCACTCCTTGGTGTCTTTAGCCTCTTCATAGGTTTTAGGAACATGATTCATCTCTATCTTCCCAAGAAAAGCGCAATGACTTGATGGCAACAAGTCAATAGAACACACGAACTGGTTGGGATGAGCAACAACCTGATTGTTGAAGTAGAACTTATTGTTGATGTAGCTTGATAGATCCGTCTTTTCTCTAGTACTTCTTCTGAGTTGTTGGACCGGTTGAGCAGCTTCCTCTACACCCATCTCTTCTTCTTCATGATGAATAATCTCCTCATCATTCATATTCAAGTTGTCTTGATCTTGATTCTGAAGTAGAACTTCCTCTTGAGTTTGAGTGGGTTCTTGATTAGCTGTCACTGGTTCTTCTTCTTGCAACTCTTCTTGATGACTTCTTGTTTCTGTTTCCCCTTGTCTTGGTACATTAGTAGGATCATTTCCATTTTCATTTCTTTGCCTTGGTGCTTCATCATTTCCCAAATGATCAAGTAAGAACCTCAAACTTGTAGCTATATCCGATGGTGACCTTGAGAGATCCTTTAGACCTTCCCAATCCTTCTTATCATAATAGCCTTGTTCCTCAATAAATTTGACATCTCTAGATACAAGGAGTCGACTGTTGATCGGATCAAAGCACTTGTAACCCTTTTGAGTGTTTGAATATCCAAGGAAGATGCATTTGGTACTCTTGGCCTCTAACTTGTTTCTTTGTTCACCTGGTATATAAACAAAGCACACACAACCAAAGACACGTAAGTGTTCAATAGATGGCTTAGAGTTGTTAAGTACCTCAAATGGTGATATGTCCTTTAGGACTTTTGTTGGAATTCGGTTGATAAGGTAGCATGAAGCTAGAACCGCATCTCCCCAAAAATTCTTTGGCACATTGGTGTGGAACATCATTGATCTAGCCACTTCCATAAGGTGCCTATTCTTCCTCTCCGCCACACCATTTTGTTGTGGTGTGTGAGGGCAACTTGTTTGGTGTAATATGCCATGCTTAGCTAGGTGCTCCTTGAATCTAGTACTTGTGTATTCTCCTCCATTGTCGGACCTAAACACTTTTATCTTGGCATTGTATTGGTTAGTCACATAAGTTTGAAAGTTGATGAAAGCCTCAAACACTCTATCCTTAGATGGTAGTAGTGTGACCCAAGTATACTTTGATTTCTCATCTATAAAAGTCACAAAGTACTTGTTCCTATCCCTAGACATACAAGGAGAAGTCCACACATCCGAATGCACCAAATCAAAACAATGCTCATAGATAGTAGAAAATTTAGGAAAGACAACTTTGCAATGTTTGCCAAGAATACATGCTTCACAACTAGTGTGATCAAAAGATACATTAGGCAACATTAACTCAAGTGCTCTTCCATGAGGATGGCCTAATCTAGCATGCCACATAGCATCTATATTAGCTAAATAACAAGAATTAAAAGATAAAGCATCTGAATTTTGTGGTAGCTCTTCTAGAATATAAAGCTCATCTTTGGATCCACCTTTCCCAAGTAACTTCCCACTTTCAATATCCTAAAAATGAACATCATTAGGACCAAAAATAGCATAGCAATTAAGGTCTTTAGTAGTTCTCTTAACAGATATTAAGTTGGATTTGAACTTAGGAACATAATACGCTTCACTTTTCTTGTTAAATAGTTTTAAAGTTCCTTTTCTTCTATTGGAATTCCATCACCATTAGCAATCTCTACTCTACCCATAGCCGGTTCAATCTTGTCTAGAAACTTAGGATTACTAATCATATGATGAGAAGCACCCGAATCTATAACAAGTCTACTACTTGGTTTGTGAGAATAGAGAGTGATACCGGAGTTGTGTGAGGCAAAGACTTTGATTAGGGCATACAAGTCACTTTTCTTCACATAATCAACAGAGGCTGTCATAGCAACTTCTCCTTGAGAAGTGGATGCATTTGCTTGTCTAGACTCATCACCATGAGAAACATTGGCTCTTGGTCTTCTTGAGTTTAAAAACTCGGGCTTGAGATGAGGGTGAAGATGCCAACACTTGTCCTTTGAGTGACCATCCTTCTTGCAATGATCACACACCTTTGGGCCCTTCTTGTCTTGCTTGTATACACCTTTATGGGCTGTTACAAGCTCGGATTTGCCACCAAAGAGACCTATGGAGCCTTGCTCCTTTTGGATTCTAGAACACACCTCTTCAAGGTTTGGTAGCTTGTCATCTCTAAGGATATGCTTAATGAGGTCATTATAACCCGGATTCAATGTGAGGAGAAGGCCAAACACACGATCTTGCTCACGCCTTTCAATGAGCACCTTTGGATCCACACTCATTGGCCTAAGCATTTCAAGTTCAGACCATAGAGTTTGGTACTTTCCAAAGTGCTTTGTGAACTCCAAATTATCTTGATGGAGTTCATTGATAGCCTTCTTGATTTCAAAGATTCGACTTAGATTGGATGTGTTCCCGTACACACCTTTGAGAGTTTCCCATAGATCCTTTGGATTCTCACAATATGAGTAGGCTTCCAAGATGGCCGGATCTAGAGATGATTGAAGAAGACTAAGGACTGCTTGTTGATCTTCTTCCCATTTCTCCTCTTCTTCTTTGAGTGCTTCTTCTTTCTCTTCCTCGGTTAGAGCCTCTTGGTCTTTGCCTTTGCTCTTGAGGGATTTCTTTGGGCACTCCTTTGAGATGATATGCTTCCAAAGTCTTCTTCCGCTTATAGCGGTTTTAGTGGTTCTAGACCACACAAGATAGTTGTTTCCTTTGAGAATGGTAGGAACAACTAAAGATTTTGAGCCCTCAGTGGTAATAACAAAAGAACTCATAGCTTTTAGCTTGAAATTTCGTTTTGGAATTTTGTCGAACACTTGGTGGGCGTTTTTAAGAAATTGAGAATTTTTAAGAATTTTGAAAGATGAACAAGAGAGAATCAAAGAGAGTAGTAGAATAAGGATCTTTGCTCTGATACCATGATAGAATTTAAGAGTATTAAGAGATTAGAGAGAAAGAGATTAGAGAGATTTGGAGAGAATATGGAGAGAAAAGTCTCCAAAAAGTATATTTTTGATATTAGTCAATAGAGACTTATTTATAGAGTTACAAAGTAAAGTAACTAGGTCTAGAAGTTGAAAAATAGCCGTTAGAGAAAATGTGGCCGTTGGAGACGTGTTGACGACTGTGTCAGCGACACAGTGACTTGCTCAAGTTCCTGAAGATTCTGTGTTGACGACTGTGTCGGCGACACAGTGGCTTGCTCAAGTTCCTGAAGATTCTGTGTTGACGACTGTGTCGGCGACACAGTGGCTTACTCAAGTTCCTGAAGATTCTGTGTTGACGACTGTGTCGGCGACACAATGGCAAGCTTCACTTTATTGAAACATACATGATCAATAGTCTAGTGTTCCAGCAACACGAACATGTTGCACAGGTGCATCGGACATACAACCAAGACAAGACACCAGGATTTATCATCAAGATTCTGCAGTTCCTTGTTCCAATCTTAATCTTGGGTCTGGCTCTTGTTGTCTGTCAATATGCCAAAAAGTATGATATCTTTGTGATGGTCACTCAACTTTTGCAGCTCTCATTCATGTAGAACCATGTAGAACTATTATTTTTGTTAATAATTTTCTTTATTTACTATAAATACTATATGAAATAAATTAATAAAATGAAACCATACACAACATAAAGTATTGAATACCAAATTAAACAAACAATTTTTATGTAAATAAAAGTTATAATTGAACAATTATTAGTGTTAGTTTTAGTTTAGAGTATATATAAGGATTATGGTTTGAAATACTGTTAATTTATTTGTAAATACGGTTAACCAACATGTTAACTAATCGATTACGATAAATTGGATCGGATTTTGGTAATAAATAAGATAATACTAAAGATTCGAGTTCGAAGAACGTCTTGAGATTCAGGCGATTGCTTTAGGTGTGTTTCTTTTTTGGCTATACATAAAAAGAATTCTGTTCAGATGTAGGATACCTATCCAGAAGTTTTCGCCTTGTGGTTCTAGAGGATCCAGCTACAGGAGAACCAGTTTTAGTTAAATATAAAAATATAAAATTATTATGTAATAATATTATAATTATTGACGATTTTTAGCAACATGATCTATAAAACATAAAATTCCCAACTAGTATTAAGTTTAAAGCTTTACATATATTTGGTTTAGGGTTTAGGGTATTGGAGGGTTATGGTTAGGGTTTAGGATTCAAACAAATCCAACACTTATAATGAATTTCAAGTATAATTGTTTTTTCATCTTAAACTCTAAAATCTTAAATCTATACCCTAAACAAAAATCCTAAACCATATAATTCTAACCCTTAATTATAAACACTAAATCTCTAAACATCGTAATATTATAAATCTTAACGATTTTTAATAATATAATCTCTTTTTTTTCTTTTTTTTTGTCAAATTAATAATATAATCTATAAAAACAAAATTTTCAATTAATATTAAATTTGAACTCTTACACATATTTGATTTAGAATTTAGGGTATTGGAAGTTTAGGATTAGGTATTGAAGAGCAAAAATTTATGATTCATACTTATTGAAGAGCAAAAAAATTATGATTCTTCCTCCTCTCTTTTTTCTCCTCCTCATTTTTTATCGTTTTGTTTTAGGTAAGCAAAGTTTCTTATTTTTTAGATAAGCAAAGATTCACCAGAAACACTCACATCTCTCAGAACCATGCTCTGTTGATGGCGACGATTTAGATTCATTGACGGTAGGGTTGATAGTGTTTCAGATCTCATGAGATTTCTTAAATCCATCGTTTCTATGTGGAAAATAGACTCTCAATTGTGGTGAATTGAGTCTCAATCCCGATTCTATGTCAAGAAGGAGAAAGAGAGAAGAGATATCTCTCAGGTATGTGAATCAGTTTTTTTTTAGGATCTGAGTTATCATATATTTTGGGGCTTTACTGCAATTTTACTGTTTGAGTTGGGGATGATTTTTGATTATTTCTGTGGCCGTAGGCGATTTTTCGAGCCATATGAATTGGACAATCTCGGCCACTTGCTTCATCTGCTGCTTTTAATTGGATTCTGAAATATGGGACTGGACGAAAATCTCACGGAAGGGGAGAAATCGTCTCGTATGTCCCTTATGAGAGATTTTAAATCTCTACTGCCCCTTAATAATCTCTAATGCCCTTCCCTTTAATGAAATGACGAAAATACCCTTCAATTTTTTTAAATGAATTTTCACCGGTTTTTTTTTTCTTGAGAAAGATCACCACTTTAATTGTACCATAATACCTCCAGTATTACCTCTAGTTGTACTAGTATTACCGGTATTACCAGGTACCAGAATTACCCCTAGTTGTACTAGTATTACCGGTTTTCCTAGTGTTACCTGGTTATACTAGTGTTATCCGGTTATCCTAGTGTTAGGAGGTTATCCTAGTGTTACCTGATAATTCCGGTAATACTAGTACTGGTTATACTAGTATTACCACGCCTAAGGGATTCGAACCCTGGGCGCGCGTCGCATACAGGTACGCGCGTGGAGCCCCCAACCACTGAGCTACCGTGTTTTTCAACGAACACTATCCAATTTAATTATATTTAACCCTTTTGAACCATTCATTAAGGGTAAAATTTTCATTTCGCCATTAAAAATATAATAGGGGCACGCGAGATTAATCTTTTCCTCTGAGGGGCATACAAGCCATTGATGTAATTGGAATCTACAAGGATCTTAATGATTGTCAGGCTCAATTTGGATCAACGGTGAAAACATCTTTGCCTTACAATTTGTTTTGTTATGTATATACTTTCTTTAGGATGGAATATAAACAGAAGAAATTGTTGAGTTGTTTTGCAGGTGTTTGATCCTCCGGTTAGTGTTTATAAGGGATGCTCGTTGTCTAAAGACGCAGAGGAATATCTTTCTCCTGTTGGGATGAAGAACCCACTCTACAGTTTTGGAGCTTCAGACTTGAGAGAGGAAGAGACTTCTTGTTGCTGAGTTTATGCCTAACGAAACTTTGGCTAAGCATCTTTTCCACTGTAAGAATTGGCTCTCCTCTCTGGTTTATGGTTTACATCAAGCTTGTCTCTCAATATGTAAAACAAAAACTGTATTGATTTGTTTAAGGGGAGTCACAACCGATGAAGTGGGCTATGCGACATAAGGTTACATGTTTGTTTGTTTTCTTACTTATCTCCTTGTTGATATGTGCGTATAAAATTCATTATATGGTTTTTCTTTGTTCAGGACTCTGAATCCAAGGCTCTCTTGTTTTGGTCTGATGAAAAACAGTAGGGATGGTAAGAGTTATAGTATCAATCTGGCTTTCACTCCTGAGTATCTCAGAACAGGTATATACTTAAACACTTGCTAATCAGTTTGCGTTATTTGGATTGTAAGGAATTTTTCTCCTGGCATAATAGTTTTTGTGTGTTTGTTTGTACAGGTCGCGTGACACGAGAAAGCGTGATGTACAGTTATGGAACTCTGTTACTTTATTTGTTCTTTTGGAGAATCAGAAACAAAGAGTTACTCATGTTTTCAATCCTAGATTAACCAATGAGGAATTAAATTGTATTTGTAGGAATTGTATTTATGATTTTATAATAAATTATTAATTTGTTTTTTTAAATTTTAATAAATTATGTAATTTGTCTTTTTATAAATTTTAATTTTTTTATAAATTTTTTATTAATCATAAAATAGACATAAATTACTGAAACAATTACCAAATCAATTGCTATAGTACAAATAATTCGTATAGAAACAATTTTCAGAAACAATTCGTATAAAAACAATATTCAGAAACAATGACACTAGTATTACTGTTATAGTAATGTTAAAAATAACAATTTTCAAACGCTATTAATAATGTAAATAATAGCCAAAAAACCACGCTGTTAAATAATATTTAATTGCATAAGAAAATACACTATAATATAGGATAATACGATAATAGTGCAAAAAAACCACTATCTAAAGTGTCTGACCTATTATGACGGGCGATGATACAACGCTTGTTAAAACGCTATAGTATTGTTAGATAGCGTTATTCAGCCGCTAAAAAAAGCCTTTTTTCTTGTAGTGTTAGGGTATCAACTGATTGATCGCTAGGTTTCTAGATCATGGGCTTGATTTCATTGAGTGTTTCGTTAGGTTGCTAGATGGTAAACCTTAAGCTTTGATTAGAAAACGGCATAGATTGATTGGTTAGAGTGTTAGGACTTTGGTAAGCATTTGATTATCAATCTTGTGTAGATGAAAGGTTAAGTTTCCGGCTAGCTTATTTATTAGAGGATAAATTAGAAAACCATTCGGATAGAACTAAACTCGGAATTGCTAATCGGTTAAGGTAGAATGCTTATCTGCGGTAGTACGGAATTATAAGCTATTGCTTGTTTGCTACACAAGAGCGATGAGAGTGTGACCAATTAACAATAACTATTTAAGGAATTAATATCGATGAATAAATAGAAGGGACTAACCATTCCAGTGTTTGTAAGTATGTTGATACATGACGTGATGGACGATAGGATGCGAACACGAGACCAAACTCGAATCCGAAAGTCAAGATGGTGTTTTGTATCAATATTGTTGTTTGACCCAATCCTGCAAAGCAAGCCAGTGTGGTTTCAGAAAGGAGTATTAGTATCAGCGACAATCATAACCGAGTCGACTAAGCATATCGTGTTAGCAAAGATATTTGGGTGTATCAGTCTCAGAAAGGGATGGAATCAGAGGTATCAGTTGAGCATAGTGGTTTTGGATTCAAAGATCATTTAGAAGACAAGACATATTTGGGTTTGGTAATTCAGTTTTGACGGAAATATTGAGTGACGATATCATCATAGTATCAGATGGAAGCAGTGGAAATTGGGATCAGGTCAAGTGATGGCAGCTACGAAATTTGAGATCAGGACACGAAAGGGAACAACGGATTTTGAGTCAGGTGATGGATTAGAACAATCATTTCAAGTGACTGGTCTTTGGAGTCAGAAAGTATTTGAGCGCAAAGGAATTCAGATTTAGGAAATTCATGGTACTGGTAAGGCGGAATATTTGTGAGACGGTTCTAGCAGAAGATCATATTGGTACAACAAATTTTGGATTCCGAGTGTAAGCAACAAAGCAGAGTTTAAATCGAATTAGAAGCAACAAGAAGTACCAAGTTTTGCTTTCGTGTTCGAGGTTTGTTATTAAATGGAGAATTCGAGGGCTGAATTCCTGTAAGTTGAGAAGAATACAATACCCTGTCTAAAGATATCGTCAACAAGCAGTTTAGAAGTCAACGAAAAGTCTCCAGAAGGCATTTATGCAGTTTTTGGAAGATTAATGGTATTTTGGTAATTTTATCAAAATAGAGACTGAAATCTTTAATGGGCCAAGTGACTTTCTTTTTATGTAAAGAAGTTACTTAGAAGTTGGATAACGTAGAAAACATAATTTGAAAAGATACTACTAGCTGTCGAAAATGGTAAATCGAGAAAACCGAGAAAAGATGAAAGAACTTCTATTGGACGTATTGGGAGCTACCGGAAGCCAATATGGGTCAAACGAATTGTGGAATACTTCTAATTAAATGTCTTGGTGATTAAAAATGAGTTTCTGGATTTTTCAGAAGTTTTGGAAATGATGGAAGAACGGACCAGGATCGCTACCACCATGTGGCGATCGTCGATTGGTCAATTTGTGATTCAAGGAATTTGAGCTTCTGGAGTCATTGAATGTGACATGAGAATGATGTGAGAACACATATAAGGTTATGCGTCATTTGATTAGAAGCATTGAGTGATACCTAGCCACTAATGATGCATGCACGTAGCCATGGTTTTATACTTAGCCATGGTTTTGAGTATAAAACCATGTGCATTGCACTCACCATCATCACTCATCTTCATCAAAGAAAACCAGAAGCTTTCTCCTCTCTCCTCTCCCACGACGACTGATAGGTCAAGAAATATCCCTATTCTACTGCAAGTGCACAGATATGCGAATGTAGTACTTAGGGGATCGTATCCACAAAGACTCACGGTCACACGATAGATTATATGTTGTCAAGTTAAGCTAAATCAATTCAAGAAAGCAGTAAACAAAAAGCAAGTAAACATGAAGGTGTTTTCAATAAGAAGAAAGGCGTCAGACTTAGGAAGTTCTCAGGAAATATGCAATGCTAGACACTTAACTAACCGGATTCAGATTAAACACAGGTTCAAGAACTAGAAACACAATGCTAAACAATCCAACTCTCGCTGAGATTATTTCTATATCTAGCAAACTAGCGATCCAAATTTCTTTATGATCCTAGAGTTCTAAAAAAGCATTAAGGACATGTTCTATCGGTTCACAATTCTCCTAAACCAAATCTCTTTGTATCTAGTCAAATTTCTCACACTAAGTTCATTCAGATTATGACTCACACTCTCGCGCTATTGTCAATTATCTCAGATCTAAACCCTAGGTGATCAGTCCAGAATTCAGTATTAAGCACAACTTAGGTGATGAACAAACAGATAGTGAATCCTATTGAATCAGTTGTCAAACAAGCATAAACCCTTATGAGAATTCCTAAATCTAACTAGGTTAATACTTAGACATATTATTAATCAAACAATACATCATTGAATAGAAAACCAAAGATTGAATAGATAAAAGTAAAGGGATTCGAAATCCTTCTCTCAAGGTTACAAGTACAAGAATCAGCCCCTAGCCAAAATCTCTCAATCTCCAAAGCGAGAACAAGTAAGAACAAGAATAATAGAATGCCTTTTTGTCTGCTCTCAAAAACCTAATTAAAAACCACTAAACACGTTTTGGGGCTAAATTAGAATTAGGGAAACTTCTGGATAATTCTGCAATTCTTCAAAATATGTCTTCAACTCGCGGTCGCTCTCAGTGTCGACCGACATCAAGGTTAGTGTCGGTAGACATCCAGTCGTGGCCGAGACACCAACTTCAGCTCGTTGCACAAATCACCAGAAACGTCCTATAATCCCATCTTCTGCTCCAAACGCAAGCCTACCTGTAGAAGACTCAATAGACTCTAAAAACCAGGTTAAAGACTCAATATATACAACTATATCATGGTTCAAAACCTGTAAAAACCATGATATATCAACTCCCCCACACTTAGCTCTTGTTTGCCGTCAAGCAAGTAAAGAACCAAAGCACAAGAAAGAGGTTTGAAAACACAGAAACTCATTTCGTCCTAGGAACTTTCGCATTCACATTCACTTAGTAAACCACTAAAAACTCTTCCTGCAGAGCTCAAAACCACAATGTACTTCCCCCACACTTAGCAACTGTCCCAAGTAAACTCCACAATCAGATTAGGACATTCAACTTCACCACACTAGCCTCTGTATACAAATTAGTGTGGTCTCACAGAGGGAGTATCGAATCAAAGGACACATGGACTCAACCCATTCAGTGTTTGACCACCAAATTGTTGGTTTCTGGTTTCTTTCTTCAGCAATAGCACAAGATGTTGGCAAATCTGGCCACTCACGCTCTTGATGTCGACCAACGTTTAACTGATGTCGGTCGACATTGACTGATTCACCCTCGATGTCGACTCCAAAATCGGTTAAGGTCGATTTCCATTCGTCATGAGCACTCGAAATCCCTGTTGAAAGTGGATGTCGAGCGACATCAAAGTCGATGTCGACCGACACTGGAATTTCAGTCTCTGGTTTTTCACTATCCTCGACGAGTTCAGCAGTCTTAATCTCAAAACTCTCTCCTTGACTTGACCCATAATCAATCTGAACTGACCAAGCATTGATGTGGGTGTCTATGACATTCTTTCCCTTGACTGAACTTGAAATTTGGTGCACTTGTGTGTCCAGCTGCTTCATGTGAGTACTCAAAGACTCAAACTTCCCATTCAGATCTTCATACACAACATCAAACTTCTTGTTGAAGTCCACAGTGGTCTTTATCTGACCTTCCAGCAATTGCTCCATCATAGCTTCCCGCTTGCTCTCACGAGCATTGGTAGCAGGAGGTGCCTGATAGGAGGATGATCCATATGTCCTCTGATAGGAGTTGTTCTGCTGAAAAGGCTTCTGGTAACCAGCATTCTGACCATATCCAGAAGAGTTTTGATTGCTTGTGAAAAGCACTCTTCTGTCCACCATTAAAGAACTTGTTGTTCTGCTGATTCCCAAACCTGTTTCCTTGGAATCCAGAACCACTGATGTAGTTCACATCTTCTTCAGTGCAATCTTATTCAGCCTCAAACACTCCAACTTCCTGAGTAAAGTGAACAGCTTTCTTACCAGTCAACAAGCTGTGAACACTATCCAGCTGCTTCTTAATCTCAAAAATCTGCATGTGATCCATCTTTCCACCAGATTCTTTCCTCCTCTGATCTGCAGTCTTAGTGTTGTTGCTACTCACCAAGTTCTCAATCAACACTCTAGCCTGCTCGAGAGTCTTTGTGTTGAAGTTACCATTGCTTGCAGCATCCAACGCAGACTGGTACTAGAGATCCACACCTCTAAAGAAAATGCCCAGCAGCTGAACTTCAGAGAACCCATGATGAGGACAATCTCGTTGGTACATCTTAAACCTTACCCAAGCTGACTTAAGTGGCTCTGTAGGTCCCTGAGTGAATGTCAGAAGATCTTGTCTGAGCTGATCTGAGCGAGCATCATCATAGAAGTGTCGCAGAAACTCTCTCTTCACACCATCCTAAGTAATCAACTTCCCAGGTGGAAGTTGCTTTAGCCAAGCAGCAGCCTCTCCAGCGAAAGAATATGGGAAAAGCTTCAAATAAAGGAAGTAATAATCCACCCCATTGTACTTCATTCCAGTGATGAAGGCTTCAAAATCCTCAATGTGGTCCATGGGTTGCTCATGTGGGAGACCATGGAAGGGGTGCTGTCTCAGCATAGTGTAATAGACAGTGTTGATCTCAAAGTCATTCCTCTCAAAAGGTGGAGGAACAATTGCTGACCGGTTAGCATAAAACTCATCGGGACGGTTGTAGTCACCAAGAGTCCTCTCAACAGCAGGTGGCTGTTCATTAGCTCCAGCATTGACCATATGCCTCTCTCCTTGAGGCTGTTCAGGTTCAGGGATTACTCGTCCCTCAGCATCAATCCTTTGCCCTTCATCATTGTACGGGTTGTTCTGTTGGTCTCTCAGAACTTCTCCAGCATCTGGTCTCAAAATCAAATGATTGTTCATCATTCTCGTTCTTTGACCATTTATGTTCGTTCTCTCTAGTTTAGCAAGCTCATCAAGTCCGAGGTTCAAAAGTTCTTCGCTCTGGTTGCTTCAGGTATTTCGACTAGGCATACACTGACTTCAAAACACTGTTTCGAGGTCGATATCGGACGACACTAAGGATGGTGTCGGTCGACATTGGATGCGTCTGTCAATTCCTGCAACAACAAAACAAGCCAAACCGAGAAAAAATCAATAACAAATAAATAAAAATGACTTAGACTAAAATCTTAAAACAAAATCTATTGGCGAACTCAATTGAGTCCCCGGCAACGGCGCCAAAAACTTGATAGGTCAAGAAATATCCCTATTCTACTGCAAGTGCACAGATATGCGAATGTAGTACTTAGGGGATCGTATCCACAAGGACTCACGATCACACGATAGATTATATGTTGTCAAGTTAAGCTAAATCAATTCAAGAAAACATTAAACAAAAAGCAAGTAAACAGGAAGGTGTTTGCAATAAGAAGAAAGGCGTCAGACTTAGGAAGTTCTCAGGAATTATGCAATGCTAGACACTTAACTAACCGGATTCAGATTAAACACAGGTTCAAGAACTAGAAACACAATGCTAAACAATCCAACTCTCGCTGAGATTATTTCTATATCTAGCAACCTAGCGATCCAAATTTTTTTGTGATCCTAGAGTTCTAAACAAGCATTAAGGACATGTTCTATCGGTTCACAATTCTCCTAAACCAAATCTCTTTTTATCTAGTCAAATTTCTCACACTAAGTTCATTCAGATTATGACTCACACTCTCGCGCTATTGTCAATTATCTCAGATCTAAACCCTAGGTGATCAGTCCAGAATTCAGTATTAAGCACAACTTAGGTGATGAACAAACAGATGGTGAATCCTATTGAATCAGTTGTCAAACAAGCATAAACCCTTATGAGAATTCCTAAATCTAACTAGGTTAATACTCAGACATATTATTAATCAAACAATACATCATTGAATAGAAAACCAAAGATTGAATAGATAAAAATAAAGGGGTTCAAAATCCTTCTCTCAAGGTTACAATTAGCAACAATCAGCCCCTAGCCAAAATCTCTCAATCTCCAAAGCGAGAACAAGTAAGAACAAGAATAATATAATGCCTTTTTGTGTGCTCTCAAAAACCTAATTAAAAACCACTAAACACGTTTTTGGGATAAATTAGAATTAGGAAAACTTCTGGGCAATTCTGCAATTTTTCAAAACATGTCTTCAACTCGCGTTCGCTCTCAGTGTCGACCGACATCAAGGTTAGTGTCGGTCGACATCCAGTCGTGGCCGAGACACCAACTTCAGCTCGTTGCACAAATCACCAGAAACGTCCTATAATCCCATCTTCTGCTCCAAACGCAAGCTACCTGTAGAAGACTCAATAGACTCTAGAAACTAGGTTAAAGACTCAATATATACAACTATATCATGGTTGAAAACCTATAAAAACCATGATATATCAACGACCACCACCTTCAATATCTCCTCCAAGCCATCGGCGAAGCCATCTCTTCTCCTTTGGTATATTACTTACGGCCCAAGCTACTCCATTTAGTCTTAGATCCTTGATGATATTCCTTGAATCATGCATAGATCTGAAACCATGGTGTCTAGCCCGTTAATCGCCGCTAAAAAACACTAGAAACCACCGCTTCTTTTCCGGAGATCTCGCCAGAGTCCGCCCCCGCCGCCGGAGTTCCGCCGCATAGATCCCAATTTCCTTCTCTCTGCCGGTTATGTCCTCCACCACCGTCACCGTGCTTCTTTTTCTCACTGAAGAAATCACCGGAAGTTGTCCACCGTTGCCAGAGAAGCCTTTCCACAAAACTCTCGCTATATCTCTCCTCTTCTTGTCGGGTCTATCCTCTTCTCGTCGGATTCTTTTTCTCTCGCTGGAGACTCACCGACGAACACCATTATAGCCGGTAAATCTCCCGTGATCTCCTTTCTTAACCGGTCAACTGCCAGTCAAGTTTTAATGGACCAGTCAATGCCGGTCAACGCTGGTCAACCACCGTGGTCAACGCCGTCGGTCAGGCTTCCTCCTCGTCGGTCAAATCTATCTCAGTCGGGTTAACTCACAGTCAAAGTTCGGGTAAAATTCAGTCAAAGCTTGGGTCAAGGATAGAACGGTTCGGTAAAGGGGTCGAAATAGCTTCTAGTTTAGCTCGGGTCTTGTGGAATCCGTCAATCCGGCCATCCATCATCAATATATTGCATTGAGTTGGCTAAATTGTGTGTGATGCATTTGGGTTATAATATTCATATAGAACCCATAATTATAAAACCGTAATGACATACGACTGCATATCCGTAATTGGAATATGATAGAACAGTTAAGTTGATTAAATAACTCAGTTAATTAATTAAAACAGATAGGGAATATTACAAGGCATTTTAGATAGTATTTACCTGTAATTGATCGATCATATCGTTGACTGCTTGATTGGATATTGCATTCATATAGAACGGCATGCTAGTAAATCTATGCATATTATATATATAATAAGAACATAATATTATGAATATATATATATATATATATATATATATATATATATATATATATGGGAATTAAGAGTTAATTTAAAATACGGATTTTAAGTACATAACACACCTTAAAGTATGGTAATTGTATCAAGAATCATAGGGTTAAAGTAATTAATTAAATAATTAATTGAAGATCAGAAGATTATTAAATTTACTAATCTCAAACTAATAGACTTTGGGTAAATAAACATAGAAATAAAGAATTATGAATTTTTTAAAAAAAATTATAATATGAGGTTGAGCCGTCTAGGGGCTCAGTAAATTTACTAATCACAATATAGCAGATTAAATGAATTAAGATTTAAGCTAAAGATTAAAAGATAAATCGAACATAAGTTAATATCTGATTGGTGACGTGTGGTATTGGATTGTTAGATTGTTATCTACCTTGGTGTTGGGCCGTGTAGACCGTTGATTGATTGATTGTTACCTACTCCGGTGTTTGGCAAGGTAGATTATTGATTGTGTGATGATTTATATACTCAAGATTGGGCCGGGTAGACTGTGTTGGTAGATACTTACTTCGGTATGGAACCGAGTAAGTCTGGCTATAGATACCTATTTCGGTACATGACTGGATAGGTTAAGATGTGTTGATGAATGGTGGTAGGACTGATATATCATGGTTTTTACCGGTTTTAGACCATGATATAAGTATGTTTTAGAGTCTTTTGGTGTTTCTTTAGAGTCATTTACAGGTGTTATTAGGAATATGCATGTTTGGAGCGGAATTATAGAATATGGAGCATTTTGAAGCATTTTGGAGCATTTTGGAGATTTAACCCGAGAGATAGAGTTCACTGTCCAAAACAGAGGATTGCATCGATCGACACACGAGCGAGATGGGCCTTTCTCGGCGAGTTTAATGAAGAATGCTGAAATTACAGATTTGCCCAGATGTTCCAGTATTTACAAAGAAGCCCCAAGACGTGATTAGGCTAATATAATTAGGTTTTTACATCAGTTTTGAGATTTCGTTTTTTACATTACACTTTACATACCCTTTCATACTTTGAGTTGAGAGTTTTTAGAGCTTTTTGGGGCTGATCTGAACTTGTATTGCTTCCTGCTTTTGGAGAAGATTTTGAACCCCTTTGTTTCTTACTCTTTTATGCAATCTAATTATTCATTGATTATGTTTACATTATCTATGTCTGAGTAGATTCATAGTTAGGTTTAGGGATTCTCGTTAGGGATTTCATGACTTGCTAGATTTAATTATTTCAGTTAAGGATTCATATCATATTTTGTTCTTCAACCTGAATTATGCTTAACACTAGTTTCTAACTTGATCACTTAGAATCTAGACTCTAGGTTGTTAAATTGACACGAAAGTGTGATTTAGAATCTGAACTATTTAGGTTGAGCAATTGAATTACTCGCAAATAAATTTGGTTTAATTGAATTGTGAACATATCGAACCTGAACTTAAGGCTAGTTTAATCTGTTAGGAATTGCAAAGAAATTTGGATTTCTGCTATTAGACTTAGTGAATTCTCACAACGAAAGTTGGTTAGTTCTATATCCATGTTTGAGTTCTAGAACCGTACTTAATTTGATCATGACTGATTATCTGATCTGCTTGTCTGATTTCTTGAGAACTCCCTAGACTTAGCGCTTTTAGTTAATTGCTTACAAACCACTCTTGCTACCTGATTTACTTTTCTGCTTTGCTTTTTAGTTTCTCACTACTTTCTCCTAGTTTAACTTGACTGTTCTAAAATCTATCGTAACCGAGAGTCTCTGTGGGATTCGATACCTTTTATACTATAATTGCATTAACTGTGCACTTGCAGTAGAATATGATTAAAACTTATAGACCTATCAAGTTTTTGGCGCCGTTGCCGGGGACTCTTTTGAGTCTTCGATAGATTTGAACTTAGGGTTTAGACTAGGATTTTTTTTTTGGTTACTAATTTCTCTGTTTTTCTCTGTCGCAGGTCTGATATTCGCTTAGCATCGATCGTTGCATTCTTTTGAATCGATCGTTGCAAGGCGACTAGAGTTGAATCGATCGTTGCCTCTTAGCATCGATCGTTGCACTGCGATTACAGACGGTTTATGCAGACGCGTGATACCAGAAGCAATCCGAACTCGAATCTCGTTAATCTCATACTTGATGAGCTTGCTAGACTAGAGAGAACTAAAATGAAAAGTCAACGAGCAAGGATGGTGCAAGAACGCTTGATTCTGATACCCGATGCTCAAGGTACCCTAAGGGACCGACAAAACAATCAGTATAATGCTGCTGGGCAAAGGATTGATGATGAGGGAATGTGATCCCTGAACCTGAGCCTGAACCGCGACAAGACCAAGGCCAAGGACAAGGCCAAGGGCAAGGACAAGGTCAGAGGCAGATGGTTGTACATGCTGAGAGGACTCTTGCTGACTATAACTCGTCCGGATGAGTTTCATGCTAAACGGTCAGCACTTGTACCTCCTGGTATTGAGAGGAATGACTTCGAGATCAAGACCATCTACTACTCTATTCTGAGGCAGAATGCCTTCCATGGTTTCCCGAATGAGCAGCCAATGGACCATATTGATGAGTTTGAGGACATAGTCACTGGGATGAAGTACGATGGAGTGAACTATGACTATATGTTTCTCAAACTCTTCCCCTACTCTCTCGCTGGAGATGCTGCAGCCTGGCTGAAACAACTTCCACCTGGGAAGTTTACTACTTGGGATGCTGTGAAGAGTGAGTTTCTGAGACACTTTTATGACGATGCTCGCTCTGATCAGTCGAGACAGGACATTCTCACTTTCTCCGAAGGTCCTACAGAGCCTCTTAAAGCTGCTTGGATGAGGTTTAAGAAGTACCAACGAGACTGTCCTCATCATAGATTCACTGAAGTGACATTGCTGGGCATATTCTTTAGAGGTATAGATCTCCCTTACCAGACTGCGTTGGATAATTCCAGCAATGGAAATTTCAACACAAGGGCTCCTGAGCAAGCTAAGACATTGATAGATAACTTGGTAAGCAGTAATAGCTGCAAGACTGCTGATACGAAAAGGAAGGAGTCTAGTGGGAAGATGGATAATCTGGAGATAGCTGATATGAGGAGTAAGTTGGATACTGTTTGTAATCTGTTGACTTGGAAGAAAGCTGTCCATTTTGCTCAGGATGTTGAGGTATTTGGAGCTGAAGAAGACAATCCGGAAGAGGATGTGAACTACATTGGTGGCTTTGGATTCCAAGGAAATAGGTTTGGTAATCAGCAAGGTAATAGGTTCTTCAATGGTGGGCATAAGAGTGCTTTCACAAGCAATCAAAACTCTTCTGGATTTGGACAGAATGCTTGTTTTCAGAAACCTTTTCAGCAAGGTAATCAGAGGACTTATGGATCTTCCTCATATCAGGCACCTCCTGCTGCTAATACTCATGAGAGCAAGATGGAAGCCATGATGGAACAGTTGCTGGAGGGACAGACTAAGACTTCTGTGGACTGCAGCAGGAAGTTAGATGCTGTGTATGAGGACCTTAATGGGAAGTTTGAGTCTTTAAGTACACATGTGAAGCAGTTGGACACACAAGTGAGCCAAATTTCAAGCTCTGTCAAAGGAAAGAGTGTCGTGTACACCCACATCAAGGCTTGGTCAGTTTATATCAATGATGGATCATACCAAGGTGAAATTTTCGAGTTAAATACAGCTGAACTGGTGGAAGAAGCTGAGAAATCAGAAATTGAGGAAAAACTCTCGGGTGGAATCTGTGAAAACTCATCTGCATCGATCGATGCACCTATTGCGTCGATCGTTGCAAGTCGTGGACAGACAGTTTCACTTGTTTCTCGTGGAATTGATGAAGAGACGGATCAAGAGCTTAATAGACTATTCCCTGGAGTGTCTGAGATAACTCAACAGGAGATTGATGAAGCCAGACAGCTGGAAGAGATGGATGAGAAGTTGGAAGAAATTCCACAATCTGATGATCCACCATATCACTGTAGGATCCCACTGGATCTAGGGTTTGATATATTGAATGAAAACCAACCTCGTTCTTACCTTTCTGGCAGCGGAATGAAGATGGTGAACGAGATCAGTGGAGCAACGCAAATGCCTTGCCTCTACCAGATACACACGCACGCTCGCTGGAAACGGGATGCTAGTGCCGGATCAACGGGAATCGATTCTCTCTGGTGTTTCTGCTGTTTCTGTCAAGAAAAGTCGACGGCCCAGTGTTTAGGTCGAAAATTACTTGTTATATTTGACCTGAAACACAATTAACGGGCCAGACTTAATCAAGTCTTAATTCAAAAAGCCTTTCGAAAAACCCGAACTGTGTCGACCGACACACAAGCTGTGTCGATCGACACAACACCTTTTCATCGATTATAATGTGTATCCAATACACATTAATATGATCATTACCATAATGATCATTCCCATGTCGTAGCTTCCAGTTTGCTTAGGTGTGTGACCCTATAGGATCATATAGTACTGGTAGTAAGTCCATAACTTACAGATTGCAAGAGGCTTCTAGCAAAACATTGCAACCGCCCAGTACTATACGAATGTCTGATCTCGACACACAACTATCATCAGGAGTGAGTACAAGTGTGATTTCAGGACACTATCCCAACAATCTCCCACTTGTACTGGAATCATCAATTCCTATAATCCTTTTGTCTCTATATATCGATTTGGCATAAGGCAAGATTGGTGTCATCCTTATTAAGCCAACATCGTTTTTATCGAACTCCTGATCTCATACTGAACATTACAAACAACTGAACTACAGTTCGTTCGAGTGCGGCCACACATTTTTCTCAGTATTAAATCTTCGATAGGCCCTGAGATATTTATTTCCCGTTATACAGGAGGGACAAATCCCATCTTGTTCCATCCCTGTTTCAACGCACACTTCATGATATACTTGAACAGTGCCATTATAGTCGCCAGTTACGGGTCGACGTTTGACAAAGTCAAAGTGTACCAATTCATATGTAAGAAAGCATGATGAACTCAGGTCTAAGGACTATACTCTATAGTCGTAATGAGAACCTCTTATGACACAGATATAACTATCTTGTAGACTTCTCATTAGCGGGTCATGTCCGATCATATGTTCACTAACATATATCTATGTGACTGACTGCGATAATCATATCATTGGCTCCATGAAACTTAGCCAACAGTCACCTCACAATCTAGTCTCTAACGATTGTCAGTGTCCCAATTCTACAACCTCGACTAGGGTCAAAATAATTTATTAACTTATAGGATTTCATGATCAAGTCCTCAACTTGGATCACAATAAACTTATTTTGGGACCATTATTTAGATCACAATAAATAATGCTGAAATCAAATTTCATTAAACATTTCCAAAAGAATGTTTACAAGAGCGTCTTATTATAACTAAACAAAACTAAAACTCCCACTAGAATCAAGATTACATCTTAAGATCTCTAATGCCTACAGCAGTCGTATGACTCTCATGCTTAGGCCTTGGGAGTGACTTAGTCAGAGGATCAGCGACATTCTCGTCTGTCGGAACTCGGCTGATCTTCACATCACCTCTATTGACGATATCTCGAATCAGGTGATATCTCCTCTCCACATGTTTGGACTTCTGGTGTGACCTTGGTTCTTTTGCCTGAGCAATGGCTCCGTTGTTATCACAAAACAAAGCCACTAGCTCCAAGATACTAGGAACCACACCAAGTTCAGTCATGAACTTCTTGATCCAAACAGCATCCTTTGCCGCTTCTGAAGCAGCAACATATTCAGCTTCCGTTGTGGAATCAGCTACGGTATTCTGCTTAGAGCTCTTCCAGCTCACTGCACCGCCATTTAGACAGAAGACATATCCAGATTGTGATCGGAAATCGTCTATGTCCGTCTGAAAACTCGCATCGGTGAATCCATTCACCACAAGTTCTTCACTTCCTCCATACACCAGGAATTTATCCTTAGTATGTCTCAAATACTTGAGAATATTCTTGACAGCTGTCCAGTGATCTTCACCTGGATCAGATTGGTATATACTCGTCATGCTTAATGCGTAAGCTACATCTGGACGAGTGCAGAGCATGGCGTACATAATAGATCCTATTGCAGAAGCATAAGGAATCTTATTCATGCGTTCTCGCTCAGCAGGTGTCGCCGGACACTGCTTCTTGCTGAGATTAGTGCCATGAGACATCGGTATGAAGCCCTTCTTAGAATCATGCATCCTGAATCTGTGCAGTACCTTATCGATATAAGTGTCCTGGCACAATCCAATCAGCCTGTTCACTCTATCTCTGTAGATTCTGATTCCAAGAATATACGCGGCTTCTCCCATGTCTTTCATGGAAAAACAACTTCCGAGCCAAGTCTTAACAGACTGAAGCAACAGAACGTCATTACCGAGGAGGAGTATGTCATCGTCATACAGTACAAGAAACGCAATTTTGCTCCCACTAGTCTTCTTGTAAACACATGGTTCCTCTTCGTTCTTGATGAAACCAAATTGTTTTACTGCTTCATCAAAACGAAGATTCCAACTCCGTGATGCTTGCTTCAATCCATAAATGGATTTATGAAGCTTGCATAACTTCCTAGCATTCTTAGGATCGACAAAACCTTCAGGCTGTGTCATATACACATCCTCTTCCAGAATACCATTCAGGAATGCGGTTTTGAGATCCATTTTCCAAATCTCATAATCATAATGAGCGGCAATCGCTAGAAGAATCCGAATGGACTTAAGCATAGCGACTGGGGAATAGGTTTCATCATAGTCAATACCATGAATTTGCTTGAAACCTTTAGCCACCAACCTCGCTTTGTAAATCTGTACATTGCCATCCACGTCAATCTTCTTCTTGAAGATCTATTTACACTCAATGGCTTTTGCACCATTAGGTAAATCGACCAAGGACCATACTTGGTTTTCTGACATGGATCCCATTTCGGATTTAGAGGCTCCAAGCCACTTTTCGGAGTCCGGGCCCATCATTGCTTCTGCGAAGGTCGCTGGTTCGTCACTTTCAATGATTATCAGATCATTGGAATCGGTTACGAGAAATCCATAGTATCTCTCGGGTTCGTGACGGATCCTTCCGGATCTGCGAACTTCAGGCTCCACAGGCGCTGGTTCCACAGAACTTTGTGGATCCAACTGCTGCTCTTCCTCAACAGGTTGAACAGTCTCCTGTGCATCTTGAATTTCTTCGAGATGTACTCTACTCCCACTGTTTTTCTTAGAGAGAAACTCCCTCTCAAGAAAAGAACAGTCCCGAGCAACAAATACTTTGTTCTCAGATTGGTTGTAAAAGTAGTATGCCTTGGTTTCCCTAGGATAACCAACGAAGTAGCATTTATCTGATTTGGGTGCAAGCTGGTCAGAGATTAAACGTTTGACATAAGCCTCACAACCCCAAATCTTCAGGAAAGACAGGTTTGGAACATTCCCAGTCCACAATTCATGTGGTGTCTTTTCCACTGATTTAGATGGCACTCGATTTAGTGTAAACGCAGACGTTTCTAGAGCGTATCCCCAAAAGGATAATGGAAGATTTGAATGACTCATCATAGACCGAACCATATCCAATAAGGTTCGATTCCTCCTCTCTGACACTCCATTCCATTGAGGTGTTCCAGGAGGAGTGAGTTGTGAAACAATTCCACACTCGCTCAGATAGTCGCTGAACTCTTGACTCAAGTATTCTCCTCCGCGATCCGATCGCAGAACTTTGATACTTTTGCCAAGTTGGTTCTGTACTTCATTCTTGAATTCCTTGAATCTATCAAAGGATTCTGACTTATGTCTCATCAAATAGACATAGCCATACCTACTGAAGTCATCAGTGAAGGTAATGAAGTACTTGTAATTTCCTCTGGCAACAGTACTCATCGGCCCACATACATCAGTATGAATAAGGCTCAATAAGTCACTGGCCCTTTCATTTGGTTTGTTTAAAGGAGCTCTAGCCATTTTGCCCACCAAGCAAGTGTTGGAATTGTGTCCAGCAATCTCTGTACTGTCTCTATAAAGTAAGAGTATGTCAGTGATCAGACATAAGTCATACAATACTGGGGGTCATGATGGCTTGCTAGAGTCCGCTCATGATCTATAAGTCTCGGACTTATTGCTTTTATTGTATGATCCCATATGGGTCACACGCTTAAGCTAGCAGGAAATAAAGTAGGAACGGCTTAGCAGAAGTACGACAAAAGTGCTAGGCATTTGTCGTACTAAGAGAGAAAGATTAATGGGTCTGATTAAATCCATGGGATTTAATCAGATTGGCATTTGGGCCCAAAAGCCCAAAAAGGGAAAGAGAAGGCTTTTATAAGCTAAAAGCCAAAGCTCTTTCTCCTTAACCCTAACACTCAGCCGCGCCTCTCTCTCTCTTCTGCGCCCCATCTCCTCGTGGTCTAGCAGCCAGTTTCCGGTGATTGCGTGTGTGAGCCTTTGGAGGATTCATCTCTTGGTGTATCTCCCTGATCTCTGACCTGTTCATCAATTCCGCTGCAACAAACAGGTAAAAGGTGAGATCATAATGTTTCTAAATAAGAACACCTAGATCTGATGTATGTTTAGGTTGATATCAATATGAGAATTGAATCAGGATCAACTGAAACTTCCAACAGTGGTATCAGAGCCATTGGTTCTTAGGTTTCTTGTTTAGATTCATTGTTTAGGTTGTTTGATCTGTTTAGAATTGTTTTTGAATCAATTACTGATAAGATAAAACAGTTAAGAATCAGAATTGAACTCTAAACACATTAATTGGATCACAAAACCGAGCTATATGACTCGATTTTTGTGATTGGCCGACGAGTTAGATGCATGGATCGATCCATGATCGATCGCATGATCGACCGAGAGCGAACGATCGAGCGGAACGGTTGGACCGAGCCACGATCGTCTCGTGATGGTCTCGGCATCGTCCCGGACGATCGCGTGGAGAAGAGCGGCCGACGATCGCATGGGTCGAGCAACAGCCGACCGCATGGATCGCCTCTCCTCTCGCCAGCATCGTCCCACGTCCCGTCCAGCCTTTCCCCGTCCCGATCACGCACCAAACCGTCCGGTCACGTCTCGGCCAAGCATGATGCTTGCGGCTTGGACAATTTTCGACCGGTTAGGGTTTTGGGTGTAATTGGACCGGTTCGATTTCGGTTAGGTGGTTCGGTTCAAAACTTAATTAAAATTATTCATTCTGGTTTAATAAACAGATTTAATAAGTTTATTAAATCTGGTTAAACCGGGATAAGAAATCCAATGTCGAAAGAAATATTGGATTTAGTGCCTAAACCAGGAATTTCTAATTTGATTTGGTTGGACCAAATAAATTGAGAAGTTCCGGTTTAGTAAATAACCGGTTGACAATTGTGGTCATCGTAGTAATTAAAACTTGGTTAGACCAGTTTTAATGAACCAGACCGGTTATGTCAATTAATTGGACAATTGGGTCATGTCTTGGACATGGACCAATTCTTGGGCCTCGGGCCAAGAAGTTAAAACAATTGGGCCAGTTAATTGAGTCTTTCTTCAGATTAATTTAAAATCTATTTTATAAAATTATAAAGTCGTTTTTAAATTAAAGTTTCGAAATTTTGAAATTAGAAAGTTTCTTAAAATAGAATTTTCTGAATTTGCGGGTTTTGGATTTTAAAGAAATTTCTAAAGTTAGAAAGTTTCCGGTTTTAGAAAGTTTCCAATTTTAGAAAGTTTCCAAAAATAGTAGGTTTCCATAAATAGAAAGTTTCCCGAAATAGTAATCTTCTATTTTGGGAATGATTTTAATAAACCTACGAACCTCAAATAATATCAAGCGTTGGATGTCTTGTCCAGGCTATGTCAGCTGTCAAAGCCCATTCAATTGCATTCATGGCCTTACAGTGTGAGGATGTCTGCTTTTGCGTGGGTAAGACGGTTTGTGATTCATAAATGTCATTGGGAGTCCCAGACATTAATGATTACATGACTGTATAGTCCGGTTTTCTTGACTAGGCCATCGGGAGTCCCGGGCCTTGAGACATCAGAGTGGATTGGGCCTCGGGCCCAGATTCACAACCAAGAGTTATATCACGGATATAATTAGCCGATATAGGGCTTACCGATATAAGCTAAGGTTGGGTGACGGCCAGTGGCCCACTTTGATCTTAGTTGTATGTGGATCTTGGAATCATTATATTCTATTGAGGGTAACTTATGTTATTGAATATAATGCATGATTAATCATATTATACTTTAATACGAGATTAGTCATTTTGAACATAATAACTAATAACCTTTTTATTTATATATTTAAGATATGACTACTACAAGCACTCAAAACACATTCTCGATCCGGTCTGTTCTCGAGAAGGAGAAGCTGACTGGAACGAACTTCCTGACATGGTCAAGGAACTTGAGGCTGGTCCTCAAGCAGGAGAAGAAGGATTATGTCCTTCGAGATCCCCTCCCCGAGAGGCCTCTTGCCAATGCTGCCAGGACTCTGCATAATGCTTGGGAAAAGCATTCGTCAGACGAAAATGATGTGTATTGCCTTATGTTGGCGACAATGACTGCTGAGCTGCAAATGCAGTTCGAGAGTGTGTTGTCACCAATTGAGATAATGGCAAGCCTGAAATCGCTTTTTCAGGAGCAAGCAAGAACTGAGAGGTTTCAGACAGTTAAGAACCTCTTAGACTGTAAGTTGGCTGCGAATGCGGCAGTGAGTCCTCATGTCTTGAAGATGATGGGTTATCTCGATCATCTTCAGAAACTCGACTGCCCTATCAGCCAGGAACTTGCTTGCGACATCATTCTGCAGTCTTTACCTGCAAGCTATGATCAGTTCATTCTGAACTTTAACATGCATGGCTTGAGTAAGACATTGCCTGAGCTTCACGGAATGCTCAAGACTGCAGAGCCCAACTTGAGGAAAACCGCCAAGGACCCCAATGTGCTTATGGTGCAAAAGGGCAAGGGGTTTAAGAAATCCTCTGCTAAGGATAAGGGAAAGGCCAAGGCTGTCCAAGTCGCGGACAAGGACACGCCAAAGCCCAAGCCCAAGTCCAAGGCTGGGCCAACTGACATATGCAGGTTCTGTAAAGAACCAGGGCATTGGAGGAGAGAATGTAAGAAATTCCAAGAAGGTCTAAAGGAATTGAAGAAGAAGACTCTCGAGACTTCTTCGACAGGTATTTTTGTTATAGAAGTTAATAAAACTACTTCTGATAATACCTCATGGGTTATGGATACTGGTTGTGGGGCTCATATTTGTACTAATATGCAGGCACTCAGCAACAGTAGAAGGCTGAAGCAAGGACAAGTGGAGCTACGAGTTGGGAATGGAGCGAAAGTTCCAGCACTAGCTGTAGGCACATACTTGTTGTCTTTACCTTCGGGATTGATTTTAGAACTCAATAATTGTTATTTTGTACCTGCTATAAGCAGAAATATTATTTCAATTTCTTTGTTGGATTTGGAAGGTTATGATTTTTCAGTTAAGAATAAATTATGTTCCTTCAATCGCAACAATTTGTTCTATGGTTCTGCCCCTCTTACGAATGGGCTTTACATACTCGATCAATCCGCGCCAATTTATAACATTAATACAAAACGGTTTAAACCTAATGAGGAAAACCGAACGTTTCTATGGCATTGTCGTTTAGGGCACATCAGCGAGAAACGCATCAAGAGGCTCCATTCGAATGGACTTCTTGGCTCATTTGACTTTGAGTCATGTGAGAAATGCGAATCCTGCATGATGGGCAAAATGACACGGGCCCCCTTTAATAAACCTAACGAGAGGGCCAGTGACTTATTGGGCCTGATACACACTGATGTGTGTGGCCCAATGTCCACAAATGCAAGAGGAAACTATCAGTACTTCATTACCTTCACTGATGATTTCAGTAGGTATGGATATATTTATTTAATGAAACATAAGTCTGAATCTTTTGAGAAGTTCAGAGAATTCCAAAATGAAGTACAGAACCAACTTGGCAAAAGCATTAAGGCTCTTCGGTCCGACCGAGGAGGAGAATACTTAAGCCAGGAATTCAGTGATCATCTAAGAGAGTGTGGGATCGTGTCCCAACTCACTCCTCCTGGAACACCTCAATGGAATGGTGTGTCTGAGAGGAGAAATCGGACCTTATTGGATATGGTTCGATCTATGATGAGTCACACAGACCTTCCAATATCCCTTTGGGGATATGCTCTGCTAACAGCAGTGTTCACACTAAATAGAGCGCCATCAAAAGCAGTAGCAAAGACACCATATGAATTATGGACTGGAGAAGCTCCAGTGCTGTCTTATCTAAGAATTTGGGGTTGTGAAGCCTATGTTAAGAGATTAATCTCAGATAAGCTTACACCAAAATCTGATAAATGCTACTTCATTGGTTATCCACGGGAAACCAAGGCTTATTACTTCTATCTACGTTCCGAGAACAAGATCTTTGTTGCCCGGGATTGTAACTTTCTTGAGAGGGAGTTTCTCTCTAAGAAAGACAGTGGGAGTAAGGTACTGCTTGAAGAAATTCAAGATGAACAGGATACTGCTCAACCTAATGAGGAAGAGCAGCAGGAGGATAAGAAATTGTAGAGCCTGAACCTGTAGTACCTGAAGTTCGAAGATCCGGGAGGATCCGTCACGAACCCGAGAGATATCAGGGATTCCTCGTGACTGACTGTCATGATCTTTTGATCATTGATGGTGATGAACCATCGAACTTCAATCAAGCCATGATGGGCCCAGATTCCTCTAAGTGGCGCAAGGCCACTGATTCCGAAATGGACTCCATGTCGGTCAACCAAGTATTTTCGTTGGTTGACTTACCCGCTGGTGTAAAAGCCATCGAGTGCAAATGGATCTTCAAGAAGAAGATTGACGTGGATGGAAATGTCCAGATTTATAAAGCCAGGTTGGTGGCAAAAGGTTTCAGACAAGTTCACGGTGTGGACTACGATGAAACCTATTCACCGGTGGCTATGATGAAATCTATTCGGATTCTACTAGCAACTGCAGCTTTTCATGATTATGAAATTTGGCAGATGGACGTGAAAACCTCCTTCCTGAATGGTATTCTGGAAGAGGATGTGTATATGACGCAACCTGACGGTTACATAGATCCAAAGAATGCTGGGAAAGTATGCAAGCTTCATAAATCCATTTATGGATTGAAGCAAGCATCGAGGAGCTGGAATCTTCGTTTTGATGAAGCGATCAAACAATTTGACTTCATCAGAAACGAAGAAGAACAATGCGTGTATAAGAAAACTAGTGGGAGCAAAATCGTTTTTCTTATTCTGTATGTTGATGACATACTGCTTCTCGGAAACGACGTTCCAATGCTGAAGTCTGTAAAGGACTGGCTTGGAAGTTGTTTTTCCATGAAAGACATGGGTGAAGCCGCATACGTTCTTGGAATTAGGATCTATCGGGATAGACCTAAGAGGCTGATAGGCTTGTGTCAAGACTCATACATTGACAAAGTCCTACAAAGATTCAGCATGAAAGATTCCAAGAAGGGCTTCACGCCAATGGTACATGGCACAACGCTAAGCAAGAAGCAGAGCCCTACGTCGGCTGCTGAGCTTGAGCGCATGAAGAATATTCCTTATGCATCTGCAATAGGATCTGTCATGTACGCCATGATCTGTACTCGTCCTGATGTTGCTTATGCATTAAGCATGACGAGTAGATACCAGTCAAATCCAGGTGAAAACCATTGGATTGCCGTAAAGAATATCTTGAAGTATCTAAGACATACTAAGGATAAGTTCTTAGTGTACGGTGGAAGTGATGTGCTTAAAGTCAGTGGATTCACGGACGCAAGTTTCCAGACAGACACAGATGATTTCCGGTCACAGTCCGGTTATGTCTTTTGTCTGAATGGCGGTGCAGTAAGTTGGAGAAGCTCCAAGCAAGACACCGTTGCTGATTCCACTACAGAAGCTGAATATATCGCCGCCTCAGAAGCAGCGAAGGAAGCTGTTTGGATACGAAAGTTCATTATGGAACTAGGTGTGATACCAGATGCGGCTGAGCCTCTGGCGCTATTTTGTGACAACAATGGTGCTATAGCTCAGGCAAAGGAACCAAGATCACACCAGAAATCCAAGCATGTTCAAAGAAGATATCACTTGATACGTGACATCATTAATAGAAAGGAAGTCAAGATCAGCCGAGTTCCGACAGATGATAATGTCGCTGATCCGTTGACAAAGCCACTCCCAAGGCCTAAGCTCGAGTTCCTGACTGAAGCTGTAGGCATTAGAAACATTGAAATGTAATCTAAATTTGAGTGGGAGTTTTGTGAGCTTTATTTTAGTTATTTGATATGTTCTTGTAAAACATTATTTTATGTTTTAATGAAATTATTATTTCAAGATTATTTTAACTGTGATGAAATAATCGTTCCAAAATGATATGAACCATTTTATAGGTCATCGAAGTAAATGACTTGATCTTGAGTCATCGAAGTCATTTAGCTTGATCATGAGACCCTATATTTGATAGATGTATTATATCATCCCGTCCCCAGTCGAAGGTTGTTGAAATTGGAACATCAACGACCGTGTGAGACTGGATTGGTACGTGACTTATGACAAAGTCTCGGTGTGTCATAGATGCGTGGCATCAAAGTCAGTACATAGGTGTATGTTGGGAACATACGACCGGACAAGACCCGCTTATAAGAACTCTTCAGGATATTTATATCTGTGTCATAAGAGATTCTTACTACGACTATAGAGTATAGTCCTTAGACCTGAGTTCACATGCATGTGACTGCACATGGACTGATGTACTTTGATCATTGTCTAACGCTATCATTCTGTGATAGCTATAAGGACCTTGTTTGGGTACATCATGAAATGAGTAGTTTACAGTGATGGAACAAGATGGGATTTATCCCTCCAATATAAATGGAGTGAATATCTCTAGGCCAATCGGAGATTTGAATACTGGAAAACGCATGGCCATGCTCAAACGGACTTTCCCGAGTCGTTTGGATTGTCAGTATCAAATCAGAGTCCGATGAACAAGATTAGGCTTTATAAGGATGAAACTAATCTTGCCTTATGACTAATCGAGATATTGAGACGAAAGGGATTATGAATACAGAGATTCCAGTTCAAGTGGGAGATTGTTGGAATTGTGTCCAGCAATCTCTGTACTGTCTCTATAAAGTAAGAGTATGTCAGTGATCAGACATAAGTCATACAATACTGGGGGTCATGATGGCTTGCTAGAGTCCGCTCATGATCTATAAGTCTCGGACTTATTGCTTTTATTGTATGATCCCATATGGGTCACACGCTTAAGCTAGCAGGAAATAAAGTAGGAACGGCTTAGCAGAAGTACGACAAAAGTGCTAGGCATTTGTCGTACTAAGAGAGAAAGATTAATGGGTCTGATTAAATCCATGGGATTTAATCAGATTGGCATTTGGGCCCAAAAGCCCAAAAAGGGAAAGAGAAGGCTTTTATAAGCTAAAAGCCAAAGCTCTTTCTCCTTAACCCTAACACTCAGCCGCGCCTCTCTCTCTCTTCTGCGCCCCATCTCCTCGTGGTCTAGCAGCCAGTTTCCGGTGATTGCGTGTGTGAGCCTTTGGAGGATTCATCTCTTGGTGTATCTCCCTGATCTCTGACCTGTTCATCAATTCCGCTGCAACAAACAGGTAAAAGGTGAGATCATAATGTTTCTAAATAAGAACACCTAGATCTGATGCATGTTTAGGTTGATATCAATATGAGAATTGAATCAGGATCAACTGAAACTTCCAACAGCAAGATTTGCATTTCGCACATGATTCAAAATCAAATGAGCCCAGAAGCCCATTTCGATGGAGCCTTTGGATGCGTTTCTCATTGATATGGCCCAAACGACAATGCCATAAGAAAGTCGGGTTTTCATCGTTGGACTTAAACCGCTTTGTATTTATGTTAAAGACAGGCATTTCTTGGTTTAAAACATATAACCCATTATCTAATGGGGCGCTACCATAATAAGTACCATCACGATTAAAAGAACAAACTTTATTCTTAACAGCAAAATCAAAACCTTCCAAATCCAAAACGGAAACTGAAATTATGTTTCTGCTTATCGCAGGTACAAAGTAGCAATTATTTAAAATTAAAACCATGCCCGATGGTAAGGACAACTCGTAGGTGCCTACGGCCAGTGCAGCAACCTTAGCTCCATTCCCGACCCGTAGCTCCACTTGTCCTTTCTTCAGCGTCCTACTGTTTCTTAGTGCCTGCATGTTGGGATTATGTCCTGAAATCACATAGTACGAACTCTAGAGATAGTTGTACTGTCGAGATCGGACAATTCATGTGGTACTGGGTAGTCATAACGTTTTGCTAGAAACCGCTTATGACAAATGAGTTGTAACTCAATTCCAGTATCGTGTGAACCTACAGGGTCACACACCTAAGCAAGTTGGATATACTCTGCATGGGATAGATCATTGGCATATGGTCTGATCGATGTGTATTAGATACGCATCGAATTGAGTTTCAAAGAGGTGTATCGATCGACACCATTAGGTGCGTCGGTCGATACAAGACTTGTGTCGATCGACACCAATGGATGTGTCGGTCGACACAGTGGCGAATCCGAAACTGATGTTTCGGTTTATAACAGAGTCGATATATAAGTGATCTTATTATTCGACCTAAGACATGAGAGCCGCCCAGACAGTTTTCTGAGACAGAAAACAGAAGCTCATCCTCTAGAAACTAAGGTCCCAAAGAGATCCGAGCACCGGCGCTAGCAACCCGGCGAATTCCAGCTTGTGTACGTGTGGACTACGATAGAGGCGCAGCATCTGAGGCGCAGTAGATCTCGTATTACCTGATCCATCTTCCGCTGCCAAACACCAGGTAATCACGAGGTGAGATCCATGATTCAATTAACTAGACCCTAGATCCTAGGCTATCGGGAACTCGCGAGAATTCTGAATCTGTAGAATTGGCTCGGATTCCCAGCAGTGGTATCAGAGCCATAGGGTTTTATCATTGAATCACACCTGTTAATCGAATTTGATGATTTAGATTCGCAAACTAGGTTGTTTGAATAAGAACAGGTAAGATCGATTTGATCGATCTGCGAATCTGTGTTTTCGCACTGTGTCGATCGACACACGAGGTGTGTCGGTCGACACAAGGTGGCGAAATCGACAGATTCGGCGGCTAGGGTTTTTCGCGAAGAAAAACCGAAAGCCTTCTGTGTCGATCGACACAGGTTGTGTATCGGTCGACACAGAACAAATTCGGTCGAGTATCGATCGACACAGGTTAGTGTCGGTCGACACAGACCAAGCGAATGGTTAATCGGTTCAATTGGATTGGACCGGCTATCATGCTTGGTTAAGTCCGAATAGATCGGTTTGAATTGGATGAATCGGTTCAATTGGATTGAACTGATTATCTCAATCAGCATGAACCGATGGGTTAAATCAGTTTGATTGGATAATACGGTTCAATTGAATTGGACCGGTTATTCCAATCAGTTGAAACTGGTTTAAACGGTTTAAATTGGATGAATTGGTTCAATTGGATTGAACTAATTATACCAATTAGTATAAACCGATTGGTTAAGATCAGTTTGATCAGATAAGTCGGTTCAATTGGGTTGGACCGGTTATCAAAAATATCTTCGGTTTAGGTCTATGTCGACCGTCACACATGGGTTGTGTCGATCGACACGACTGGTTCGATGAACCGGGTTAATTGAATTAACCGGTTATCGAAGTCCGGTTTTGTTTGGTAGTGTCGATCGACAGACATTGTCTGCGTCGATCGACACAGTATTCGAAAATCTGGTTATTGAACCTTGAATTTGCAGAAACCAAACTGGACTTAAACATTGATCAAAGATTAGCTTCAATGTGGTCAACTGTCAAGACTCGTTTAGTTGTGTGATGTCTAGCCAAGAGCTTGGTGTCCACAATTACGTGAGTAAGGCAGGTAATAACATTGATGGACTTGCAGTGCATTAACATCAACAATTACATGACCTAAGAAATTGATTTGCTAAACTTCAGAGTTTAGTTTCCTCAACTAAATATCAAGAAACCTTGATGTCTTGCCCAATCTTGTCTGCTGTGAAAACTCGTTTCATTGTTGGATAATCTTGGAGTCCTTGATATCCACAGTGACATGAGCAAGGCAGGTGATCATTGATAGAATTGCAGTGCGACTGTCAATGATCACTAGACATAGAGATTGGTTTACTTGACTGGGCTGTCGGAAGTTCTGGGCCCGGAGACATCAGAGTGGATTAGACATATTTGTCTCATCCACAACCAAGAGTTGCACTGGGTACAATTAGCAATGATTTGCTTACCTAGATAACTAAAGTCTGAATAACGGCGAGTCGCCCACTCAAATTTTAGTAATCTGAGGATCTTGGATCATTATATTCATAGAGGAAACATTATTTGAATATAATGCGAGTTTTCTTATTAAATAAGAATTCTCATCATATACATAACTAAATCTCTGTTTTTCTTGCATTTCAGCTTATGTCTATGACTACTTTCTCGTTGCGATCCGTCCTTGAGAAGGACAAGTTAAATGGATCCAACTTCCTGGATTGGTATCGGAATCTGAGATTCATTCTCAAGCAGGAGAGCAAGGACTATGTCCTTGAGAAAGCTCTTCCAGAAAGGCTTGGGACCAATCGCTCGCGTGCAGTGTATAATGCTTGGAATAAGCATTATATGGATGTGGTAGATGTGCGTGATCTGATGTTGGCTACCATGAGCTCGGACTTGAAGAGTCAATACGAGAACATGGAGTCGCCAATAGAGATGATCACCAGCCTGAAACTGAAGTTTCAGGATTTGGCACGAGTTGAGAGATTCCAGATGGTGAAGTCTCTCACTGGGTGCAAACTACCAGAAGATGCTCCAGTAAGTCCTCATGTCATTAAACTGATGGGTTACGTTGATAACCTGGGGAAACTGGATTGTCCTGTCAGCTTAGAGTTGGCTACTGACATCATTCTGCAGTCACTGCCGTCTAGCTATGATAAGTTCATTAAGAACTATATCAAGAAAGGCTTGACGAAGACGTTGACTGAGCTGCATGATATGATCAAAGCAGCAGAGCAAGACATCATAAAGGGTAAAAGATTCGAGAAATCTTGTGTTGGCAAGGGTAGAGGCAAGGCCGTCCAGATTTGGAATCAGGATAAGCATGTGTCATCTGTTAAGCCCAAGTCAAGCCCATCTGGTGTTAAGAAGTGCTTCTATTGCGATAAGTCAGGGCATTGGAAGAGAGATTGCATAAAATTCTTGGAAGATTCACAAGAGATCGAGAAGATGTATGGTACTTCTTTCTCAAGTATTGTGTTATCAAGTCAAGTTCTACGTTAGTATTGGATACTAGTTGTGGTACTGATATTTTGAAATATGCAGGACCTAAGCGACAGTAGAACGTTGAATAAAGGACAAGTGGAACTGCGTGTCTGAATGAAGCAATGGTTGCTGCATGAGCCGTAGAGATTCTCCACTTGTAGGAGCCTTTCATACTTGGTTTTTGAAATTAAGTAATTGCCACCATGTACTTGCTATATGCAAAATGTCTTTCACTTTCTTTTGAGAATTTGAATGTTTTTCATTTTGATGAAAGATAAGTTTTGTCTTTTTGATCTTAATGAAATATTAAATGGTAGCACCCCGTTTAGAATGGTTTTATATCTTAAACCAACATGAATATAACATAAATACCAAACGGTTTAAGTCTGATGACTCGAACTCGACTTTTCTTTGGTATAGTCATTTAACCACAAGAGTGAAGTGGATTCAGTAAATCCATAGTTTTGGAATCATTTGATTTTAATCATCTGAGATATGAATTCTGTTCACTGGACCAAATGACTAAGGCCCATTTAGCAGAGCTAAAAGGGAACGGGCCAGAGGCTTATTGGGCCTTACACATACTGATGTATGCGGCCCAACAAACATAATAGCCAAAGGAAATATTCTGTACTTCATTACCTTATTGATGGAAATCGATAAGTATGGCTGTGCTCATTTGATGAGACACGAGCTGGAATCCCTTGAGGGAGTTCAAAGATGAAGTGTAGAACCAATTTGACAGAAGTATTGAGATCCTCGATTGAATCGCGGAGGAAAATACTAGAGTCAAGAATTGGGTGATCATCTGAAAGAATGAATCAGATCTTATGAGATATGATTCGATTAATGGTGAGTCACAGGAATCTTCCATAACCATTTAAGAATACGTTCTGAAATGTCTATGTTTACGCTAAAAAGGTTTCAATCAGAATCAGTGAAAAACACCACATTGGATGTGGACTGGGTGATTTCCAAATTTGTTTTTCTGATTAATTGGGATTGCAAGGTTTGTGTAAGACAGTAGTCAATAAACAAACTTGAATCCATATCTGATAAGCTCTACCTCGCTGGTTGTCCTGAGGAAACCAAGGCTTAGTACTTTTGCTGTCCAGAACTGTGTCTTTTAAGAAAGGTGATACTTTCAAAAGGAACAGTGGGAGTAAAAGTACACATCGAAGAAATTCGATAAACACAGGAGGCTGCTCAATCTGATGAGAGAGAGCAGCGATGAGATCTACAGAGTGCTGTAGGATCTGCAACTGTGGAGCCAGAAATTTGCAGATCCGAAAGGATCCGTCACTAACTCGAGAGTGATTTCTCGTAACCAATTGTCGTGATCTGTTGATCATTGAAAAGTGACGAACATGCGAAATTCAAAGAAGCGGAGGTGAGCCCCAACTCCGAAAAATTGGCTGGGTATGCATGTTAGCTTCAGCGATCCATTTTGGATTGAAGCAAACATCTTGGAGTTGGAATCAACATTCTGATAATGTGGTCAAAAGTTTTGACTTGATCAGAAAGAAATGAAACCATGCGTTTACAAGAAGACTAGTGGGAGCGTAATGGCAATTCTCACACAGTATGTGGATAACATACTTGAATCTCATAAACGACGTTCCGACACTAAAGTCTTGTCAAGATTTAGGTCGGAAATCAAAAGTTAATCGATGGACATGGGAGTAGCCGAGTGAATTCTTGAAATAAGAATCTATTGATATAGATTAAGTAAGCTAATTGGATCGTGTCAAAATCCTTATGAAGATAAGGTATTGGACAGTTCCAATATGCATGATTCCAAGAATGGCTCCATACCAAAGGTCTTATGGCAATAATCTAAGCAAGATGCAGTGTCTTGGACACTGGCTGAGCTAGTAACAATATTAGCAAGATGAAGTGTTTTTTGAACACTGTCTGAACTAGTATTAATGAGTGTGATTGACTATGCTGATGCAATGGAATCCATCATGAATGCCATATTTTGCGCTCGTCTAGATGCAGCTTAAGCATGACGAGAATATACCAATATACTCCGGTAATAGTCACTGAATAGTTACCAGAAATATCCCAAGTGTTGAGAAACACTAAGGATAGTTTCGTGGTGAACTGATAAAGTGATGAACCAGTTGAAAGTAGTTAGTCGGACAAAGACGATTCCCGGTTCCCACCTGGTTATGTCTCTTTGTCTGAATAGCGGTGCTAACTGTTGGAAAGGCTCCAAGCAGTGGACCGTAGAATAGTGCTTTTATCTGAATAGCGGTGTGGTTTGTTGAAATTGTTTCAAGCAATGACACCGCAGTCTCTCCCACAACCTAAGAACAAAATTTATTCTGTTGCTGTAGGTATAAGATATCTGAAGAGATGATCTTGATTCTAGTGGGAGTAACTTTAGTTATGTTGTAAACTTTACATAGACATGCTTTGGCAGTGTTTGTGTAAGTTAAAACTGACATCAGTATTATTTAATTATTGAATAATTAAATAATGGTCCCAAAGTATTTTATGGTCATCTTATAGGTCATCAAGTTGAAGACTTGATCATGAAACCCTATAAGTAAAAGATGACATAAATTATGATTGTCCCTAGTCAAGGTTGTTAAGATGGGACACTAACAACCGCGCAGACTAGTATGTGAGGTGATTGTTGGACTAAGTTTCATGAAGTCAATGATATGATTATCACAGTCAGTCACATAGATGTATGTTAGTGAACATATGATTGGACATGACCCGCTTAATGAGAACTCCACAAGATAGTTATATCAGTGTCATGGGAGGTTCTCATTACGACTATAGAGTATAGTCCTTAGACCTGAGTTCATCATGCTTTCTAGCATATGAATTGGTGCGTGTTGACCTTGTCAAACGTCGTTCCGTAACTGGCGGCTATAACGGCATTGCTTGTGCGTATCATGTAGTATGTGTAGGAACAGGGATGGAACAAGATGGGATTTGTCCCTCCTGTAATAACGGGAGATAAATATCTCAGGGCCCATCGAAGATTTGATACTGAGAAAATGCATGGCCGTGCTCAAACGAGGTGATTGTCAGTCGTTTGTTTATCAGTATAGATCAGAAGTTCGATGAACATGATGTTGGCTATAATAAGGATGACACAGTCTCTTGCCTTATGCCATATCGAGATATAGAGACAAAGGGATTATAGGAATAAGTGATTCCAGTACAAGTGGGAGATTGTTGGGATTATGTCCTGAAATCACATTGTACGAACTCTAGAGATAGTTGTACTGTCGAGATCGGACAATTCATGTGGTACTGGGTAGTCATAACGTTTTGCTAGAAACCGCTTATGACAAATGAGTTGTAACTCAATTCCAGTATCGTGTGAACCTACAGGGTCACACACCTAAGCAAGTTGGATATACTCTGCATGGGATAGATCATTGGCATATGGTCTGATCGATGTGTATTAGATACGCATCGAATTGAGTTTCAAAGAGGTGTATCGATCGACACCATTAGGTGCGTCGGTCGATACAAGACTTGTGTCGATCGACACCAATGGATGTGTCGGTCGACACAGTGGCGAATCTGAAACTGATGTTTCGGTTTATAATAGAGTCGATATATAAGTGATCTTATTATTCGACCTAAGACATGAGAGCCGCCCAGACAGTTTTCTGAGACAGAAAACAGAAGCTCATCCTCTAGAAACTAAGGTACCAAAGAGATCCGAGCACCGGCGCTAGCAACCCGGCGGATTCCAGCTTGTGTGCGTGTGGACTACGATAGAGGCGCAGCATCTGAGGCGCAGTAGATCTCGTATTACCTGATCCATCTTCCGCTGCCAAACACCAGGTAATCACGAGGTGAGATCCATGATTCAATTAACTAGACCCTAGATCCTAGGCTATCGGGAACTCGCGAGAATTCTGAATCTGTAGAATTGGCTCGGATTCCCAGCACTGCACATTTGTACAAATATGAGCACCGCAGCCGGTATCCAATACCCACGAAGTAGAACTAGAAGACATAACATTAAGTTCGATAACATAAATACCTGAGTCAGACGCATCATACGTCTTCTTCAGCTTCTTGTAATCTTCCATGAACTTCTTGCAGTCTCTCTTCCAATGCCCTAACTGCTTGCAGTAGTTGCATTTATCCTCAGGAGAAGGCCCGGATTTGGATTTCGGCTTGGGCTTGTCCTGACTTTCAGTCTGGACAACTTGGGCCTTTCCCTTATCCTTCTTAGGTTTCTTAAACCTTTTACCCCCTTGTACCATCAATACAATGGGAGTTGCCTTCTTTAGATTCGGCTCTGCTGTCTTCAGCATGCCGTGCAACTCAGTCAATGTCTTAGTCATGTTTTGCATGTTGTAGTTCATGATGAAATGATCAAAACACGACGGCAAAGACTGCAGAATCATGTTAGTGGCTAGCTCCTGGCTAATGGCACAGTCCAGTTTCCCCAGGTTATCAATGTAACCCATCATTTTAAGGACATGAGGACTTACTGGACTGTCCTTAGCCAGCTTGCAATCCATGAGAGATTTAACCGTCTGGTATCTCTCTGTGCGAGCTTGCTCCTGAAACAAAGCTTTCAGGCTGTTAATCATCTCAATGGGTGACATCACGTTCTCATATTGCTTCTGCAGCTCAGAGTTCATAGTCACCAGCATTAGACAATTAACATCTTTGACATCAGCTGAATGCGTATCCCAAGCATTCTTTTCTGTCTGCGGGGCATTGGAACGTGGCCTCTCGGTGAGAACTCTTTCAAGGACATATTCCTTGTTCTCCTGCCTGAGAACTATTCTCAGGTTCCGATACCATTCCAAGAAATTAGATCCATTTAACTTGTCCTTCTCAAGGACGGATCTTAGCGAGAAAGTGTTGATGTGAGTTGAGACAGACATAGCTGTAATTAAAAGGAGTAGAGGTTTTAGTTATAATGCTCAAGAAATGAGAATTCTTATCTAATAAGAAAAACTCGCATTGTATTCAAAACTATGTTTCCTCAGATGAATACAATGAACCAAGATCCTCAGATCACAAAAACTTGAGTGGACGACTCGCCATCACCCAAACTTCAGTTATCTAGGTAAGCAAATCTCTGGGCCCAGAACTTCTGATGGCCCAGTCAAGTAAACCAATCTCTTCAGTCTCGTGATCATTGACAGTCGCACTGCAAGTCTATGAATGATCACCTGCCTTACTCATGTAGCTGTGGACACCAAGGACTCCAAGGCTATCCAAAAACGAAACGAGTCTTGACAGTAGACAAGATCGGGCAAGACATCAAGATCACTTGATATTTAGTTGAGGAAAAGAACCGTTTTATCTTGATGCATATCCAATATACATTTAAGAATTTATTAATTTATTCAAAACATTCAGTTTTATTAAGTTTAGATTCATCTACAACTTTTGGGATTAAATTGTTCTGGTATATGCAAATTTGTGGTCCAACCAGTATATCTGCGAATGTCATGTCGATCGATGCCAACCATTGGCATCGGTCGACGCAACCAGAATTAAACCGTTCTTCGATAACCGGTCAAACCAGATCGAATTTACATAACCGATTCAATCCAATTGAACCGGTTCGGTTTAATAGTCCATGTCGATCGTCACACACTGTGTGTCGATCGACATTACTAAACCAGAACCAATTTGGTTAATTAAAATTAACCATGCGAGATAACCAGTTCAATCCAATTTAACCGGTCTATCTAATCCCTTTGCCTGTGTCGACCGACACACCCAGTGTATCGACCGACACAGCAGGAATACGGGTACTCGATCTCAGATCGAAACCCTAAAATTATTTGCGGATTTTCGCTTTGTGTCGACCGACACACGCTTTGTGTCGATCGACACTTTGCGACAAACCCTAAATTTTTATTTCTAGTTTTCGCTCTGTGACGACCGACACACGCTTTGTGTCGATTGACACCCTACGAGAAACCCTAAAATTTTACGCGTTCTGCCGCGGCGTGTCGACCGACACACGCTTTGTGTCGATCGACACAGTTCATTTTCAACAGTTCTTCGTCTTTTCAACAGGAACAAAACCGAGAACAATATATGAAAACACGATTTCAACATGCAAAATTCAATTCAACAACTTCAAGTTTCGAAATATTTGCATCAGATTCAATAGCTAAAACCTAACAACGCTCTGATACCACTGTAGGATCCCACTGGATCTATGGTTTGATATATTGAATGAAAACCAACCTCGTTCTTACCTTTCTGGCAGCGGAATGAAGATGGTGAACGAGATCAGTGGAGCAACGCAAATGCCTTGCCTCTACCAGATACACACGCACGCTCGCTGGAAACGGGATGCTAGTGCCGGATCAACGGGAATTGATTCTCTCTGGTGTTTCTACTGTTTCTGTCAAGAAAAGTCGACGGCCCAGTGTTTAGGTCGAAAATTACTTGTTATATTCGACCTAAAACACAATTAACGGGCCAGACTTAATCAAGTCTTAATTCGAAAAGCCTTTCGAAAAACCCGAACTGTGTCGACCGACACACAAGCTGTGTCGATCGACACAACACCTTTTTATCGATTATAATGTGTATCCAATACACATTAATATGATCATTACCATAATGATCATTCCCATGTCGTAGCTTCCAGTTTGCTTAGGTGTGTGACCCTATAGGATCATATAGTACTGGTAGTAAGTCCATAACTTACAGATTGCAAGAGGCTTCTAGCAAAACATTGCAACCGCCCAGTACTATACGAATGTCTGATCTCGACACACAACTATCATCAGGAGTGAGTACAAGTGTGATTTCAGGACACTATCCCAACAATCACCCTTGTGTGCAGAAATACTTGGAGAGGATGTTGCCAATGGATGAAATGCTGAAGGATTGGGTGATAGTGGTCCCTAAACAGATCAGTGATGTGCTGCTAACTAAGATTCCTAAGAAGCTACCTGATCCTGGTATATTTGTGCTGAGTTGCTCTATCTTTGAGGATGGTTTCAAGCGTTCTCTGTGTGATTTTGGAGCTGCTGGAAGTCTCATGCCATACTCTGTGGCAGAGAAGCTGGGGATGACGGATTTTTCACCCACTAGGACCTCTCTTGTCCTAGCTGATCAGTTAATAAGGATTCCGGAAGGAGTTCTTGAGGACGTCCTAGTGAGAGTTGGAAACTAATTAGTTCTGACAAATTTCTTGGTGCTTAAGTACGACAGTGAGGAGGATGATGCTCTAATACTGGGAAGACCATTCTTAGCCACAGCTGGAGCAGTGATCGATGTAAGGAACATGTTGATTGATCTCTATCTGGGAGATGAGCCTCTGCACTTTGAAATGGATATGCTACGCAAACCACAAATTGATGGGCAAACCTTTAGGATCGAAGATGGATATGGAGGGAAGACGAGTGACACTTTGGTTTTAGATCCTGGAGAACATTACATTCCTTCTTTTCTTGGACGAGCTCACAGTGAGACAGCTTACTCTCCACCTTGGATGAGGAGACTTGCGCAGAGGTAGTCACAGTCTCTGTCGAGACCTCCAGAAACTTGATCTTGTTCGTCCAGTCAAGCTAATGACCTTAAACAAGCGCTGAGTGGGAGGCAACCCACTGTTTAGTTTGTACATATTAATTTTGGTGTTTTTCTTAGGATTTTACGTTTTGGTTTTGTTTTTGCTGAGTTTTCATTACAGAACACGAGTCTGGAGATATGTGACGATCGTTGCGGACCTGTGCAACGGTCGTTGCAGGGAGATATGACGAGGAGATGAAATCGTCTTGTGACGATCGATGCATTTATGCAACGGTCATTGCAAATGGTTCAATTTTGAAATTAAAGGTACACATGCGCTAAACCGGAATCAAATCGGTTCACTAGCAACGATCGTTGCTTATCTGCAACGGTCGTTGCATTCACGATCCAGGTAAGTGCCTTTAACCTTTTCTCTCTTCTCTTCTTCCCCATTTCGCCGTCCGTACAACCGATTCTCCTCTACTCTAAATCACTCAAATCTTCATCATTTTCATTGATTCAAAGCTTATTTTTCTTGTTTTCACACTTTATCTATTTCTATAACCTAATCGAAGCAATTCCAAGGTAAGGGCTCTCAAATTCATCAATTTCGGATTCGGTTCTAGGGTTTTGAAATTAGAGATTTTTAGCTTTAAGATGATGATTCCGTACTATTATAGGCTTGATTTAGGTTGATTGGTGATGGAATTATGCTGTTTGTGAGATTGTGGGACTAATTTTGACACGATTTGAATTATTATATTGCGTCTGAGAAATCGCCTTGCAACGATCGCTGCATCTATGCAACGGTCGTTGCATTGCGATTCCACAGAGAGGTTTTGCATGACTAATGGTATTTATTTCCTTGTTGCAGATGCCTCCTCGCGGACAACCTCGTAAACGCAGAGCCACAATAGCTGTAGACCAGGCTCCTCCACCAGAGGAGTGGTTTCTCCGAGATTCGATACCGCCTGTGCCTTATCAGAGAGATCGGGAGGCCATACAGTTGCCTTGGCCTAAGGCAGATAAGGAGAAGATCCCAACAGACAAGGTGTGAGACATGACACCTGATAAGCTGATTAAGACTGACACATTCACAGAGAGGCCGATAAATGACTACTGGGACGAGTTCGATACACTGCTCTACAATGGCTGGTGTGATATGGATGTTCAGCCGACCAAGTTTTTTGATTACTGGAGTTGCAGGACCTTAGGCATTGATGAGCAGGTGCTTAGATTGGTTAAGGGCATTGGTCTGGGGACAATGCCTATACAGTACTATGAGATGTATCCTGACTTGGTTAGACAGTTGTTGGCGACTTGCAGAGTCTACTATCCTGATCCAGAGCGCAAGAAAGCCGCAGATGGTATCTTTACATTCATGAGTTTATGAATCAGGTATCGGATTCTCCTTCTAGATATCTGCTGTATTTATGGGTTCAGCATGGAGCGTACACGCACTGGTATAACTCTTGAGTGGGATAGACAGGAGGCGCAGTATTTTTGGGATCAGTTTGGCAATGGAGCATATGACTCGAGGACCACGAAGCAGATTCAGGTCAGACATCCCATTCTTAGATATGTGATCCGCATCTTGGGTTACACGCTGCTGCGCAAGGCCGAGGCAAACAAGATGCGCAAGAATGAGCTGGAGGTACTTTTTATTGGGTTGAAGGATCTGTTTGATGGTACTGATTTGAGAGATCCTGCTAGGGATCTCAACTTAGGAGCTGTGTTTTCTCATCATCTGTGCTCACTGACGACGAAAGCAGGGGATGGGAAGGGCACTGAGACAGTGCGGAGTCTGCTTACTCCCATCTTCCGGCACTGCAGGATCCCTTTAGAGGGTACGGAGCGTGATGATAGCAAGGTATACATGGATCTGACCCACCTGCAGAGTGCTACTTGGCTGAAGGAGAGACGCATCTGGGTCTATTATGACACGCATGGACAGAAGCATGGTGTGGATCTTCCTGCTGCTGATCTGACCAAGATCGATACATTCGCTGACTTGGATTTACAGCCTCCTATGCGAGATCAGCGCAGAGTCCCTACGATGGCCCATCCGCTGGGAGAGCCTTCTACACGAGCTTCTTCTTCTTCTGCGCCTGCACCTGCTGCTCCTGCTGCACATGACATTGGTCCTTATCCTGAGCCTTCAGTACCTTTGAGTGAGATGTCTGAGGGAGAGTGGAGAGAGCGTCAGGATGGTATTCTACGGAGCATCTGGACTTCATGCGTGGCTGCACTTGCAGGAGACAGCCACAGATTCATCAGCCCGTTCCTGCCAGTCGACGTCGACAGCACTCTCCGACTCCTGTTCCTTCGAGCGATTCTGATCGCTATGCTGACATAGATGACAAGTGAGAGTAGTGGCATTTTCAGACTATCGGTTCTGTATTTCATTTTTCACTTTTTCTTTTGCACTTATATTTTGATTTTTCTCTTAGGATTCTTATGTTTGGGATGATATGCTTGTTTTTAGACTATCTGTTGCTTTGATTTTGCTTGTTTGCATTGATTTTCAGCTTTCAGGTTCGAAATTTGAGAATTTCTCACGGACTAACCTGCTAACTGCTGACTGATCCGACAATCGCAATGCAACGATCAACAAGGTCCTGTGTGTCGATCGTCACAACACGAAAATTGCATTGCAGCGATCGTTGCGGACCTGAGCAACGATCGACTCATATCACAATCGCCTTGCAATGATCGTCGCATTTATGCGTAACGATCGATGCATGAGCGAGACAGGTAAAAATCAGACAGAACTTAACTTATCCCTTAACATTTTTAGTTTCTTTTACCGATCCTTAGCTTGACACTACTGGGGACAGTGTGTTTCAAGTGTGGGGGAGGTGGTACTGACTTTTATCTTTCTGTTTTCTTAGAGTCAGTCCTATTTTTAAAAATTTTGTTTTATTGAGTCAAAACGGTTTAAGTAAGAAACAATGAATTTTTGAGAAGTTAACAGCACTTGCAGGAACTTAAGTGACCATTGGGATGAAGTTGCAGGATCAATCTATGACTATTAGAAAACCCAACACATATCAGCCTACTGAGAACACCCACATCACTTCAGGTATCAGAGGATCCTTTACTGACTTCACCCTTAATTTGAATTAATTTTCTCACCTAAGGGCTAGGTATACCTTGAGTCGGATTCCTCTGTTAGTTCTGACACAGCTTGTAAATCTGTCCGAGTAAGGTTCCCTTCTCCCCTTCTCTTAAAGTATAAAAAAGAGAATAATAAACTGAGGATGAGCTAGTAGCTCTGAAGTGGTCACGGGAGTGGTAGCTACCACTATTACCTCATGTGCATTCATGGAATGTGTCCAAAGTACACCCCATAACGGGAAGAGCACTGATAAAAAATAAATAAAATGATACCCAATGGGAAAAATCAGTTGCTAAGGAAGGGAAAAGAGAAGAAAGGAACCAGAAAAAGATAGTATGGTGGTCTAGAGCTGACAGAGTAAGAATTCATGTGCCCTTTGATCGATAATCCTTAGGTGAGACCGCACTTAATAGCTTATAGAAGTCAGTAGGGTGAATTTGAATGCTTGAATGTGATTGTGGAGTTTACTTAGGACAGTTTCTAAGTGTGGGGGAAGTATATGTTGGTCTTGATGTCTTGCAGGTGATTCTTTCAGTGGCTTACTAAGGGGAATCTGAGTGTTGTTGCTTCTAGGATGAAAAGAGTTTCTGAAAGTTTTCAAACCTCTTCACTACATTCCAGTTCTCTGTTTTGCTTGAGGGCAAGCAAAGGCTAAGTGTGAGGGAGTTGATATATCATGGTTTTTACCGGTTTTAGACCATGATATAAGTATGTTTTAGAGTCTTTTGGTGTTTCTTTAGAGTTATTTACAGGTGTTATTAGGAATATGCACGTTTGGAGCGGAATTAGAGATTATGGAGCATTTTGGAGATTTAACCCGAGAGATAGAGTTCACTGTCCAAAACAGAAGATTGCATCGATCGACACACATTGTGCATCGATCGACACACGAGCGAGATGGGCCTTTCTCGGCGAGTTTAATGAAGAATGCTAAAATTGCAGATTTGCCCAGATGTTCCAGTATTTACAAAGAAGCCCCAAGACGTGATTAAGCTAATATAAATAGGTTCTTACATCAGTTTTGAGATTATGTTTTTTACATTACACTTTACATACGCTTTCATACTTTGAGCTGAGAGTTTTTAGAGCTTTTTGGGGCTGATCTGAACCTGTATTGCTTCCTGCTTTTGGAGAAGATTTCGAACCCCTTTGTTTCTTACTCTTTTATGCAATCTAATTATTCATTGATTATGTTTACATTATCTATGTATGAGTAGATTCATAGTTAGGTTTAGGGATTCTCGTTAGGGATTTCATGACTTGCTAGATTTAATTATTTCAGTTAAGGATTCATATCATATTTTGTTCTTCAACCTGAATTATGCTTAACACTAGTTTCCAACTTGATCACTTAGAATCTAGACTCTAGGTTGTTAAATTGACACGAAAGTGTGATTTAGAATCTGAACTATTTAGGTTGAGCAATTGAATTACTCGCAAAGAAATTTGGTTTAATTGAATTGTGAACATATCGAACCTGAACTTAAGGCTAGTTTAATCTGTTAGGAATTCTCACAACGAAAGTTGGTTAGTTCTATATCCGTGTTTGAGTTCTAGAACCGTACTTAATTTGATCCTGATTGATTATCTGATCTGCTTGTCTGATTTCTTGAGAACTCCCTAGACTTAGCGCTTTTAGTTAATTGCTTACAAATCACTCTTGCTACCTGATTTACTTTTCTGCTTTGCTTTTTAGTTTCTCACTACTTTCTCCTAGTTTAACTTGACTGTTCTAAAATCTATCGTAACCGAGAGTCTCTATGGGATTCGATACCTTTTATACTATAATTGCATTAACTGTGTACTTGCAGTAGAATAGGATTAAAACTTATAGACCTATCAAGGACTTGCGGGATAGACTGGGTATTGGGTTTGAGATAGTGATTTTATTGGGACTTATTGGTCTTGAACAAAAGTTATAGAGTCCAAGTGAGCTTGCATGTTTATTTTATTGTTATCAGGACTTTATAGGGTGCATTACATCCCGTAAGTCTAGAGATGGCGTTCTGGTACTTTCTTCCCGATTGGATCCTCGAGTATTTCCTAATTGGTTCATGTACCTTTGGGTAGTGGTTCTGGTTAGATGTTAACTTACGGAGTGACCTCGGTAGTTGTGTAGTCCGGAGAATCGGGATCATGTACTAGGGCTGGACTGCATGGAAACTTTGGCTATCTAAGGGTAACCAGAGTCACTGTGTATCGATGGACTGAGAACGGTGTCCCAGGTCGTAAGACTTTGTGTTTACGTCTAGGAATCATGGGTGTTCTTAGTTAACGTGGGTAGCTAAGTGTTCCCGTGGTAGTTTACCGAGTTCGCATGTGGGGCCATAGTGTGGATATTGAATTTGAGGCGCGATAGTTAGATCGAGTCTAATCGACAGCATGTGCCGCAGTGATCTCAATTTCTGCAGTTATTATTTGTTGATATAGAATGCTTATGTGTTGTGAAGCTCATTACGTCAAGGTACTACGTGATCAGCTATTTGTATTATTCTGCTTACCATTGATTGCTATTTTTTTGGTTTTGAATGGGGCTATTATTATAGCATCTTTAGAAGCCGTTTAGTGTGAGCCAACTCGCTGGGTCATCTTAGATTGCTTATTAGACTCACTTTGGTGTTTTTTAGGTTTGAGGGTTAGATCGGCAGGCGCGTGAGGACCTCAGAGTAGCTTTGGGTTCGCATTTGGCCACAGTTTTCTTTCGAATCTTTTTGATTTGGTTTAGAATTTTATGGACGCCCAAAATATTTAAAAAGCCCTTTTGAACTAGTTGATAATAGATTGAAAGGATTTCAAACACTTAAAAATAAAAGTATTCCCTGATATACGATTTCGTCCGAACCGAACACAACTCGTGGAAACAGTACATGTTGAGAAGATTTGTATCGTGGAAATGAGGCAAACGGAGGCAAGGGTGGTTTGGTTCGATCTATTGACCCAAACCGGACCATGTCTGGCTTTCGTATAGTGATGAAACTTTTTCGTTTGACCTGCACGGGTTCGATCGGTCTTATTCTTGTTTGATTGTTGGCCGGTTAGATGGTTGGTGAGATGGTTGGTCATCTGTAACAAACATGATCCTTCACTCTTTTTCTACTCTCATAACAAGGATGTTATTCTTCTATTATTTTTTGTGGATGACATGATCAAAACTGGAAACAAATCTCTCACCATGGATAAGTTTCTAAAAGAGATCAACCAAGAGTTTATGATGAAGGATCTGGGACATATGCACTACTTCCTTAGAATTCAAGAGCATAACCATTTAGAGGGGTTGTTCCTCTTTCAACAAAAGTATGCTGAGGATCTATTGGGAGTAGCATCCATGAGTGACTTGTCGGATAGTTCAGTTGATCCTGATTCAATTCTCATATTGATATCAACCTAAACATGCATCAGATCTAGGTGTTCTTATTTAGAAACATAACATGATCTCACCTTTTACCTGTTTGTTGCAGCGGAAGGATTAGAACAGGTCAGAGATCAGATAGATGCACCGAGGGATGAATCCTCCAAAGGTTCACACACGCTTCACAAGGAAATAGCTGCTAGACCACAAAGAACAGAGGCGCAGAGAGAGGAGAGAAAACGCGGCTAGGGTTCGGGTTAAGGGAGAAAAGACTTGGCTTTTAGTCATTAAAAGCCTTCTCTTTTCCCTAATGGGATTTTGGGCCCAATCTGATTAAATCCCATTTAATCAGACCCATTATTCATTCTCTCTTAGTATGACAAATGCCTGGCACTTTTGTCGTACTTCTGCTAAGCCGTTCCAACACATTTTCCTGTTAGCTTAGGCGTGTGACCCATATGGGATCATATAATAAAGGCAATAAGTCCAAGACTTATAGATCATGAGCGGACTCTAGCAAGCCATCATGATCCCCAGTATTATATGACTTATGTCTGATCTCGACATACTCTTACTTTCTAGAGACAGTACCGAGATTACTGGACACAATTCCAACAATCTCCCACTTGTACTGGAATCTCTGTATTCATAATCCTTTTGTCTCAATATCTCGATTAGTCATAAGGCAAGATTGGTGTCATCCTTATAAAGCCTAATCTTGTTCATCGGACTCTGATTTGATACTGACAATCCAAACGACTCGGGAAAGTCCGTTTGAGCATGGCCATGCGTTTTCCAGTATTCAAATCTCCGATTGGCCTAGAGATATTCACTCCATTTATATTGGAGGGACAAATCCCATCTTGTTCCATCACTGTAAACTACTCATTTCATGATGTACCCAAACAAGGTCCTTATAGCTATCACAGAATGATAGCGTTAGACAATGATCAAAGTACATCAGTCCATGTGCAGTCACATGCATGTGAACTCAGGTCTAAGGACTATACTCTATAGTCGTAGTAAGAATCTCTTATGACACAGATATAAATATCCTGAAGAGTTCTTATAAGCGGGTCTTGTCCGGTCGTATGTTCCCAACATACACCTATGTACTGACTTTGATGCCGCGCATCTATGACACACCGAGACTTTGTCATGAGTCACGTACCAATCCAGTCTCACACGGTCGTTGATGTTCCAATTTCAACAACCTTCGACTGGGGACGGGATGATATAATACATCTATCAAATATAGGGTCTCATGATCAAGCTAAATGACTTTGATGACTCAAGATCAAGTCATTTACTTCGATGACCTATAAAATGGTTCATATCATTTTGGAACGATTATTTCATCACAGTTAAAATAATCTTGAAATAATAATTTCATTAAAACATAAAATAATGTTTTACAAGAACATATCAAATAACTAAAATAAAGCTCACAAAACTCCCACTCAAATTTAGATTACATTTCAATGTTTCTAATGCCTACAGCTTCAGTCAGGAACTCGAGCTTAGGCCTTGGGAGTGGCTTTGTCAACGGATCAGCGACATTATCATCTGTCGGAACTCGGCTGATCTTGACTTCCTTTCTACTAATGATGTCACGTATCAAGTGATATCTTCTTTGAACATGCTTGGATTTCTGGTGTGATCTTGGTTCCTTTGCCTGAGCTATAGCACCATTGTTGTCACAAAACAGTGCCAGAGGCTCAGCCGCATCTGGTATCACACCTAGTTCCATAATGAACTTTCGTATCCAAACAGCTTCCTTCGCTGCTTCCGAGGCGGCGATATATTCAGCTTCTGTAGTGGAATCAGCAACGGTGTCCTTCTTGGAGCTTCTCCAACTTACTGCACCGCCATTCAGACAAAAGACATAACCGGACTGTGACCGGAAATCATCTGTGTTTGTCTGGAAACTTGCGTCCGTGAATCCACTGACTTTAAGCACATCACTTCCACCGTACACCAAGAACTTATCCTTAGTATGTCTTAGATACTTCAAGATATTCTTTACGGCAATCCAATGGTTTTCACCTGGATTTGACTGGTATCTACTCGTCATGCTCAATGCATAAGCAACATCAGGACGAGTACAGATCATGGCATACATGACAGATCCTATTGCAGATGCATAAGGAATGTTCTTCATGCGCTCAAGCTCAGCAGCCGACGTAGGGCTCTGCTTCTTGCTCAGCGTTGTGCCATGTACCATTGGCGTGAAGCCCTTCTTGGAATCTTTCATGCTGAATCTTTGTAGGACTTTGTCAATGTATGAGTCTTGACACAAGCCTATCAGCCTCTTAGGTCTATCCCGATAGATCCTAATTCCAAGAACGTATGCGGCTTCACCCATGTCTTTCATGGAAAAACAACTTCCAAGCCAGTCTTTTACAGACTTCAGCATTGGAACGTCGTTTCCGAGAAGCAATATGTCATCGACATACAGAATAAGAAATACGATCTTGCTCCCACTAGATTTCTTATACACGCATTGTTCTTCTTCGTTTCTGATGAAGTCAAATTGTTTGATCGCTTCATCAAAGCGAAGATTCCAGCTCCTCGATGCTTGCTTCAATCCATAAATGGATTTATGAAGCTTGCATACTTTCCCAGCATTCTTTGGATCTATGTAACCGTCAGGTTGTGTCATGTACACATCCTCTTCCAGAATACCATTCAGGAAGGCGGTTTTCACGTCCATCTGCCAAATTTCATAATCATGAAAAGCTGCAGTTGCTAGTAGAATCCGAATAGATTTCATCATAGCCACCGGTGAATAGGTTTCATCGTAGTCCACACCGTGAACTTGTCTGAAACCTTTTGCCACCAACCTGGCTTTATAAATCTGGACATTTCCATCCACGTCAATCTTCTTCTTGAAGATCCATTTGCACTCGATGGCTTTTACACCAGCGGGTAAGTCAACCAACGAAAACACTTGGTTGACCGACATGGAGTCCATTTCGGAATCAGTGGCCTTGCGCCACTTAGAGGAATCTGGGCCCATCATGGCTTGATTGAAGTTCGATGGTTCATCACCATCAATGATCAAAAGATCATGACAGTTAGTCACGAGGAATCCTTGATATCTCTCGGGTTCGTGACGGATCCTCCCGGATCTTCGAACTTCAGGTACTACAGGTTCAGGCTCTACAATTTCTTGTAGATCCTCCTGCTGCTCTTCCTCATTAGGTTGAGCAGTATCCTGTTCATCTTGAATTTCTTCAAGCAGTACCTTACTCCCACTGTCTTTCTTAGAGAGAAACTCCCTCTCAAGAAAGTTACAATCCCGGGCAACAAAAATCTTGTTCTCGGAACGTAGATAGAAGTAATAAGCCTTGGTTTCCCGTGGATAACCAATGAAGTAGCATTTATCAGATTTTGGTGTAAGCTTATCTGAGATTAATCTCTTGACATAGGCTTCACAACCCCAAATTCTGAGATAAGACAGCACTGGAGCCACTCCAGTCCATAATTCATATGGTGTCTTTGCTACTGCTTTTGATGGCGCTCTATTTAGAGTGAACACTGCTGTTAGCAGAGCATATCCCCAAAGGGATATTGGAAGGTCTGTGTGACTCATCATAGATCGAACCATATCCAATAAGGTCCGATTTCTCCTCTCAGACACACCATTCCATTGAGGTGTTCCAGGAGGAGTGAGTTGGGATACGATCCCACACTCTCTCAGATGATCACTGAATTCTTGACTTAAGTATTCTCCTCCTCGGTCGGACCGAAGAGCCTTAATGCTTTTGCCAAGTTGGTTCTGTACTTCATTTTGGAATTCTCTGAACTTCTCAAAAGATTCAGACTTATGTTTCATCAAATAAACATATCCATACCTACTGAAATCATCAGTGAAGGTAATGAAGTACTGATAGTTTCCTCTTGCATTTGTGGACATTGGGCCACACACATCAGTGTGTATCAGGCCCAATAAGTCACTGGCCCTCTCGTTAGGTTTATTAAAGGGGGCCCGTGTCATTTTGCCCATCATGCAGGATTCGCATTTCTCACATGACTCAAAGTCAAATGAGCCAAGAAGTCCATTCGAATGGAGCCTCTTGATGCGTTTCTCGCTGATGTGCCCTAAACGACAATGCCATAGAAACGTTCGGTTTTCCTCATTAGGTTTAAACCGTTTTGTATTAATGTTATAAATTGGCGCGGATTGATCGAGTATGTAAAGCCCATTCGTAAGAGGGGCAGAACCATAGAACAAATTGTTGCGATTGAAGGAACATAATTTATTCTTAACTGAAAAATCATAACCTTCCAAATCCAACAAAGAAATTGAAATAATATTTCTGCTTATAGCAGGTACAAAATAACAATTATTCAGTTCTAAAATCAATCCCGAAGGTAAAGACAACAAGTATGTTCCTACAGCTAGTGCTGAAACTTTCGCTCCATTCCCAACTCGTAGCTCTACTTGTCCTTGCTTCAGCCTTCTACTGTTGCTGAGTGCCTGCATATTAGTACAAATATGAGCCCCACAACCAGTATCCATGACCCATGAGGTATTATCAGAAGTAGTTGTATTAACTTCTATAACAAAAATACCTGATGAAGAAGTCTCGAAAGACTTCTTCTTTAATTCCTTTAGACCTTCCTGGAATTTCTTACAATCTCTTCTCCAATGCCCCAGTTCTTTGCAGAACCTGCACATGTCAGTAGGCCCAGCCTTGGACTTGGGCTTGGGCTTTGGCGTGTCCTTGTCCGCGACTTGGACACCCTTGGCCTTTCCCTTATCCTTAGCAGAAGACTTCTTAAACCCCTTGCCCTTTTGTACCATAAGTACATTGGGGTCCTTGGCGGTTTTCTTCAAGTTGGGCTCTGCAGTCTTGAGCATTCCGTGAAGCTCAGGCAGTGTCTTACTCAAGCCATGCATGTTAAAGTTCAGAATGAACTGATCATAGCTTGCAGGTAAAGACTGCAGAATGATGTCGCAGGCAAGTTCCTGGCTGATTGGGCAGTCGAGTTTCTGAAGATGATCGAGATAACCCATCATCTTCAAGACATGAGGACTCACTGCCGCATTCGCAGCCAACTTACAGTCCAAGAGGTTCTTAACTGTCTGGAACCTCTCGGTCCTAGCCTGCTCCTGAAAAAGCGATTTCAGGCTTGCCATGATTTCGATTGGAGACAATACACTTTCGAACTGTTTTTGCAGCTCAGGAGTCATTGTCACCAACATCAGGCAATAAACATCATTTTCATCTGACGAATGCTTTTCCCAAGCATTGTGCAGAGTCCTGGCAGCATTGGCAAGAGGCCTCTCGGGGAGGGGATCTTCGAAGGACATAATCCTTCTTCTCCTGCTTGAGGACCAGCCTCAAGTTCCTTGACCATGTCAGGAAGTTCGTTCCAGTCAGCTTCTCCTTCTCGAGAACAGACCGGATCGAGAATGTGTTTTGTGTGCTTGTAGTAGTCATATCTGAAATATATAAATAAAAAGGTTATTAGTTATTATGTTCAAAATGACTAATCTCGTATTAAAGTATAATATGATCAATCACGCATTATATTCAATAACCTAAGTTACCCTCAATAGAATATAATGATTCCAAGATCCACATATAACTAAAATTAAAGTGGGCCACTGGCCGTCACCCAACCTTAGCTTATATCGGTAAGCCCTATATCGGCTAATTATATCCGTGATATAACTCTTGGTTGTGAATCTGGGCCCGAGGCCCAATCCACTCTGATGTCTCAAGGCCCGGGACTCCCGATGGCCTAGTCAAGAAAACCGGACTATACAGTCATGTAATCATTAATGTCTGGGACTCCCAATGACATTTATGAATCACAAACCGTCTTACCCACGCAAAAACAGACATCCTCACACTGTAAGGCCATGAATGCAATTGAATGGGCTTTGACAGCTGACATAGCCTGGACAAGACATCCAACGCTTGATATTATTTGAGGTTCGTAGGTTTATTAAAATCATTCCCAAAATAGAAGATTACTATTTCGGGAAACTTTCTATTTATGGAAACCTACTATTTTTGGAAACTTTCTAAAATTGGAAACTTTCTAAAACCGGAAACTTTCTAACTTTAGAAATTTCTTTAAAATCCAAAACCCGCAAATTCAGAAACTTCTATTTTAAGAAACTTTCTAATTTCAAAATTTCGGAAACTTTAATTTAAAACGACTTTATAATTTTATAAAATAGATTTTAAATTAATCTGAAGAAAGACTCAATTAACTGGCCCAATTGTTTTAACTTCTTGGCCCGAGGCCCAAGAATTGGTTCATGTCCAAGACATGACCCAATTGTCCAATTAATTGACATAACCGGTCTGGTTCATTAAAACTGGTCTAACCAAGTTTTAATTACTACGATGACCACAATTGTCAACCGGTTATTTACTAAACCGGAATTTCTCAATTTATTTGGTCCAACCAAATCAAATTAGAAATTCCTGGTTTAGGCACCAAATCCAATATTTCTTTCGACATTGGATTTCTTATCCCGGTTTAACCAGATTTAATAAAATTATTAAAATCCGTTTATTAAACCAGAACGTATCAATTTTAATTGAAATTTTAAACCGAGCCCTGAACCGAACCGAATTGGTCACGAACCAAACCGGGTTGGTCGTGACCTAGCTTCTTTCCCAAGAAACCATCGGCCAGCCGCTCAGCCGCGAGCCAACCGATCCGAGATCGAGGCGATACGCAGCCGGGACGATCGCCGAGACGCTACGGGACAGTCGGGTCGAGAGATCGGGACGTCCGAGAGCGTGACGCGATCCGGACGGTAAAAACCTCACGCGATCGGGACAGCTTCCGGACGAGACGATCGGGACGACGAACGCGGGACGAGACGCGATCCATGCGATCGGCTATCGCACGATCCATGCGATCGGGACGCCTCACGGTCGACCGTCCGCCGTCCACCCGAGCTTCCTTTCGGCCGATCACAAGAACATGTCATATAGCATGTTTTGTGATTTGATTAATGTGTTTAGGGTTTAATTTATGTTTCTTAAGTGAATTATCTTATCAGTAATTGATTCAAAAACACTTCTAAACAGATTAAACAACATAAACATGAATCTAAAACAAGAAACCTAAGAACCAATGGCTCTGATACCACTGTCGGATAGTTCAGTTGATCCTGATTCAATTCTCATATTGATATCAACCTAAACATGCATCAGATCTAGGTGTTCTTATTTAGAAACATAACATGATCTCACCTTTTACCTGTTTGTTGCAGCGGAAGGATTAGAACAGGTCAGAGATCAGATAGATGCACCGAGGGATGAATCCTCCAAAGGTTCACACACGCTTCACAAGGAAATAGCTGCTAGACCACAAAGAACAGAGGCGCAGAGAGAGGAGAGAAAACGCGGCTAGGGTTCGGGTTAAGGGAGAAAAGACTTGGCTTTTAGTCATTAAAAGCCTTCTCTTTTCCCTAATGGGCTTTTGGGCCCAATCTGATTAAATCCCATTTAATCAGACCCATTATTCATTCTCTCTTAGTACGACAAATGCCTGGCACTTTTGTCGTACTTCTGCTAAGCCGTTCCAACACATTTTCCTGTTAGCTTAGGCGTGTGACCCATATGGGATCATATAATAAAGGCAATAAGTCCAAGACTTATAGATCATGAGCGGACTCTAGCAAGCCATCATGATCCCCAGTATTATATGACTTATGTCTGATCTCGACATACTCTTACTTTCTAGAGACAGTACCGAGATTACTGGACACAATTCCAACATGACTGCTCTCCCATGCCTACTCCCTTGCAACTTCAACTCAACAAAGTTTTACAACAAGATGAGCTTTTTCCGAATCCTACTTACTTTAGAGCCTTGTAGGTAAACTTTAATACCTCACTTTAGCAAGGCATGATACCCAGTTTGCTGTTAACTAAATATGTCAGAAGATACATGCTTCAGCTATGTCATATTATCATCTTCTGAAGCGCATTATGAGATATATAAAAGGCACAATCACTATGGCTATTTCTTTCTCATAAGACACTGATTTTAATTTAAGAGTCTACAGTGATAGTGATTGGGCAGGTTTCCCTACCATAAGACGGTCTATAAGTTAATATTGTACCTTCCTTGGTTGCAATCTCATTTCCTGGTCATCAAGAAAACATGACACATTTTCTAAAAGTTCTACTGAACCTGACTACTTAGAAATGTATGAAACTGCGTGGGAGCTTACTTGGCTTGCAGTTGTGTTGAAAGAACTTGGTGTACCGCTTGTTACAACACATGAGCTATATTGTGACAACCTCTCCGCAGTATATTTGACTGAAATCCTGCAAACCATTCGCTAACCAAACACTTTGGTACTCATCATCATTCTGTCAGAGAAAGGGTCGCACTTGGTCTTCTCATGCTAAAACAGATCCCTTCTTAGTTTCCATTGGATGATATATTTACAATGTCCTTGCCGTTTTCTACGTTTTCTTCCTTGAGGTTCAAACTCGGCGTGCATGAAGCTCCTACAACTAGTTTGAAAAGGGCTATCAACTGAGTTCGTTGTCGCATTCCTCGACGAAGATCAGATTCTGAGGTGAGCGTGACATTTTCATTTGGCAAGGGTTCAGCAGTTTTAAGCTGAGGAGATACATCAGGTTCAGTCAAAACAGATTCAAAGGATCTCCCTCTGAAGCTGAACTCTCATGACCAATGATGTTGTGGTGTGGAGGTGAAATGATATCCTCATCATCAGCATCAAAGACAAAAGATGACGATGGATCATTGGGCTGGGGCGGGAGAGAAACATCTTCAGTCTGTGTCTGATACAGATAAATCTCTTCATAGAACTTCACATCACGAGAAACAAAATTTTCCTCTGTTGCTGGATCAAACATAACCCAACCTTTCTTTCCAAATTCATAACCGAGAAAGATGCAGTGAATGCTTCGTTCAGCAAACTTATCATGTGTGCGTGATATGCTCCGGGAATAGCCAAGTGAACCAAATACACGTAGCTGAGTGTAGTCCGGGGAAGAAGAGTATAGCAGTTCATACGGATTCTTGCCCTTCAACAGTACTGATGGCGTCCGGTTAATAAGATACGTAGCAGCCATGATCGCCTCTCCCCAAAATCGAGTAGGCAGATTCGCCTGAAAGAGAAGAGACCTCGCATTGTTGAGTATATGACGGTGTTACCTCTCAACTCTCCCATTCTGTTGAGGAGTTGCCACACAGGAAGTTTGGTGCACAATGCTGATGGTGTGAAAGTATTCAAGGAGACAGGTGAATTCTGTCCCATTATCGCTGCGAATAACTTCCACCTTTCGATCAAATTGTCGCTCAACAAAGGATAGGAACTTTTTCAAAGCAGCTCCAACTTCTGATTTCTCGAGTAACAGAATCGTCCATACAGCACGAGTGTTGTCATCGACGATTGTGAGAAAATAACGATGACCACTGAGAGATTGTATTCTATATGGTCCCCATAAGTCAATGTGAATTAAAGAAAATGGAGACTCAGCTTTATTTGAACTTTCAGAAAATGAATCGCGTGAATGTTTTGCACGAATACAAACGTCACAAGACAATTCCAAAACACCCACATTATGAGAAAAACACCCAACACCAGAAAGCAAAGATAACACTCTAGGAGACGGATGACCCAATCGTTTATGCCACAAGTCTCTAGTCGTCAACTTGGAAGCATGCCCAGCCTGAATCACCGTGCTCTTGTAATGATATATCCCATCACGTGCTTCATCCGCACCATTCAAAGTCTTCAAATTTAGGTCCTAAATCAGACAATACCGTTTAGTAAACGTTACACTGCCAGCAATATCACATAGCAGTTGAGCAACATAAATAAGTGTCACGGTCAGATATGGTGCAAGAAACACATTATGAAGTATCAGCTTCCCTCCAAGATTTAAGGTTCCATGTTTAGTGGCCCAAGAAATCGCTCCATCCGGTAATTTTATAGGACATGGATCGATGTTAACAATGTTAGAGAGAAGAGAAACGTCCCAGTCATATGGTGAGATGCACCAGAATCGATAATGACATCAAACCTTCGATCAAGACCAAATAGCAAAAGTTTATCTTTCTTACCGGATATCTTGTCAGACGAAGCCGACTTATGAGTACTCATGAAAGCAGCCAACGAAGCCCACTGGTCTTGAGTGAAATTTGGGATGCCTTGTGTAGCTGAGTCAGACCCTTGAGCATGATTGACACGAGAAATTGTGCCTCGTCCCTTTCCTCGAGTTGAAGGCTCCTTCCCACGGCCCTGAGATTTTTCATTCCACCACTCAGGAAATCCATGGATCTGAAAACAGGTGATAACATCGTGACCTGTTTTGCCGCAGTGACTGCACTTGGTATTCTTGTTGCGTGCTGTTGTTGATGAAGAAGCCAGTGATGCGCCTAACCCAACCGCAGGCGCAGGTGGACGTGTAGTGTTGAGATGACGCTCTTCTTGCACTATCTGCGAATACACGTTGTCGAGATTCAGCTCAGTATCCCGGCTCAACAAATTAGATCTCGTTGTTCCGAATCTGGTTCCATCGAGTCCCATCAGGAATTGATGTACTCGTATTTTCTCACAGTGCGCTTGATACTTCAGCATAGAAGCACAAGAATCATCTCCACAACAACACTTAAAGCCAGCATCATAATCCTCTAGATCATCCCAGAGTACCTTCAGTTTACCAAAGTAAGTTTCCACCGATTGACCATCTTGTATGCACGCCGCTAAATCCGAGAGAAGCTGATGATCTCGGGTTCCATCGCTTACGGAAAATCTTCTCCGTAACCCATCCCTCATGAGCTTCGCACTGTCCACAAGAGAGATTGATGGACGAAGGTGAGCCTCAATTCTGCTGTAAATCCAGCCTATGATCATTGAATTGACCATGTCCCACTTTTCGGCATCCTCCGAGTTGTTTGACGGTCTTCAAAGAGCCATCCAGAAATCCCGCCTTTCGTTTGGTCCGCAACAAGTTGAGCATAAGCTTGGACCATCGCTCGTAATTATCACCATTGAGTAGGATCGGAGTTTGGGCCTGCCCTGTGTTCTCAGACGCATGGCGATAATACGGCGAGATCAAGCTCGCTTCACTGGTTTTCGCCGTAGGACTTGTCATCGAGAATTTTAGAGAATTTTAGAGTGATTTAGGTTAAAATCCCTGCTCTGATACCATGCTAGGAAAGGGAGAATATTGTGTATCTTTCATTGATCAATCACGTTACAATATATATACATGAGATAGGATCGTTGTGAGATCACTCAAGAGATTTCATCAATGATAGTCTCTAACTAATATGGCAACAGAATATATACGTGAATATCAGATTGAGTGTATCGTATCGAATCTATTAAATATCTTTTGAATGATTATTTTTCAATAGATCAGTGAGGTTTTGTTATATAGCTACTTATTTACGACCAATTCTAATTTGCAACGATCAAACAATGATTGAGCGAACTTCCTCGCCCTTCTAACTAGCTATTTGCTAGAAATTGTTCCTTTGCAAATGAACTGTTTTTCTTTGTTGTGAATGACAATCGAATTAACCGAAATTTGGAAGAATCGAATCGAGAACAATGTCCAAGCAGAGGGTGATTATAGATGTCTTTTTTTTTTCCTAATCCGTTTAATTAAAGTGACAAGTCATTTGATTGAAAGCTAAGTATAGAGGAAGAGACAGAATAAATAAAACAAATTCAATATAAGCAACTTTCCATCTAGTTGAAATTACTCCGAATCAGTTACAAAATCATAACAATGAGGAGAGTTGTGAATTATTTGGAATGCTAAAAAGTCCAATAAAAATAGTAATAAAAACTGGAGGCAAGAGGCATGAGAAAGCCAATACACTGTTCCATGGAGATGACTCGGAGCAAAAAACCTACGCTTGTCTCAAAAGGTTAAAATCTCATCTGACCTTTACTGCCTCTACTTCATAGGCTAGCCACGCATTCTTAGGCATTCTTAGGCACACACTCCTTCAATCCCTCTTCTGAATACCTGTGTTTCAGAGAAACAAAAGTACAACAATATTATATAACTTCGATGAATCAATCATCAAGTAAAACCATTTTGATATAGACCCGAGCAATGGTGAAATTATTAATCTTCTCTTATCACCAACTCGCATCCCTGAAATAGTCACATTCATATTCGTTAAAACAAAGATATGAAAATTTCTGTTAAAATAACCAAATCTTCAACACCAATGCTGATACCTCTGATGACCTTTTCTACACCTGCAAGCAAAACTATAATTAATGGTAAATAAACAAACAAAGTTGATTTTGTTTTACGATGGGAGAATGTTTACCTAAGCGAAATCTTAATGGAGCTTCTCCCATGTTTGAGTCAAACAATGTCCCACTGCCTTTTACCTTCCCAGTATAGTATATGCTGACCTGAAAACAAACCGAATTGAGCAACAACACATGATGTAAAAGTAGATAAGATGTAACACACCTTTTTGCCTTGTGTAGCTACTTTTTCATCTATTTTTCCTTTGTCAATTATCACTGGTTCTACTTGTTTCTTAGCAGCATATTCTTTCTTCATGTTCCTATCAATATGGAAATAAAATTTCACTAAGACAAACTTATAAACAAAAACACCAATAAAATTCAACACTTAAAAAAACAAAAGTATAAGAGACAATTCTACAGCAGAAGCTTTTCTCAGTATGCGAAAGTTATATCATATCACATTATTTCCAGACTATTAATACCATATTTTCAATTGAAACTAGTTACTACCCAGAACTCACCTCTCTACAGTCTCCTCTCTCATATCTCCTTTTCTCTTTTTTGTCGCCTCACCATTCTGAAAGGGTAACACATCACTTGATGATTTGATATCCCTACCATATGCAAAACATGTAATGTTAATTCAAATTTAAAATAAGGAGTAACAGTAGGTGCTTTTTGACAATGATATGAAGTTTCTAATGAACTATATATGGATCAAAAACAGGAGTAACCTTTTCAGTATGAATGGATGAGAACCACCAAGTAAGCAACTAATACTTGACCAATTACATAAAACGTCAACTTCAGGTTCTTCACAGTTGTTGCATTCAAAAGGTGATCTACTTCTAATTCTGTTATACTCTTCTTGGGATTGAATGAATCTCCACTTGTAGCACTTTGCACATTGTGCAGCGTATGCGTTAAGTAACATCGATGGTTTCCCCTATACACATGAAACGAAATCAAACAGTTAGATCAAGAAAATGAAAACAATACACTAAAATGAATCGAACCTCTCGCTCAGAGTCAGAGTAAGAATGATACCTTTCAATTTCTAAGAGAGGTGAAGAACTTTTGGGATAGGAAAAGAGACTATTTCTCTTGTGCTTTGGCTTGGTGGCGTAAAAGGGGTCTCATGTCCTTTGGGTTTCCTTTCATTTAATAATCTCTCATGTACTATTGATTATGATTAAAGTGTTAATAAAGCATCTCCACGGTCCAGTCAAAAAATTTAGACCATGTACAATGAAGATTTCTAAATATCGGTAAATAAATAAACAATTATTATTTTATTGAATGGGTCTGTTAAATTTTGAAAAATCTGTCCCAAAACATTTCATTATATCGTATTTGAGATACTTTTATGTAGGGTTCAACATTTGAGATATTCATTTAATTGAATGATTTTTTTTTTTTTTGAGAGATATCCATGTTAAGAAACTACTACTGTATATGAGGACTAAAGTATAATGACAAGAAGTAATAAGATATATATATTTTTTCTTTTTGCGATTGAAAACGTTAAAGAAAATAATTTTTTTATTTGATTAGGTTTCAAGTTACTTTGATTGTAATTGGTAAATAATAATTACATAACACTCATTTATCATGTTTTTACATCCAACAAATATTCATTTTATAGATTTTGTCTAGTTCACATCCATTTTTGAGTTTATCCGAGCTTAGGAAAGTGTTTATATATTTTGATTGTGGGAAGCCTTCAGTCTTGTAACTGATGTAGACTTAGAATGAGACTTCCAAGAATAAATTGATGGAACCAAGTTGTTGGTTGTATAACTCTTTTAACTTCATTGATCACTGAATTGATTGATATATAACGGATGGAGCCAAATCTATTTAGGGGTTGTTCGTTTATTTATCTAAAATTAATTATTATCCAGATGATTTATCTCAATGGTTGATTTAAATGATATTCATTTTACTTTTTGGTTTATATAGATAGAGCATTTGAATGAATATTTGTTAGTGTGTAGTTTTTATAAATTTTTATCTTCATTCAGATTAATTCGATAAAAAATAACTAAAATATCCATGCTTTGATGTAATCATATTTTAATCATAATTTTAACCATAATAGTTTTAATTATTAATCTAAACTATATTGACAACTATATACTTTTCAAAAGTTATTATATTTCTATTTTTAAGATTTAAAAAGAAACTACAATTTTACAGTTTTAACGAGAAAATGTGACTTTGAAAGAAAAAATGACTTTACAGTTTTTGTGATGAAACACGATTTATGGTTTTAACGGGAAAACGTGATTATCGTATTTGGTGGAAAACGCGATTTTATGGTTTTGGAGAAGAAAAAATGATTTTACGGTTTTGGCGGGAAAACATGACTTTAAGGTTTTGGCGGAAAAAGCGATTTTACGGTTTTGGCAGGTGTTAGAGGTGGAATTAAGACCCTTCTTTAGTCTTGCCCAACAGCTAGACGGCCCATCGAAAATTAAGCCCAATAAAGAAGAAGGTGGCCCAACCCGGTGATTTTCCCTGCCGACCTGCACCAAGAAAAGAAAATATGATTACTGGCAAATTAACATATTTGCAAAAAGAAAGAAGATAAAGACAAATCTACGAAAAGGAAAGAAAATCTACGATTGTTCAGATTTTACATGATCATATCAAAAATCTATGAATATGTCAAAATCGACAAACATCACCCCGGGTAAAGTGTGGGAATCAGAGCTGACCTCGACCCCGCCATAAGAGCCAAACTCATCGACTTCCTCAAACAATATGTGTCAACATTCACATGGTTGGTTAGAGACATGATCGGAATCGACTCGAACATCGCATGTCATGAGTTCAACGTTAATAGGACATTCAAGCCTATCAAACAAAAAAGAAGAAAGCTTAGAGCATAAAGAGCGAAGGCGGTAATCGATGAAATGGAGAAACTGCTATGAGCTGGATTCATCACGAATGTAAAATACCCGGAATGGCTCGAAAACCCAGTAGTGGTAAAAAAGAAGAATGGTAAATGGAGAGTCTTCGTGGATTTCATGGATCTAAACAAAGCATGTCCTAAAGACTGTCTCCCACTACCACACATCGATCGGCTAGTCGAAGAAACCGTCGACAACAAACTATTATCTTTTATAGACGCCTTCTCCGGATACAACCAGATCTTGATGCATCCAGACGATAGAGAGAAAACGTTGCTCATAACAGATCGAGGAACCTTCTGCTACAAGGTTATGACATTCGGACTGAAAAATGCTGGAGGAACATATCAACACCTCATCAACAAAATGTTTGCCAAGCACCTCATCTTTACCTTGGAAGTATATCGATGATATGCTCATAAAATCACTAGCTGAAATGGATCACGTCAGGCATTTAAAACCATGCTTCCACATTCTAAACGATTACGACATGAAGTTGAACCCAACAAAATTCACCTTCGGCATCACCTCGGGATAATTCCTAGGGTACATTGTGACCAAACGAGGAATAGAGGATAACCCAAAGCAGATCACGACGATAATGAATTTGCCTTCGCCAACAAAAACTCGCGAAGTACAAAGACTAACTGGGAGAATTGCCACACTCAATTTTTTCATCTCCAGGTCGACTGGAAAATGTTTGCCATTATATCAGCTTCTGAGAAGAAACAAGAAGTTTGAATGGATTAGTGTGCAAGGAAGCTTTCTAACAACTAAAAATCTCATAACTCCGCCGATACTGGAAAAACCTGAAGAAGGGAAGATGCTTTATCTTTACATAGCAGTGTCAAGCGCGGCCATAAGCAGTTTGTTAGTTAAATAGGACCCGGTGATCAAATACCGATATTTAAAATCAGTAAAATCTTGGACGGAGCAGAGACTCGATATCCAACAATTGAGAAATTGGCTTTAGCGGTCGTGACATCGGCAACAAAGCTTAGACCTTACTTCCAATCAAACCCGATCACCGCCTTAACAACCATGCCCATACGATTGATCTTACATAGCCCAACACAATCCGGCAAACTAGCCAAATGGGCAGTCGAGCTACGTGAATGCGACATCGAATTCAAGGACCGAACAAGTGTAAAAGCCCAAGTTTTGGCAGACTTTTCGTCGAACTTCCGCCAGAGTTAACACATGAAGACCACCAGAGGCAAAAAGTTGTATTCTACATGTAGATGTATCATCGTACAAAGCCGGCTTGGGAATCAGAATTCGGCTCGAATCGCCAGCAGCCGAGGTACTCGAGCAATCGTTCAGGATAGGCTTTCTGGCCTCAAACCACGAATCCGAATATAAGTCATGAACGCCGAATTACGATTGGCCAAAGCTATCGGTGAAAAATCTATACATGCTTATTGCGACTCACAGTTAGTTGTAAACCAATTCAACGGGGATTATGGAGATAAAAACGAAAGAATGTATGATTACCTCGATATAGCCAAGAAACTGACCAACGACCTCAAGTTTTTTAACCTGACAAGGATCCCAAGAAAAGAAAATACCTCGGCAGATGCTCTCGCCGCATTAGCTTCAAGCTCGATTGCACATCTAAAGTGAACGATCCTAGTGGAAATCATCAAAACAAAACAAGCATAAGTCCTCCAAAAATCTGCAACGTTATCGAAGGAGACATAAACGATTAAGTGGTTACGGAGGATCAAGTTTGTAATACCCTGTCTCACAAAATTGGTCAACGGGTACTCAAGAAGTCAACGGAGGGCATTTTCGTAATTTTCAGAAGTTGAGGGTATTTTGGTAATTTGACAAAATGCGAGACGAAAGCAAAGATGGGCCAAATGGGTCTATTTTTAAGTAAAGAAATCATTTAGAAGACAAAAGTGGTGAAAACAGATTTTAAATTTGTTTTACGGATTATCAGAAAAGGAAACCGATAGAGTCGATGAAACTTGTAAAATTTGGTACGGGAGCTACGGAAGTCCAATTGAGATGAAACGACTTTCTAAATTCTTCTAAAAGAGTCTAGTGTTTTTTTTTAAAGTTTGAATTATGCTGAAGCTTCGAAGGTTTTTCAATAATTAAAAGTATAATTGGGGAATTAAATTCAAGTAATCATTTTATTTGGTTTAGCATGTCAGGAGACATTATATATGAAACTTGCTGATTAAGTAACAAATAATCAATTTTATTTGTTGCTGAAGAAGGAGAATCATGTGGCTGTATATAGAAGAAGAGAAAGGATGCATTGAATCAAAGTATAAGGTTTGTATTTAATAAAATACATTCCACCTTTTTTCGCTAGTAGCATGGATCACGTGGCAAAAGGAGGTAAGAGGACAGAAATAAACAATGAACTTAGCATTGTTTGTGTGCACGTGAAAAAAGAGGAGAATGAATGAAGGAGATGCAATGTATTTCTCCTCATATCTTTGCTTAGTTACGTGAAGAGTCAAGAAGAGAAGAGAGTGACTCTTGTCACCAATATAATCTGTTGAATCTTAACTCGGTCTATCCTAAGATAGCAAGAGTTTTAGGTTTTTCTCAAAGGATTCTAAAAGAAGATTTTGTGAACTCGGCGAGAATAAGGAAATTAGGGTTTATAGCTTGTTTTCCACGGTGGAATAAAGCGATGAAGAAAAGAGTTTAAGTCGTCGGAGAGAAATTAGGTTAAATCGGCTCTAAGTTCTCTCAGGCTGTATTATGAAAAGCGTATCTTTATTGATGAATAATATCCTCCTTTTATAGGGATACAAAGTGGGTCTTAATAAAAAGGAAAATGGAGATAAACATAAATATTCCTAATATCTCGGTCCCGATATATAGAATATTTCCATATCTTAGTGCCGCTATGCTTTATGTTATGTCGCCTTTCTGGCGACGTTTATCTCTAAACCCTAGATATAAGCCGATTTGAACCGGGCCGGGTTTAACCTAGTTTTACCGGCGTGGGCTCTCTATCCAATTTCCATTCTGGGCCGACCTATAATCATGACTGGGCCTTTTAAGGAAAGGTTCTAATCTTGACTCCAACAATAAGCCCCCCCCCCAGTACGACGATTTGTCTAAGTCGGCGATGCGAGGAATTTTGATTGGTTTGTGAAGTGATTTAGGTGGGACTGGATCTTCCGTAATGGGCCTTGTTGTTCAGTCGGATTGTTGTCGATTGGGCCTTGACCCATGAACCGAATTGATTCAATATGGATGATGCCAATTTGATTCCACCGGTCAAGACTGTATCGATTTTGACCCAACTGGTTTATGGGAATCGACGCGTCATCTAGGGTAGGTGCGAGAATCGAGGCGTCTCCTAGGCAATCATGACTATAGTGATAGCTGCGGAAGTCGAAGCGTTCTGGCTTATTGAACACGACGCCCTCATTTCTTCTATAAATACACCTCTTCTACTTCTTCATTTCCTCATTTCTGCGCGAGTGAAGGTGAAGAAAGAAGGTAATTATTTGCTCTCTGCCGGTTTTATTTTTCCGATTTTACCTCCGCTGTTGCTCAGCCATAGATCTTTAGGATTTTAGATTCAGATCTCCTTTTAGTTGTTGTGTTCTTCATCTGTTCATCGGTAAATATGTCTTTGATCCGCTGCTCGACGAGTAAGGATAAGGAAGTTATTTTTGTGTCGTCTGGCGAGAATTCTCCCAAGTGGCGTGTCGTCTCATCCGAGTCGTCTTCTGCGAGCACGTCTTCTGACTTAAGACGGCACCCCTGCTATCACGCTTTCAAGGATTCGGAATACCGTCGCGAGATATCTCAACTGGCGGACACGGCGACAAGTTCGGGTCGAAATGAATTCGTGATCCCTCAACTCCGGGATATCGATGCTAACGATTCAGAGGATGAGGCGGGCGCCGAGATGGATGGTTCTGGTGATGATCCGATTCCTTCTGCCGAGTTTCCGATCACTCTAGGAGGATTTGCGAACATGTTTCAGACTCTCTCAGACGAGAAATCAGTCAGATCGACGCTTGCAGGCAGTGGAGCCGATCCGGGGATCAATATCATTATTCCTGGGCCGAGCGATCGTCCTTGGACTCCTCCTCCCGGCTTTGTCTGTTTATATGAATCTTATTTCATCAATGCAGACACGTCGGGAAGTCGGCTTTGGCTTCCTTTACCAGACCTCCTTGTGTCCTATTGTGCTCGGCGCGAGCTTGCCATCTCGCAGATGTCGGCGACTGCTGTTCGCCAAATGGTGTGCCTTCTCATTCTTGGGGCCGAGTGTGACATTCCTATTAGTGTCAGAATCTTCGAAGAGATGACTTCTATAAGTCACATGAAGAACACCAGCCCTGGATGTTACACCATTAGGATGAGAGCGGATCAAGGTGTGGTAACGAACGCACCGAGTAAAGTGCGTGTTTAGCAGAGATACAATTTTACGCCGAGATAACGCCTCTGGTTATCCCTGACGGCCATAGTCCTCCTAGATCGTCGTGGAATACTTACTTCGGTAGATATTATTCCGTCCTTGAACTTTTCATTTCTCGGTCATTTACTTAATTGCTTTTCTTCTTTGCAGTGCCCCACCCGTTCTACAAGCCGTATCCAGACGATTTCTTTGCCATTGTCGAGAAGATCAAGTGTCTCAGCTTTCGCAAGTGGGGTGACATTACTCGGACGCGGATCAACAAATCTCGCCCGAAGATTGCTAAAGGTATTTTCCCCTTCTTTTTTTGTTGTTGTTTTGCGGCTTTTTATTTAGTTCCTTTTATTCTTGCAGTCGAGTGGGATATTCAACAGAAGGTTGATCCGGCAGAACTGACAAAACCTAGGATGGGAAAAATGAAGAAGATAACAGTTGGTTACTCAAAGAAGCTTGCCTCGGCTCCTTCTTCAGCCGAGAAACCCAAGGAGGCTGCCCCAAAACGCCTTTCGGCTCAAGGCGATGGTGATCCGTCATCTGCTTCGATTGCGAAGTCTCCTGCCAAGGAGACGACGGCGGAACGGCTCCTTCTGTGATGGCGCCTCCGAAAGCCCCCTCTGCTAAAATTTCCTCGAAGACTCAGCCGAGGAAGAGGTCAGCTCCTGACACGCCGGGGTTGGAGGGCCCATGTAAAAAGACAAAGTACCTGGATGCGTGGACTCGGCTATCCTGGGAAAGAGGCGACGTGGATGGAGTCGGTGCGAGTGAGAAAAGGTCATTTCGTTCTCGCAAAGAGATAGTGATGACTCGCCCTTGCAGCTCTCAGAAGGATGCGGATATCGCCACTCGGCCATCCATCCATAACTTCGCTTATCATTACGAAAGTGAAGTACCCTTTGTCCAAAACACCCAGGCCTGCTTTGACTTGCTTACCTGTTTGAGAGGAAGCGACGCCGACTGGCCTGCTCAGGAGAAGCTGCCGCATTCCGAGGCAATTGTCAATCTGAAGCGCGCCGAGGCAAAAGTAAGCATTTCTTTCTTTTTGATTTATTTCAGTTTTTTTATCAGTTCTCACGGGAGTTCTTTCTTAGGTTATTGTGGCATCCAACAGAGTTATCCTGGAGAGCACCTGGGATACTCACTCGATGATTGAGGCGTTGAAGAAGCGCGAGGTTCAACTCGAGAAATTGAAGGATGAGAATCGCCAACTCTCAGAGAAGTTTCGAGAGGCCGAGGATAGAATTCGCAAAGCCGACGAGAAGGCGAAAGCGGATCGTGAGATGTATGAATCGGAAGCTCTGCGTCACAAGAAGCTCCGTGAGCACAATGTTCTCAAAGAGAGGGGCCGGGTTGAGGCTGAGATGAGAACACGAGTTCAAGCTCGTTTCGATCTATTTCGTCAGTTCGTCAGCGACCAGGAGTCGGCAACCAAAAAGCAAGTGGAGTTAGGTACGATTTCTGGCCTAAAAGAATGTCTGCTTCAGCTGAAGGAGGATGGGGTGCCGATTCCTCAATCGGTTTTGGACCAAGTTACGGCGGACGAGGCTCGGGTCGATGGCGAATTTGACGCTATGGATGTTCTTACAAAAGAAGATTTAAAGTTTGAGCTTTCGCCAGCTCAGCCTCCGCTACTTGTCTCGACGCGCCGAGATTCTCCGGTCCTGGTTCCTCAAAATATCAATCAGTTCGGCACTAACCTTGGGCTAGTTCTTCCTGAAGATCCTCCTGTTTCATCGGTTCAGGAGATGAGAGGCCAAGTAGACGTACCCCTGAATGCTCAAGATACTGATGCTATGAGTGATGGGGTCGAGAAGGCTACCGAGGAGGTTGAGAAGGCTGCCGAGGAGGTTGAGAAGGCTGCCGAATAGGCTGTTTTTAGATTGTTTAAGCTTCCCTCCTCTCTTTGTTGTTTATTTATTTTTGTTAACTTATGTTTGTAAACTCCCCTTTTCTGAAGGGGGTGTTTTTGTTTGAACGTATAGGCTTGTTATTTTAATATTTTTAATTAGTCAGGGCTTCATAAATTTCTTCATGGAGATTAAATCGAGTATCGATTTAAGGTTCTAATCGGAGTATCTCAGATTATTTTAACTCGTCATGAATTAGATATGAACATCGACTAGATTTGAACCTGATTACGTAAATCTTAACCGGAATGTTTCGGTTTCTCTTAACCCGGCTAAGGTTACGTTCGAACATTGATTAGAACGTAAGATGGTCACTACTATTGCGAGGCTTATGCGTGCTCGGTTTTGTTGTTCAAAGGACGGACGAATATGCAAGGCTTAGTGCTCGGCTTATTTGTTATCGTTCACCTTAGAGAACGTACGGGTACGAGCCCGGTTTGCAGTGCGAGACGGATCTCGGCTTTTCTTTACCGCGGTGTGCATCCCGTGTGTAAAGAAGACCATGCTCCTGGCCAGGGAGCATGATGAAATCAATGCGAGTCTTATTGGTATGCTCGGCTTTCAATCTAAGCAGTGTGTCGCTTGATCTTGCGAGCTGAGAAGCTCGGCTTAGTCTAGAGACTCATTATGGCTCGGCATTCCAACTCGTTAAGAGTTGTGACGGAGCGAATAGATAATGGCTCGGCGTTCTAACTCAGCAAGAGTAGACGGAGCGAAAGATAATAGCTCGACATTCTAATTCGGTAGGGAGTTAGACGGAGCAAAGGGTGTAAGTTCGGCGTTAGCCTGAAATAAAAAAATTTTATTAATTTTTGTGACTGTGCCGATGAAGGCTGCCTACGTATCTTCCGAAGAAGAATCAAGTCACTCGTAGTTCATACATAGGTTTTTTTTTTGTTTTTTTGTTTTTTTTAGACGGTAGCCGTCTTAGAAGTATTCCTTTAGGCTGGCTGAATTCCACGAACGCAGTAAGGCTTTTCCTTTCATTGATTCCAATTCGTAAACGCCTGGTTTGACGACTTTGGTGATCTTATATGGTCCTTCCCATTTTGCGCCGAGTTTGCCAGCTCTCCATTCCTTCGTATTCTCGTAGACCTTGCGAAGTACGTAGTCGCTGACTTGAAAGTGTCGCTCTTTGACTTTTTGGTTATAGTACCGAGCAGCGAGTTGTTGATAGTTCTGGATGCGTAGCAAAGCTCGGTCCCGTTCCTCTTCGATTGTATCGAGAGCTTGGATTAACATCTTCTCGTTAATCTCATGATGCTGTGGCATGAGAGCTCGTCGCAGAGTGTAGACATTTGCTTCCGCCGGGACCATTGCCTCTACGCCGAAGGCTAAAGAGAACGGGGTGGCCCCTGTTGCGCGGTGAGGGGTTGTCCTGTGCGACCAGAGGACTCCGTCTAACTCGTCAGCCCAGATTCCTTTCTTTCTTTCGAGATGCTTTTTAATGCCGTTTATTATGGCTTTGTTTGTGGCTTCGGCTTGTCCATTCCCCTGAGGATATCTCGGTGTCGACTTGCTGAGCCTTATATCCCATTTTTTGCAGAAACCTTCGAACAGGTTGGAAATGAATTGCGACCCATTGTCCGTGACAATCTCATAGGGCAGTCCATATCGGCATATGATCTATTTCCAGACGAAGTTTTGAACTTGGACGTCATGGATTGCTACATAAGCTTTGGCCTCAACCCACTTTGTGAAGTAGTTGGTCAGGATTAGCAGGAAACGTCTTTGGTTCGACAGTGGCAGCGGTCCGACGATGTCCATCGCCCATCTCATGAATGGATAAGCCGCAGTCGATGTTGTCAGTAGCTCTGTAGGTCGGTGTATGAATGGCGCATGACGCTGACATTTTTCACATTTGTTGGAGTAGGTCTCGCAGTCGGCTACCATAGTTGGCCAGTAGTGTCCGTTTAACTTAATCCTGAGAGCAAGAGACCGTCCCCCGGAGTGATTTCCGCAGTCTCCCGAATGTGTTTCCTCGATAACTCGGTCGACTTCATCTCCGTGTATACATCTTAGTAGGACTTTGTTGGCTGAGTACTTATAGAGTACGCCGTTGTACATTGTGTATCGCGCGCTTTTGACCTTGAGCCGGCGCGCCGACCATTTGTCCTCGGGTAGTTTTCCTTCAGTGAGATACGTTATGATATCTTGTCGCCAGTCTGTGCCAACATCTGATAGAAGTGTTGGAAGTTTCAGTTGATCCTGATTCAATTCTCATATTGATATCAACCTAAACATGCATCAGATCTAGGTGTTCTTATTTAGAAACAATATGATCTCACCTTTTACCTGTTAGTTGCAGCGGAATTGATGAACAGGTCAGAGATCAGGGAGATACACCAAGGGATGAATCCTCCAAAGGCTCACACACGCAATCACAGGAAACTGGCTGCTAGACCGAGCTAAGGGAGGCGCCAGAGAGAGAGAGTTTTCGCGGCTCGGGTATTAGGGTTGGGAGAAAGAGGCTTTGGCTTTTAGTTTATAAAAGCCTTCTCTTTCCCTTTTGGGCTTTTGGGCCCAAAACACCAATCTGATTAAATCTCATTTAATCAGACCCGTTAATCTTTCTCTCTTAGTACGACAAATGCCTAGCACTTTTGTCGTACTTCTGCTAAGCCGTTCCTACTTTATTTCCTGCTAGCTTAAGCGTGTGACCCATATGGGATCATACAATAAAAGCAATAAGTCCGAGACTTATAGATCATGAGCGGACTCTAGCAAGCCATCATGACCCCCAGTATTGTATGACTTATGTCTGATCAATGACATACTCTTACTTTATAGAGACAGTACAGAGATTGCTGGACACAATTCCAACAATCTCCCACTTGAACTGGAATCTCTGTATTCATAATCCCTTTCGTCTCAATATCTCGATTAGTCATAAGGCAAGATTAGTGTCATCCTTATAAAGCCTAATCTTGTTCATCGGACTCTGATTTGATACTGACAATCCAAACGACTCGGGAAAGTCCGTTTGAGCATGGCCATGCGTTTTCCAGTATTCAAATCTCCGATTGGCCTAGAGATATTCACTCCATTTATATTGGAGGGACAAATCCCATCTTGTTCCATCACTGTAAACTACTTATTTCATGATGTACCCAAACAAGGTCCTTATAGCTATCGCAAAACGATAGCGTTAGACAGTGATCAAAGTGCATCAGTCCATATGCAGTCACATGCATGCGAACTCAGGTCTAAGGACTATACTCTATAGTCGTAGTAAGAATCTCTTATGACACAGATATAAATATCCTGAAGAGTTCTTATAAGCGGGTCTTGTCCGGTCGTATGTTCCCAACATACACCTATGTACTGACTTTGATGCCGAGCATCTATGACACACTGAGACTTTGTCATAAGTCACGTACCAATCCAGTCTCACACGGTTGTTGGTGTTCCAATTTCAACAACCTTCGACTAGGGACAGGATGATATAAAACATTTATCAAATATAGGATCTCATGATCAAGCTAAATGACTTTGATGACTCAAGATCAAGTCATTTACTTCGATGACCTATAAAATGCTTCATATCATTTTGGAACGATTATTTCATCACAGTTAAAATAATCTTGAAATAATAATTTCATTAAAACATAAAATAATGTTTTACAAGAACATATCAAATAACTAAAATAAAGCTCACAAAAACTCCCACTCAAATTTAGATTACATTTCAATGTTTCTAATGCCTACAGCTTCAGTCAGGAACTCGAGCTTAGGCCTTGGGAGTGGCTTTGTCAACGGATCAGCGACATTATCATCTGTCGGAACTCGGCTGATCTTGACTTCCTTTCTATTAATGATGTCACGTATCAAGTGATATCTTCTTTGAACATGCTTGGATTTCTGGTGTGACCTTGGTTCCTTTGCCTGAGCTATAGCACCATTGTTGTCACAAAACAGTGCCAGAGGCTCAGCCGCATCTGGTATCACACCTAGTTCCATAATGAACTTTCGTATCCAAACAGCTTCCTTTGCTGCTTCTGAGGCGGCGATATATTCAGCTTCTGTAGTGGAGTCAGCAACGGTGTCCTGCTTGGAGCTTCTCCAACTTACTGCACCGCCATTCAGACAAAAGACATAACCGGACTGTGACCGGAAATCATCTGTGTCTGTTTGGAAACTTGCATCCGTGAATCCACTGACTTTAAGCACATCACTTCCACCGTACACTAAGAACTTATCCTTAGTATGTCTTAGATACTTCAAGATATTCTTTACGGCAATCCAATGGTTTTCACCTGGATTTGACTGGTATCTACTCGTCATGCTTAATGCATAAGCAACATCAGGACGAGTACAGATCATGGCGTACATGACAGATCCTATTGCAGATGCATAAGGAATATTCTTCATGCGCTCAAGCTCAGCAGCCGACGTAGGGCTCTGCTTCTTGCTTAGCGTTGTGCCATGTACCATTGGTGTGAAGCCCTTCTTGGAATCTTTCATGCTGAATCTTTGTAGGACTTTGTCAATGTATGAGTCTTGACACAAGCCTATCAGCTTCTTAGGTCTATCCCGATAGATCCTAATTCCAAGAACGTATGCGGCTTCACCCATGTCTTTCATGGAAAAACAACTTCCAAGCCAGTCCTTTACAGACTTCAGCATTGGAACGTCGTTTCCGAGAAGCAGTATGTCATCAACATACAGAATAAGAAAAACGATTTTGCTCCCACTAGTTTTCTTATACACGCATTGTTCTTCTTCGTTTCTGATGAAGTCAAATTGCTTGATCGCTTCATCAAAACGAAGATTCCAGCTCCTCGATGCTTGCTTCAATCCATAAATGGATTTATGAAGCTTGCATACTTTCCCAGCATTCTTTGGATCTATGTAACCGTCAGGTTGCGTCATATACACATCCTCTTCCAGAATACCATTCAGGAAGGCGGTTTTCACGTCCATCTGCCAAATTTCATAATCATGAAAAGCTGCAGTTGCTAGTAGAATCCGAATAGATTTCATCATAGCCACCGGTGAATAGGTTTCATCGTAGTCCACACCGTGAACTTGTCTGAAACCTTTTGCCACCAACCTGGCTTTATAAATCTGGACATTTCCATCCACGTCAATCTTCTTCTTGAAGATCCATTTGCACTCGATGGCTTTTACACCAACGGGTAAGTCAACCAACGAAAACACTTGGTTGACCGACATGGAGTCCATTTCGGAATCAGTGGCCTTGCGCCACTTAGAGGAATCTGGGCCCATCATGGCTTGATTGAAGTTCGATGGTTCATCACCATCAATGATCAAAAGATCATGACAGTCAGTCACGAGGAATCCCTGATATCTCTCGGGTTCGTGACGGATCCTCCCGGATCTTCGAACTTCAGGTACTACAGGTTCAGGCTCTACAATTTCTTGTAGATCCTCCTGCTGCTCTTCCTCATTAGGTTGAGCAGTATCCTGTTCATCTTGAATTTCTTCAAGCAGTACCTTACTCCCACTGTCTTTCTTAGAGAGAAACTCCCTCTCAAGAAAGTTACAATCCCGGGCAACAAAGATCTTGTTCTCGGAACGTAGATAGAAGTAATAAGCCTTGGTTTCCCGTGGATAACCAATGAAGTAGCATTTATCAGATTTTGGTGTAAGCTTATCTGAGATTAATCTCTTAACATAGGCTTCACAACCCCAAATTCTTAGATAAGACAGCACTGGAGCTTCTCCAGTCCATAATTCATATGGTGTCTTTGCTACTGCTTTTGATGGCGCTCTATTTAGTGTGAACACTGCTGTTAGCAGAGCATATCCCCAAAGGGATATTGGAAGGTCTGTGTGACTCATCATAGATCGAACCATATCCAACAAGGTCCGATTTCTCCTCTCAGACACACCATTCCATTGAGGTGTTCCAGGAGGAGTGAGTTGGGACACGATCCCACACTCTCTTAGATGATCACTGAATTCCTGGCTTAAGTATTCTCCTCCTCGGTCGGACCGAAGAGCCTTAATGCTTTTGCCAAGTTGGTTCTGTACTTCATTTTGGAATTCTCTGAACTTCTCAAAAGATTCAGACTTATGTTTCATCAAATAAACATATCCATACCTACTGAAATCATCAGTGAAGGTAATGAAGTACTGATAGTTTCCTCTTGCATTAGTGGACATTGGGCCACACACATCAGTGTGTATCAGGCCCAATAAGTCACTGGCCCTCTCGTTAGGTTTATTAAAGGGGGCCCGTGTCATTTTGCCCATCATGCAGGATTCGCATTTCTCACATGACTCAAAGTCAAATGAGCCAAGAAGTCCATTCGAATGGAGCCTCTTGATGCGTTCCTCGCTGATGTGCCCTAAACGACAATGCCATAGAAACGTTCGGTTTTCCTCATTAGGTTTAAACCGTTTTGTATTAATGTTATAAATTGGCGCGGATTGATCGAGTATGTAAAGCCCATTCGTAAGAGGGGCAGAACCATAGAACAAATTGTTGCGATTGAAGGAACATAATTTATTCTTAACTGAAAAATCATAACCTTCCAAATCCAACAAAGAAATTGAAATAATATTTCTGCTTATAGCAGGTACAAAATAACAATTATTAAGTTCTAAAATCAATCCCGAAGGTAAAGACAACAAGTATGTTCCTACAGCTAGTGCTGAAACTTTCGCTCCATTCCCAACTCGTAGCTCCACTTGTCCTTGCTTCAGCCTTCTACTGTTGCTGAGTGCCTGCATATTTGTACAAATATGAGCCCCACAACCAGTATCCATGACCCATGAGGTATTATCAGAAGTAGTTGTATTAACTTCTATAACAAAAATACCTGATGAAGAAGTCTCGAAAGTCTTCTTCTTTAATTCCTTTAGACCTTCCTGGAATTTCTTGCAATCTCTTCTCCAATGCCCCAGTTCTTTGCAGAACCTGCACATGTCAGTAGGCCCAGCCTTGGACTTGGGCTTGGGCTTTGGCGTGTCCTTGTCTGCGACTTGGACACCCTTGGCCTTTCCCTTATCCTTAGCAGAAGACTTCTTAAACCCCTTGCCCTTTTGTACCATAAGTACATTGGGGTCCTTGGCGGTTTTCTTCAAGTTGGGCTCTGCAGTCTTGAGCATTCCGTGAAGCTCAGGCAGTGTCTTACTCAAGCCATGCATGTTAAAGTTCAGAATGAACTGATCATAGCTTGCAGGTAAAGACTGCAGAATGATGTCGCAGGCAAGTTCCTGGCTGATTGGGCAGTCGAGTTTGTGAAGATGATCGAGATAACCCATCATCTTCAACACATGAGGACTCACTGCCGCATTCGCAGCCAACTTACAGTCCAAGAGGTTCTTAACTGTCTGGAACCTCTCGGTCCTAGCCTGCTCCTGAAAAAGCGATTTCAGGCTTGCCATGATCTCGATTGGAGACAATACACTTTCGAACTGTTTTTGCAGCTCAGGAGTCATTGTCACCAACATCAGGCAATAAACATCATTTTCATCTGACGAATGCTTTTCCCAAGCATTGTGCAGAGTCCTGGCAGCATTGGCAAGAGGCCTCTCGGGGAGGGGATCTCGAAGGACATAATCCTTCTTCTCCTGCTTGAGGACCAGCCTCAAGTTCCTTGACCATGTCAGGAAGTTCGTTCCAGTCAGCTTCTCCTTCTCGAGAACAGACCGGATCGAGAATGTGTTCTGTGTGCTTGTAGTAGTCATATCTGAAATATATAAATAAAAAGGTTATTAGTTATATGTTCAAAATGATTAATCTCGTATTAAAGTATAATATGATTAATCATGCATTATATTCAATAACATAAGTTACCCTCAATGGAATATAATGATTCCAAGATCCACATATAACTAAGATCAAAGTGGGCCACTGGCCGTCACCCAACCTTAGCTTATATCGGTAAGCCCTATATCGGCTAATTATATCCGTGATATAACTCTTGGTTGTGAATCTGGGCCCGAGGCCCAATCCACTCTGATGTCTCAAGACCCGGGACTCCCGATGGCCTAGTCAAGAAAAACCGGACTATTCAGTCAAGTAATCATTAATGTCTGGGACTCCCAATGACATTTATGAATCACAAACCGTCTTACTCACGCAAAAGCAGACATCCTCACACTGTAAGGCCATGAATGCAATTGAATGGGCTTTGACAGCTGACATAGCCTGGACAAGACATCCAACGCTTGATATTATTTGAGGTTCGTAGGTTTATTAAAATCATTCCCAAAATAGAAGATTACTATTTCGGGAAACTTTCTATTTATGGAAACCTACTATTTTTGGAAACTTTCTAAAATTGGAAACTTTCTAAAACCGGAAACTTTCTAACTTTAGAAATTTCTTTAAAATCCAAAACCCGCAAATTCAGAAAATTCTATTTTAAGAAACTTTCTAATTTCAAAATTTCGGAAACTTTAATTTAAAAACGACTTTATAATTTTATAAAATAGATTTTAAATTAATCTGAAGAAAGACTCAAATAATTGGCCCAATTGTTTTAACTTCTTGGCCCGAGGCCCATGAATTGGTCCATGTCCAAGACATGACCCAATTGTCCAATTAATTGACATAACCGGTCTGGTTCATTAAAACTGGTCTAACCAAGTTTCAATTACTACGATGACCACAATTGTCAACCGGTTATTTACTAAACCGGAATTTCTCAATTTATTTGGTCCAACCAAATCAAATTAGAAATTCCCGGTTTAGGCACTAAATCCAATATTTCTTTCGACATTGGATTTCTTATCCTGGTTTAACCAGATTTAATAAAATTATTAAAATCTGTTTATCAAACCAGAACGAATCAATTTTAATTAAAATTTTAAACCGAACCGAACCGATTTGATCACGTGAACCGATCACGACCTAGTCGTGATCTTCACGCAATCAAACCCTAGCCGCCAACCCTAGCCAAACGCACGATCCATGATCGGGATGGCTTGCGGACTTGACGGTCGGAACGGTCAGACGCACGCATCCATTCGACCGGGACGATCGCAGCTTCATCCGGGACGACAGCGGGACGATCCATCCTTACGGCCGGGACGATAGCGGGACGTGAGCGTCCAACGATCGGGACGATCGCAGCATCATCCGAACGACGAGCTCGATCCATCCTTGCAGCCGGGACGTGATGCATTGCGAACGAGATGCGATCGATGCTCTCGACCAGCCCATCACGCGCGATGCATCCAACCATTGGATCGGCCAAGCCGATCGTTTTGCATACCGGCCGATCACCATTGTACCAAGTCATATAGCTTGGTCTAATGTGATTCTTCTTGTGTGTTTAGGGTTCAATTATGTTTCTTAACTGTTTTATCTTATCAGTAATTGATTCAAAAACAATTCTAAACAGATTAAACAACCTAAACATGAATCTAAAACAAGAAACCTAAGAACCAATGGCTCTGATACCACTGTTGGAAGTTTCAGTTGATCCTGATTCAATTCTCATATTGATATCAACCTAAACATGCATCAGATCTAGGTGTTCTTATTTAGAAACAATATGATCTCACCTTTTACCTGTTAGTTGCAGCGGAATTGATGAACAGGTCAGAGATCAGGGAGATACACCAAGGGATGAATCCTCCAAAGGCTCACACACGCAATCACAGGAAACTGGCTGCTAGACCGAGCTAAGGGAGGCGCCAGAGAGAGAGAGTTTTCGCGGCTCGGGTATTAGGGTTGGGAGAAAGAGGCTTTGGCTTTTAGTTTATAAAAGCCTTCTCTTTCCCTTTTGGGCTTTTGGGCCCAAAACACCAATCTGATTAAATCTCATTTAATCAGACCCGTTAATCTTTCTCTCTTAGTACGACAAATGCCTAGCACTTTTGTCGTACTTCTGCTAAGCCGTTCCTACTTTATTTCCTGCTAGCTTAAGCGTGTGACCCATATGGGATCATACAATAAAAGCAATAAGTCCGAGACTTATAGATCATGAGCGGACTCTAGCAAGCCATCATGACCCCCAGTATTGTATGACTTATGTCTGATCAATGACATACTCTTACTTTATAGAGACAGTACAGAGATTGCTGGACACAATTCCAACAAGAAGTGCAATGAGGTCGGTGCCTTTTACCTGATCGCTATGATATGCAACGTTTTGGTCGTCCTGTCGGATTGTGAGAATGGCATTATCGAGAGCTGATTCTTCGTCGTGGTTGCTTTTGGGCGGCGGGATGTTGGGATCGTGAATTGTTTCTATTGGGATTCATCGGCAGAGGTCGGGATTCGACGCCAGAGACGCGAGTGCGTCTGCAGAGGCGTTCTCTTTCCTCGGTATCTGGACTATGTCAAAGAACTCGAAAGAGCCGGTAAGCTCCAGCGCCGCTTTTCGATAAGCCTCCATCCGTTCGTTTTTGGCTTCGTAGTCTCCGTTAACTTGATTTGCTACCAGCATAGAATCGCAATGGGCTAGGAGATGTCGCACTCCGATTTCTTTCGCAAGTCTGAGGCCGGCTAGCAGCGCCTCGTACTCGGCCGTGTTGTTTGACGCTGTGAAGCCTAGTTTGAATGACTGTTCTAGGATTTCACCGGTGGGTGACACGAGTCGCACTCCTACCCCGGCTCCGCATTTTGACGAAGCGCCGTCAACAAACAGTTTCCAATTTTTATCCTCTATCTGGGTATCGACACTTAGCTCAGGCGATAGTTCAACAAGGAAATCGGCTATTACATGGGACTTGACGGTCGTTTTGTTTCTGTATTCGATGTCATACTCACTGAGCTCGACTGCCCACTTTGCCAATCGACTAGATTGTCCTGGACTATGTAAGATTGTCCGAAGCGGCTGGCTGCTCAAGACGGCTATCGAATGCGATTGGAAATAAGGTCGTAGCTTTCGCGCCGAAATAACAACGGCAAAAGCCAGTTTTTCTATCGCAGGATATCTGGTTTCGGCTCCGTTCATTGTCTTGATTACGTAAAAAATTGGCTTTTGTTCTCCTCTATCTTCTCGAACTAGGAAGCCGCTGACTGCAGTCGTTGAAACCGCGATGTATAGAAAGAGTATCTCACCGTTTTCTGGTTTTGACAGTATCGGCGGATTTGACAAGTAGTCCTTGAGTTGGATAAACGCTTCTTGACACTTTTCATCCCAGATGAATCTCTTGTTTCCTCGGAGGAGCTCGTAGAACGGCAGGCATTTATCCGTTGAGCGAGATATGAACCTGTTCAAGGCGGCTATGCGGCCGGTTAGGCGTTGTACCTCTCGCGTATTCTTGGGAGACGGCAAATCGATTATTGCCGATATCTGTTTTGGATTCGCCTCTATGCCTTTCTGGGTGACTACATATCCAAGGAATTCTCCCGACGTTACTCCAAACGTGCATTTTGCCGGGTTAAGCTTCATCCCGTACTGGTTGAGGATGTTGAAGCATTCCTTCAAATGGCCGACGTGTTGAGATGCGATTAAAGACTTAACCAGCATATCGTCGATGTAAACTTCCATTGTCGTGCCGAGTTGGGCCGCGAACATTCGATTGACTAGTCTTTGGTATGTCGCGCTGGCATTTTTAAGACCAAATGGCATGACCTTATAGCAATAAGTGCCGTGTTCCGTGATAAACGATGTCTTCTCTCGATCGTTTGGGTTCATGAGAATTTGATTGTATCCTGAAAACGCATCCATGAAAGAAAGTAACTCGTTCCCAGCAGTTGCTTCTACGAGTCGGTCAATGTGTGGCAGCGAAAAGCTGTCTTTGGGACAGGCTTTGTTGAGGTCCGTGAAGTCGACACAGACTCTCCACTTCCCATTCTTTTTCTTGACGACAACCGTGTTAGCGGGCCAGACTGGGTATTTGACCTCTTGAATTGAACCGGCATCGAGTAATTTGTCCACCTCGTCGTTGACCGCTTTTGCCCTTTCGGGGCCGAGCTTACGCCTTTTTTGTTTAATCGGCTTATAAGTCGGGTCGACATTAAGTTCATGGGTTGTGACTGCCGGGTTGATGCCTTTCATATCTTTGACTGACCATGCGAAGGTCGCGACGTTCTGCTGTAGAAAAGCTATGAGCTCGTTCTTGATATCTTCTGGTAACTCCGCACCGATCCCTACGCATTTATTTGGGTCAGAGTCATCGATGATGACCTGCTGAATGAGTTCTTTCTCGGGGCCCTTTCTTCCTTGTTCCGTGTTGATCATACATGTCGGCATTCTTAACTTACGTTCCCTTGCGAAGCACGACCGGCTTGTTCTTTGGCAGCCTTTGACCGTTTGTATACCTTTGGGTGATGGGAACTTCAGACACTGATGGTACGTTGAAGGTACTGCCTTCATGCTGTATAGCCATGGGGTTCCGAGAATAACATTGTAAATGGTCGGCTTGTCAATGATATGGAATTTTACCGTCTTGTTAACTCCTTCTGCGTAAACCGGCAGTTTGATCGTTCCGATCGTGTATGTGGTCTCGCTTGTGAACCCGGTAAGCGGCTTGGCTTTCTGTTTGATATCTTCTTCCTTGATCTCCATTTTTTTAAGCGTATCTAGAAAGATCAAATCTATCGAACTACCTGTATCGATCAAGATCCGAGATACCTGGCAGCTTCCGATAAGGAGCTCAACCACCAGTGGATCGTTGTGAGGGTAATGGGTTCCCCAGAGGTCTTGGTCGGTGAAGATGACGGGAGGATCGTCGGATAGAATCGGCTTAGGTGCATTCTGCGCGGCCAATGCCATGCGTTTATATCCTTTGATCGATCGGACTGAGTTGTTTACCGAGATTAAACCGCCCATAATCATATTGATTCTTCGCACGGTTTTGGGAGTTTCTTCCTCGTCTTCTTCCTCCTCGTCCCGGTTGCGTTTTAAGGCTATGCTCTTAAAGGGTCGTTGCTGCTTTTCCTGTTTGGGCGCTTTGTGGTGTTTTGCCGTTTGGCGCCGCGTTCTCATCGTCATGATCGCTTAGCTCGCAATCGCTTCCTTCGGTTTCAACCCTAGGGTTGTCCTCTGGATGAAGGTCGTCGTTATTTCCAGACATCCCGTTCAGAAATTTCTCTTAGAAATCCCCACAGTCGGCGCCAATTGTTGAATCTTAACTCGGTCTATCCTAAGATAGCAAGAGTTTCAGGTTTTTCTCAAGGGATTTTAAAAGAAGATTTTGTGAACTCGGCGAGAATAAGGAAATTATGGTTTATAGCTTGTTTTCCACGGTGGAATAAAGCGATGAAGAAAAGAGTTTAAGTCGCCGGAGAGAAATTAGGTTAAATCGGTTCTAAGGTCTCTCAGGCTGTATTATGAAAAGCGTATCTTTATTGATGAATAATATCCTCCTTTTATAGGGCTACAAAGTCGGTCTTAATAAAAAGGAAAATGGAGATAAACATAAATATTCCTAATATCTCGGTCCCGATATATGGAATATTTCCATATCTTAGCGCCGCTATGCTTTATGTTATGCCGCCTTTCTGGCGACGTTTATCTCTAAACCCTAGATATAAGCCGATTTGAACCGGGCCGGGTTTAACCTAGTTTTACCGGCGTGGGCTCTCTATCTACTTTCCATTCTGGGCCGACCTATAATCATGACTGGGCCTTTTAAGGAAAGGTGCTAATCTTGACTCCAACATAATCTCCTCTTCTCCATATATAAACAAATGTTATTTTCTTCACTTTCATCAAACAAGAAACGAGAAGAAAAAGAGAAAGAGGGAGTGGGAAGGAGAGAAGAAAGAAAGAAGAAGAGAAAGAAGAAGAGAGAAAGAGAGAAAGAAAAATAAGAAAATAAACTAACAAAAAGATGGGGAAAAGAAAATTACTACGCCGAAATATTCTCAAAAAATTAGGTTCTTTTTCCATTTGCAAAGAATGGGAATCACCATACACTTTCCTACATATTGCTTCAATTGGTTCATCAATGTCAGTAATCAGAAAGTTTTCTTGAATATCGATTAGAGCTTCACCATCATTAGACTCAACAATATTTCATCACCAATGTCCAATATCCACTTTGAAAATTGCCCTCGTTTTTTAGCCTCTTAAACACTCAAGTCATTTGACTGTAGACGCATATTTTTGTGAGTTTCAAAACTGTACAATGCTTCCAAAGGTTGGATGCATTAAGAGCAAACATAACAGTTTCAGCCCTGGTTGCGCCTTGAATGACTGGAAGTACTTCTCTGAAATCACCTCCAAAAACAACAACTTTCCCACCGAAAGATTTTCCATCAGTATTCCTCATAATACCTGCCAACCTTTTATCCAAATATTCAAAATAGTGTTTGCTAATCACAAGAGCTTTACCCCATATTATAAGCGATGTTTGCTTCAATAAGTAAGCAAGATCGGATCCAAGAATGATTGAGAACATGGAAAACTCGTATTGGTTTATAGATATTAAAAACCTTGAATGTGCAATTATGCCTCCTGGTAACAACAAAGAAGCTATCTCACTAGAGGCAACATTCAACACACTTTTTCCTCTATATTTATTTGCAGCAGATAGTATATTCCACATAAACATTTTTTCGGTACCACCAAATCCATAGACAAAGAAAACAACTCATTTTCTATGTAAAACAGCCTCAATAATCTGATCATATATATTTTTATCTGCTCATTTGTGAGCTTCCGAAAATATCTGTCATGAGTTTCTTTTAGCTCAAGTCGGTTATAGCCGAGCTCATCAAGAACTAATACATTTGAATTATAATACCATATCTAGCTAGCTGAGGCAAATCAGTGTACATAGATAGAGAAGAACTGTTGCTTTTAAGGATCTTCTCAATTTTTTGTTGATCATATTCTTGTTTTTCTTCATTACTTAAACAAAGATATGCAATACATATATCGTTTGAGTCAGGCAGATATCAAATTTTCTAATATAGATAACATGACAAATTGTTAAATTAATCATATATGGTCTATTGAAGTAACGTCTTCTATTTTGTTCAATGTCTCTTCTAAAAGATACTCCTAAGTATGTTTCCAAACTTTCTCTGGCTGAGACAAAGTATCAGAAATGAGCATGTTTACAAACCAACGTTGAAGAGAAGATGTTGTACACGATAAACTTATTATAATTAACTATATCGTCAATATATTCCTTGTCATCTTCTAATAATCGCCTTGCATAAAATGCCTCTTTGAATTAGGATAAAGAACATTGTTGTATGTCATGATCTCATCAAAACATGTTGGTCTTCTAACGATATTTAGCAACAATCTCAAATAATAAGCATCTTCATTTTCCTCGGAACATAATTAATTCTTCCAATACTAAAGCCTATTTTCTTGTCTCTAAAACTCTTTTCTCTGTTGACCAAAAAAAAACCTCTTCTCTTTTCCATACCATGTAAATCTTGTTGGGATTTGATCGTAAGTCATCTTATTCGCAACTGCATTAACCTTATTCAACTCAAACCAGCCAATCATCATTGTATTCTCAATTAGTTTACGAGTCATAATTGTTTCTACTTTTTCGTCATCCTTGAAAATAATCATATGTTTTGTGGAAGATGAAATCAAGTTTCTCAATTGGTGTAGATCAATATTTTATAAGATACTTGAAAATCCTCCGTGAAGTTTCACAAGCAGAAACATACCTACGCTTTTATCAAAATATAAAACTAATATACATAAGTACTACTTAAACTCACATACTTTTAACGCTACTAAACCGAGATCAATTTTATTTAATCCAAATACCTGGTAATTTGCAGTAAAAGTAGCCGTTTATTTCGTTTTCCTCCTTTTTCTTCACATGATAGATATGTTTAACTCCCCATAATTAGTTGAACCATTTGTTGGTGGCTCTACAACAACATATATATGATCTTGGCCCTTGTTAAGGCACTTAAATAAGTACTTGATATAACCTGATTGAATGCACAATTCAATATTAATGTGTGTGTAGTAAGAGATATATCCTTTTTTGTATGGGACTGCATATATGTTGTCGCATTTAAAGCCATTTTTCTCAATGAAACGATCCGGTTGTCATGTCCTCTATAAATTAGAAAACCCTTTTTACTGATTGGAGTTTTCTCCACGCGAGACTTAGGATATAGTTTTGAACATTTATCATTCTCCATAAACAGTGAATTCATATTATCTATCACACAATGTCCATGAATCATCATATTATTCCTAACGTCGTAAAAATCTGGTTTAACAGCTTTATCTAGGATATCGACAAAAATGATTCTATCCATTTCGTTCATTAAAGGAAATTTTCATTAAGAATGCATGAATAACATAATGGGAGCATGTGGTAGAGCCTTTTTAAAATTCACTAGTGTCCATAGCTACAAATAACAAAAATAAAAAATTCAATCTCATTTAACTTATTCTCTTTCAATTTGGATCTTATTCTATAATTCAATCCAAGTCTATTAATTATCCTAATCCGGTTATTATCTTTAAGTTGATTTACCTCTTATTTTAATTATTAATTTTTATGCTTAATATTTTAATGCATTTCTATAATCTTTTACTTTGATTTAATTACATATAATTCTTGTATACTTAGTTCAACGATCATTCAATCAATGCTAACTATGCAATCAACATGTGACTTAGAGAATTGAACATACAACGCATATTGTATCTTATCCGGTTCATTTAGATTTCTTTATTTAATTTCCCTAATCCGCTTTAAGCCCATTTTTAATTTAATGTACATTCCTACGTCTAGGGTTTAAGTGTTCTCGGATCTATATACAGACTCTATCTACCATAATGCAACAAACAATAAAGCATCACCAACTCACAGTGATTCCAACTGGAAGGCGGATGTGACCAGAACGACTCTCGACCAAACCCCGACCCGAGCCTCGAACCCAATTATTGACACTCTTTGACGAAATCTAACTCCAACCTTTCTGCGACCGATGAACCTAACCCTATCTACCTTTTTCTAAATAAAAATAAATCGGGTTTATCAGAAAAATTATTACGTCAGAAATTATTTTTTCTAATAATATTCTCAAGAATATTCTGACGTTTCATATTTTCATTCACCATTTTTATTTATTTTATTTTCTTCTTTTTCTTTTGTTTTTTTTTTCTTTCTTCTTTCCCTCTCTTTCTCTACTTCCTCTCCCGTTCTTCTCTTGGTATCATTGTGGTGGGAATGAAGAGAATGGTGCTCTTTTTATAGCTATACAAGGCTGGACAAGAATGGAAAAGTGACTCCTTTCCTTGCTCTCCTTAGGCAACGCCATCTTCTCTTAGATCCAATGCATATTTACTTCTTTCTCAATTAATCATGTGAATGATCTAAGAGGATGAAAATATTCACTTCATCTCTTACTCCCCATGTGATGAAATTGTAGACAAGAAAACATTCTTTGTATCATTTTTCCTCTTACACCTCACCCTTCTAGATTCAATCCACTCCTTTCCCTCTTTATTTTTGTATGGTCAGGTGATGATGCAAGAAAGAGGAGATTCCATGAGATGCAATGTATTTGATTGAGCACATGTCTTAATTTCTTAAAGTGCCACACATCTTTACTCTTACACAAGATATCTGATTTTTAATTAAGACTTGGGGGAGCAAGTCACATTCCCATGCACGACTAGTTACGATTCATTGTATATACAATGTTAATTTCTCTCCAATCCTTGATCACCATTTTCATATGATGAGATTTATTGATTTTTTTTACCATTAATACTCCTCCATCTCATCAGGCTTCTTCATTCAGGGGTAATGTCGATTCGACTCTCCTGATTCGTTATGTATTTCTGATTTCTGAAAAATTCATTTTAAAAAATAATTATATATTTCAATGTGTAATAATTTTTCATGAACAAACTCTTTAATTCTTCCCATTAAAATATATTTTTAAAATAGTATTTTATTACCCGGAGGCAGGATATTACATTCTCCATATGGAAAAATTTGTGGATATTGTAATGCAAGATATGTAGGATGTATCACACTAATTAATCCTTTGAACTTTACGTCAATGCTTTTGCATAAAAATATCATGCTTATCAATGCAGCAACTTCACTGGCTGTTGGCGTGTTATAAGTCATTTCATCTTTCACATGATCACTAACAATCCTCATATGAAAAGATTGTTCAGGATTTTTGTTAAATATTTCCCTTGTTGACATGTAGTTCTTTACATAAGGATTAACCACATTTAACATGATAATAATCTTCACAATTATCTCCTTCCTCAATTTTTTTCTCAGACCATTGTCCATTGCTATTGCTCTTGCTAAAATTTTGAATAAATAGCAAATTAGAAAGAAAATTTTATAACAATATAATTCATTCGTTAGATATAAAGGAAAAGACTACTACTTGAGTAATCTAAATCTATTGTCTACTTAATTATTAGTGTATACTATATAAAGATGTTCATATTTAGCATAGTCACTTTCTCTTGGTTTCAAGCTACCCACTAAATGGTAGTTTTCTCCTCGCATTTGAAAAACATTTGGTCCACGTCCTCTTTTTAAAGGTTCGTTCATCTTTTCTCCCAAGAGATGTAAAAGAGAATACCATGCTACAAGGTCTAACATTCTCATGAAAGTGTATGCTTAATTCTAAGCAAGCATTTCATCAAACACCTTGTGTGCAAGAAAGTACCCAAGTTCTATATTTAGATTAGCTAAGTCAAATCTTGCATTAAACACATGAAATATGAAAGGAAATAAAAAATCTAAACCCTAAGCATCAATATTTAACACCTATTCACTCTATCTTTCTAACCTAAAAGCCCAAAGAGATACTATTCACTAATCTTTATACTAACAAAATAACCCATGAGGCTAACATACTAAGAAAAGATTAAGTAAGATTAGAGAAATATGAAAGAAGAAATCAATAAACTTGCATAAAAATGAAAATTTTCCAAAAGGGTTTAGAGGTTTACATAAAGGATAAAGAGATGAAAAATAATTAGGGTTACTTACTTAAAAACTACCTATCAAATCTATTTTTAAGTAGAGTCGACCCAACAAACCTGGAACAACCCAAAAACAAGTGGTAAAAAAGTCCTGTCAAAATAAAAGTCAGCAGGAAAATGGACTCGCCAGCGGTTGCGGTTTGCCCGCGACGCAAACCACTGGCAGTCTCCAAAACGCTCGCGGTCTTGTTTTGTCCGTGGTGAAAACCGCGATGTTGATTGCGGTTGATCCCTGACCTTTGTCCCTAACCTCATGATGAACGATAAAAAACATGATAAGATTGTTCATGTAATTAAAGCGGTTATGCAAACCGCTGCTCAAACCGCGACCCTCTTAGACCCTCATGGTCTACTCCAAACCGCTGGGGTCACCTTTCTCTCCTTTCTCCTTTGATCTTCATCTACTCAACCCCAAATGCTTCCAATTCAACTAAGTAGTCATCACACACCTGGAAAAAACCAAACACTACAAGAAATATGGGTATTAATAGCGCCTGATAAATGCTATGATTCAACTACCATAGCGTTTCCTAAAACGTTCTGACAGCGCCTGTCATTGTAGGTCGGGCACTTTAGATAGCGGACTTAACGTACGGTATAGTTAATTAAACAACGATAGCGTTTATCTCTCCCCGATTGTTAATATTTATAATAACGAATTATAATTGTATTCAAATCATTAATAATAGCAGTTTATTTTACAAAAATAGCAAATTATTTGTATTATTAATTTATTTTATAATTACCCAAAATTTTATTATAAAATCATAAATACAATCAATTAATTAAAAATAAAAATAATATTTAAATAGTTAAAAATCATTTATTAATAAATTTAAATCAAATATTGTTTTTTATTACAAAATATTAAACCAATTACCCAAACCAAAAAACACCCTAATCAAATGAGCAAGTATCTCCAACTCAGGCACCACCATCTTAATCAGAGAATCAATCATTGGTGAATCTTTTTAAGTTGCAGAGACTCTTTCTTTCAATAGCTCATGTCTGCGTTTTCTTTACCAGTTGATCCAAATGTCTCGATGGCATAAAATTCACCCTCTTCCATCTTTGTCTGCTCGACTCTTTCTTTCCGGATACTTTTAACGAGCATGATGAGCACAGTAGTCGCTCACGCTCCCAAGAACCGCCATGTCGCAAACAACACAAGTGATTATTGTCAGAAAAAAAAAGAATCAAGGAGTATGTACATTTGAAAGATGGATACATGATCTATAAAAGAAAATACCTCTTGATAGCTCCATAACCGTGGCTCCCACAACAAGAAGAGAAGCATGGTGTTTATCTACAACCTCGCACAGAATATTTCTTGCATCGCCTTCAAAAACTTCGATCGTAGCGCCATGAACCTAAACAACAAACCTATAATGATTGAGAAGAAGGTCGTTGTTGCGCCTATCTAGGAGCTAACCAAAGATAGATAATTGTAATCAAATAAAAGGAAATACTAGTGATGTGAGACTCCTAGCATTGAAGCTTTTGCATGATGTAGAGATTCACACAATCCCTAAACAGACCAAGCTTCCATCAATTTCCAAGTTCTCTTCTAATTATCATCCGGGAAATACAAAGCTTAATTTGTGATATATTACACAACAGAAATGGTGAACAGTGAACGAGTAATGAGTGAATCCGTACCGATTTGCTCTGACAAATTCCTTTGGCCATCTCGATAACCTTAGCAGTGGTATGTTTCAAATCGGCATCAACATAAGGCACAACCTCCGCAGTTCCTAAACAAACAAACAAAAAATACAAAAATGATCTCCCTAAATCGAACCCTAGTAGAAGAAGAAGATTTGTGCCTACTCCATTAAAATCGATAAGGGGAGAGGTAAAAGCAAAGAGCGTAAGGAGCGAAGAAGCGATCGAGCGTCCACACCAATGAGTAAGTGCTCTACTCGCTTTCGTCGACACCGACGACCATCACCGGTTTATCATCTCCAGTAGCCATGACTCTACGGCGTCAATCTGTTACGTGAAGATAACACAGTCTTGCTTTGAAGGAAGCCTTGAAGATTACGGAATGTAGCAGAGAAAGAGGAATGCGGTAAGTACAATTACAATTGAAAGAGTAATGAGATACTCTGATGAGGAATCGAACATCACCCCTCTCTCGCCACCATCAACCGTGTAGAGCGCCGTAGACAGAACCGTCGCCGCCGTTCCAAGACCGAACGTTGCCTTCGCCAAATTAGTCAGGAATGAAACGACTGAGTACCAAAAAGATGAATATTTACCTCGATAAACAAGCAGAAATAATGAGAGGTTAGGGTTGAAGGAGAAGGAGGAAAAAAGGATGATTTGGACCATTAGATTTAACTTAATGAACGTCAGATCATTACAATAAAGGTGATCCTCATTTTGTGGGATTAGCCAATCAAGAATTAATATCATTCTATTGTTAGATTTTTATTACATCGGTATTTTAAATACAATAGAAATAAAATAAAATTTAAATATTATTTGCAAACCTATTTGGTACAATTTTTAAAATAGATTTAAAATTATAAAAAATAATTTTTTGTAAACATATTAATGTTTAAAAAATTTAGTGTTTATCATTAAGGATTAAAAGTTTAGGTTTAGGGCTTGTTTTTAGGGTATATAGTTAATGTTTTAGAGTTTAAAAAATTTAGTGTTTATGATTAAAGATTAAAAGTTTAGGGTTTAGGGTTTGTGTTTAGGGTATTGATTTAATGTTTTAGAGTTTTTAAAATTTAGTGTTTTATGATTAAGGATTAAAGTTTTAGGGTTTAGGGTTTGTGTTTAGGGTATAGAGTTAATGTTTTAGAGTTTAAAAATTAGTGTTTATGATTAAAGATTAAAAGTTTAGGGTTTAGGGTATTGATTTAATGTTGTAGATTTTTTAAAATTTAGTGTTTATGATTAAGGATTAAAATTTTAGGGTTTAGGGTTTGTGTTTAGGGTATAGAGTTAATGTTTTAGAGTTTAAATTTTTTAGTTTTTATGATTAAAGATTAAAAGTTCAGGGTTTAGGGTTTGTGTTTAGGGTATTGATTTAATGTTTTAGAGTTTAAAAAATTTAGTGTTTATTATTAAAGATTAAAAGTTTAGGGTTTAGGGTTTGTGTTTAGGGTATTGATTTAATGTTTTAGAGTTTTTAAAATTTAGTGTTTATGGTTAAGGATTAAAATTTTAGGGTTTAGGGTTTGTGTTTAGGGTATAGAGTTAATGTTTTAGAGTTTTAAAATTTTAGTTTTTATGATTAAAAATTAAAATTTTAGGGTTTAGGGTTTGTGTTTATTATATATAGTTAAAGTTTTAGAGTTTAAAAATTTAGCATTTATGATTAAGGATTAAAAATTTAGGGTTTAGGATTTGTGTTTAGGGTATAGAATTAAGGGTTTTAGAGTTATGGTTTTTGGGTCAAACTCTTATGTCTAAACTTTAAATCAAAAATCATGTCATTTCGACTTTTTGGTTAAAAATTTTCTTATTTTTAGATTTGATTTATTAAATGTTTAATGATAATGTTCTTTTTAATGATTTTGGACTGCAATAACATATTTATAACTAACAGAAAAAACTCTGTTTTATTGAATTATCAAAATAGAATAATCTCAAGTATATACCATCTAAATAGTTCACAATCAAAAATAAAACTTTGCAGCAGCTCTTCCATTCTTATTAGTTCACCTCTCCACAGAAGGATTGAAGAAGATCTTCATATCTGATTGATTCACCTTATTGTCAATGTTAGTGCAGTAGATATTTCTTGCGCACACCTCACTCTCATCTTCTGTCTGCAACAAACAATAAACAAAACATTTATAGTCTCAAAATGTCAAGAGTCTTTGCATAGTAGAAGAAAATCGATAACAGCACAAAGATACACTACAACAAGAGGAACACTATTTGCTATTAAGGTTCCTTAGGTGACTCAACACAAGAAAGGTACGCAAAGTGGCTCTTGGAGAACGTATGATAGAGTCTAACCTCAATATCGTGAAGCTTCGAAAACATGAACTTTCCATTTCTTCAATCTTATTTAGACAGATTCTCACTCTCACCTTATCACTTCTCAGGCTCTCGTTTAAAGGGTCCAACTGGCACAACACCTGCAGTCTCATGATTGTTCGCGTTATTTACATCGATGCCCTGCTCATTTGAGAAACAAAACAAATTGACAACACAAAAAAAGACTGAGAATGATCTCTATATACACAGATCGATAGAGAGATTCAAGTACTTGGTTATTTGATGCTGGCTCATGTACTCTCTGCGGGTTAGCGTTAAGATCAATCATTTCGTCATCAGTTTTGCCATTAGCTTCACCGTTTGCATTTGCACAGACTCTTTGGTTTTGCAAATTTTATCTCGTATTGTTTGGTTTAGGCTAGTCCCCTGATAACTACATGAAGAACAATGAACACAAGCAAGAAATTGAGTCACGGGAGATTGTGTTCGTGTGAGAGAAACAGAACAAAACAATTGATTCAAGCCTTGATTCTCTGTCTGAGCAAGAGAAACCACCCGTGCGTTCTCTTGCCACCAACATGTACTACCATGTCACATTGCAGACAAAGCGAACTACCGTCTATCTCACAGTAAAAGAAGGTTGTTTCTCACATCGCCAAGGAGAAGAAGTAGAGTGAGATCTATGGGAAAACATTGAAACATGAGTGTGGGAAATACAGATCATACCAGGTGCATTTTCGCAGATATCGCAGCATGGCGCATTGCTTGGTTCGGCTAAACCTACATGTACATGCCGACTAGCTAGCTTATTGCACATATGAACCTGAAACATTACAAGTTTGAATCAAGCTAACCCATTTTTGATCTAAAACCATTGGAACAAAGGAAAGAAAAATCTAAAAGCTACTCAGAGCTATTGCAATATAAACTGGATTAACTAAGGACTCGAGAAGGACTATAAAGTGTTACCCTTAAGAGCCATCTAACAAGTTAAGAACAAATTCACTGGTATATGTGAGGCGACGGTTCTTAGTTACTGGAGATCTACTAATAGTGTGCCCATCTAAATGTTTCAATCCTGATCGCGAAAGACCAAGACCTAACCTTATGAATAGAGATTAAACATACGAAATCTCTAAAGAATCAAATTCAGCTAAATCTCGCCAATTCAGAAGCTAAAATTCGAATACGAACATTAAATCCAATGATTCTAAAGAAAACTGACAAGGAAAATTGACAATCTGAGGTCTTGGAAAACGAAATCAGATAGATCTGGAGAAGACAAACCTATGACAAAGTGCAAACCAATCGAAGTGAAGAATACCAGACTCCGCCATGAAAGACCACTCGTCGAGGTATCTCTCATCTCTCTCTACACTTGTAATCCTTCCTTCCCTCTGCCTCTCTATCTCCCTACCAATGATACTTTGCTTGTACGCAAGGATGGATCGATCTTTCGTTGTAGCAAAGAACAAATTCTTCTGCTACAATCAACTTTTTAGTTAATGACCAGATAGATTAAGGGTTAGGATTACAGGTTGGTATCAATGAAGGAAGAAAACAAATTATATGAATATAAAAGAATAAAAAATTGTAACCCTCCTTTTGAATACTTTATACGATGCTAGGAGAAGCCAGAAGAGACTAATCAAAAGTCTATTACTAAAAATTTGATATTTTAGTGTTGAATTTTGGATCTGCAATGGTAAGGCGTCAGAAATTAGCAAATTTACACGGTTAAAATTTTTATTTTTCTGCGATAATAAATATAGCGTTTTTAATAACAAATGCTATGAAAAAAACATGTGTCCGTGTACAATAGCAAAACTGTAATAAACGCTATATTCCGATGCTATTAATACCCACATTTCTTGTAGTGAAAGTTATGCAAAATGCCCCTAAACAAAGACTAAATGCGATACTATCAACTAGATATGCATGAAAAGAGAAAACTAAAACCGATAAAATAAGAAGATATCAACTTCCCCAAACTTATCATTTGCTTGTCCGCAAGCAAACTCAATGAAAATTAAGAGAGATAGAGAGGTTTGAAGGTGGGAGCTCAAATCCAAAAATATTTTCAAGATAAACAAGTTTTAAAGTCTAAGTACACATTTATAAGATGCAATCAAGAAAACCCTTACTCCAATCATCCTCAACACTAAGACCTTCAATCTTAGGAGCTTTAAGCTCGCTCTAATCATCCTTAACCCTAGTCTGATCATTGATAGCAAGACTATCACACACGGATATCATCTAAAATGCACAAGCATTATGTATCAACATATCTTGTTCAATCCTGAGATCATCAAAGTGAACATCTCCAAGAAGAGGTTTATGTGAATCCAACAAATTCTTGTGGGAAAGACTAACCATATGCAGGTACCCATCTTCACCATGATCCTTTATCAATGGCACTTGCAAGTGGTCTTCCATGTTCAGCTCTTCTAGTAGCTCATCAGCCAACTCATCCATGGCTTATATATAGAAAACTTGTCCCTCAATCTTCGTCTTCCTCATGACATCTTTGATGTCGAATTTCAGTGCCAAATCCTTCTCCAAGTAAAGATCTTTTTTATCTTTCTCACATTTATGATTGTTCCTGTTGTAGTTAGGAATGTTCTCCCTAGAAGGACTGGATCCTTGGGTTCCTTGTCCATTCCCAAGACCACGAAATCTGTAGGAACTTGAAAGTCATCAATTCTGATCGGAAAATTCTCGAGAAATCAAATTGGGTGTCTAACTGATATGTCTTCCAATACTAAGGAGATTCGATACGATTTGTATACTGAGAAAATGAGATGCTTGTCAACTGAAAATGGCATCAAACTGACACTAGCTCCATGATCTCACAAGCAACTGTCAAAACAAAGAAGTCATATGATGCATGGAACACTACAAGAAATCTGAACATTGATAGCAGTTTAGGATAGCACGAATTTCAAAACTGCTATAATAAATGAATTGGATTTTTTGGTTAATCTATAATAGCATTTATAACACGGTAAGATTAGTTTTAGTAACCGCGAAACACAATTTACTAAATCCGCCAGTAATTAATCCAAAAACAGGTGAACGCCAATGCTTAATAATTTTCCCCCTTTTCTGTAGACCCTATTGAAAGACCTAATCCCTAAATTTCACAAACAACTCATAACCCCTAAAGGTTTTGGCAAAAATATGCTTCTACATATCTCCTCTCTTATCTCTCATTTTCTTTCTCCGATCTCCACTGCTCTCCTCCTCTGTCATCCTCCATCGTCTCTCAATCCCTAATTGGGCAGATTGATGTTGCTGTTTTTCAAATCGGCCATTCTCTTTCTCCATGTTAAGCGGAATCAGAAAATCCCTCGTATTATTACCATTGAGGACATATCTAAAGCCCACACCTCTCTATCTCGCGTCATGGTCATCGTCTTCTTCGCAATCTTCCTTCAGATCGACATAGGAGGAGACCGTTAAAACGACCTTGGCAGAAAACCCTGTCGTTGTTTACTCCAAAATCTGGTGCTCGTTGGTTCACTCTTCTCATACTATTCTTCTATAAATCACAATTTGTTTGTTCAATTAAAGACTGAGTTTTGCGGCAATTGACATGAGTTTTTTTCGTACTTTTGATCTACGATTTCATTTCTTTGGTATGCTTACTATACACTGAATTCTACATATTTGGGTCTGGTTATTGGTTTGTGGTTAGAGGTGTTTGTAATGGTTCGAGAGATAGCTTCTACACTTTAAAGATTCTGTGATTTATTTCTTTAGAAATTACTTGGACAATATATTGATTGGCTTGTTGATGAAGAAGTATCACAGATGTTGTAAAACATTGCAGGAGAATATGTAGAAACAACGAGGTATACCGTGATCCTTTTTGCTTCACTGATATATACTTTCGGATCTTCTTTATGCAACTGAGTTTGATCTACTATTTTGAATTAGTATAGTATGGATTTTACAGCCTCTTGAGTCATGTTAAGTTTGTATTTTTCAACGCGTTATTGCAAAGAGTTTTGAGAGGATTCATCGAAGCAACTTGGTGGGAATGGGAATCATCCCGTTGTGCTTTAAGTCAGGTGAAGACGCAAATACCCTTGGATTTACGGGTCACGAATGCTACACGATCCATCTCCTAGCCGATAACTCAGAGATAAGACATGGCCAAGATGTTACCGTCACTACCGAGAACGGAAAGTCTTTCACTTGCACAGTCCGCTTTGACATTGAGGTAAAATAAGATTGGTGAAGATAAAGGATTTTTTGCAATGTGAGCTAATTAATTGTAAAAGAGAGTGGTGCTGACTCGTGGGTAATATGTGAGTGTTGTTTACAGTGGTCTCATTTCCACATAGCTAAAGATAAGCACATTCATGTAACCCATACGCTAAATTAAAGTCTCTTACATGTAAAGTATTTAAATAGATAGAATAATAGTGTAATGCTTTATCTGGGTTTCCCTGTTTATATTGGCTGCTTCTGACTTCGTGTTTCTTGTAATCTAAACAGATGAGTGCGGTTACCGTCATTCCAGCCACTAAAAGCAGCAGAGGGAAGCATTGCAAGTCCTCGAGAAGCTGAGTGTGTCATGGGCTGAAGATGTGTATGATCCTCAAAGAAGAAGATAGCTTGAACAAGCTTCACGAAGATCATCTCCAAGGGTGACAAATGCCTTCTTTGGAAATCCTTTGAAGTAGAGAGAACCAATGGTGTCTTAAGGAAGAGAAGGCGATGGAACTGTGTGATTAAAGTAAGTAACATGACTTCCTATTCTTATAGATTTTGCCATGAGTTGATTGGTTTAGTTGGAAAAAATCAGGTGGCTAAGTGGACATTAAGCAAAGGCCAAGGCGCTACAATGGGAACATACGATACCCTCTTATTGGCATTTGATATGGATGAAAGGGCTGATGAGGCAGAATCGTTATGGAACATGATTCTGCACACGCATACACGATCCATCCCAAGATGCTTGTTCACTGAATGATAGCTTCGTATGCTCATCATGACCTTCAATATAATGTTATCAAGGTAAATCAGTTGTCTTGCTTTTTAAATTTTAGTCAACTATAAACTCTCTGCAAACATATATGACTTGCTATTGAACTCATTTCTTTCGTTTTTCTCTTTCAGGTGTTTGCGGACATGGAGGAGCTGAAGGTGAGGCCGGATGAAGATGCATCGAGGAGAGTGGATTAAGCGGAAATTCTGGTACTTAAGATGGTCATGCCTCCACAGTTTGATTCAGAAAAACACAAAGACTTGCTAGTTTTTTACAAGCCTTGTTGTTTGTCTTCTTGTAATCTATCCCTTTGTCTTCTTGTTTCACTTCAACATCACTTTCTCATATATCATATATGTTAATAAGAATTTTAAAAGTTTTGAAATATTTTATTTAGAGTTTAGGGTGTTGTAGTATAGGTTTAGGGTTTAGGGTATTGGAATATAAAGTTTAAAATTCACACTTAAACATTTTTAACCCTTAATCATAAGTACTAAATTATTAGTTGCATATTATTAAACATAAACATTATATAATATACATAAACAAATCCAATAATTATAAAAAGAATTCAAGTATAATTATTTTCTTCTTCTAAAACTTTAACTATATACCCTAACATAAACCCCAAACCCTAAATATCTAAACCTTTAATTAATCATCTAAATTTGTTAACATCAAATAATATAGCAAAAAATTAACACTTGTAAAAAATTCAAGTATAATATTTTATAAATACTGAACTCTAAAACTAAATATAAGATATAATCAAAATATAACCATTTTAAAAATAAAATTGATTTTAAGTGAGTAGCATCACATAATTTGTAAATAGTTCTAAAATATATAGTTCAACTTTTATTAATTTACCTCATAGTGCAAAAGTAATCTATCTACCAACTAAAAAAAATTCAAACATAATCCTTAAATCTCATATCCTAAAAGTATAAATTGAAGTATAACTATTTACTCATCCTAAACTCTAAAATTTTAACTATATACCCTAAACATAACTCTAAACCCCAAACTTTTGAATTGAATTTTAGACGGACTCTTCAACTTTCATCAAGAGATTTAGAGTTTTGAAACATTTTATTTATAGTTTAGGGCATTGTAGTATAGGTTTAAGGTTTAGGGTTAGGGTATTATAATATATGGTTTAGGGTTCACACTTAAATCTATACCATAATGTTCTAACCCTAAACCTTAAACCTATATTCCAATACCCTAAACCCTAAACCAATACCATAAACTCTAACTTATACAACAATGTCTTAAACCATAAATCCACAAATATTTCATTAATAATATAAATAAAATATTTTATAATTTTTTAAAAAAAGATAAAAAACAAATAAATCTTCAATTTTTCCTTTGAGCGCTAACTTGTAATATTTTGACTTTGGTGAAAATTTTCACCAATTTCCCCTTCCCCCTCTCTTCCTCCACAAAAACACTCATTATCAAAAAAAAAAAGGAAACACGATTGGTTCCGGGTCAACTTCTCTTGTACCCTTATGGCCCAAAAACAAGTCTCGTTTACCCCCTTGTAATCACAATACCCTTTTTCATTAAATGAAATGTGCTTTGACTAGTTTGTCCCTGGTTCTACTCTACCCCACTACCAAGTTTGTTGGTTTAATTTTAAAAATTGTTTTAACCGATTTTGGTTCAGTTTCTCGGTTTGTTTCAATCAAACCCAAACCTATTGTAACTTGGTTCGGGTTGGGATCCAATCAATAAAAACCGTCTGTACGATAACGGCGAGAACGAAATCGCGAAATCGCCCCGAAATCGCGTATATCCAGCTCCGTCACCGGCGCCGTCGCGTTCTGACCACCATTCGCTGCCTCCGTCGTGGGGCTCCGTCACCATTGAAACTACCAATTGAGTATAAATGCATTCCAGAGGTAGAATCGGTGTGTATTTTGTATAACAAGTAAAACCGGTATAAATGGTACAATAAGTACAACTAGTAAAGCTAAGAATCGTACTGTAAAACCGGTATAACTGAGGACAACTTGCGTAAAACTCGATGTGTCTCTGTTTTTCGAAGTGACTTGTAATGATGCTCATCATCTTTCTTGGGTTTGTAGTGCGATGGCTTGTCTTCCTTCTTTGTCCCCTGCATTAAACGGAGCATTAAACGCAGAGGACAAAGAAGGAAGAGAAGCCGTCGCTCTACAAACCCAAGAAAGATGATGAGCATCATTACGTCTCTTCAAAAAACAGAGACTCACAACGATTGGGTCACCGAAGCCGGCGAACCGTCACATCTCTGCGTCTTATGGACGCTACCCAAACAAATTATGGGTCTATAAATACAGATAAGTTATGCGTCTCTCTCATAACCATTTTCCACACAAAATAAGTTCTAAAAGCAGAGAGAAATTCATTTCGAAAAACAGAGAGAATTTTGAAAAACAGAGACTCACCATGGCGAACAGGAGATCGATTGTATCTCTTCAACAATTTTCGATCGAAATCCTCTCCAAGATCTTACAGAAAGGCGAGAAAAATTCCGGCGCCGATTACTGCAACCTGAGAAAAACATGCAGAATTATGAACGAAGCCGGCAAGAGTCCTGAAGTCCTCCGTTCTCTCTCTCTCTCTCACCTCTGGTGAAAAATCCTCTCCATGCGTATGAGCACATGGATTTTCTGAACACATGCCTAGACAATGAAAACTGTGCGGCTAACTTCGTGCAAGGTATCCTCAATAGTTTTACTTTACCATTTTAATCAGTTTTACCGGTTTTACATCAATAGTTTAACTCAGTTTTACCGGTTTTACATCAGGTATCCTCTCATACTTCCAAGAGGGTGATGTGGAAAGCGGAATGTTATATTTTCACAATGCCGCCCTTGGAGAGGGCTAGGATGAGATTCTGGAAGCTGCTTACCTATGGGGTGTTCTGCGCTTCCTCCACGACGATCCTCTAGAAGGTCCATTGGAGAAAGTTGCTTTCCGTGACTGGCGGGAAGATAAGGAGGATTTGGTGGCCCACGTTTGGAAGAACTTGAGGAGGATACTGTCGTGAAGAAACCGGTCTACATGCAAACATTGCGGAACAGAAGGCCCCCTGCATCTTGCCATCTTCTGGATATGGAAATCGACTGTCCGGATTGCTTCATGTACAAACGGGGCTTGAAGTTATTCTACATGAATCAATATGTTCCTTATCTCAATTAATTTCTTTTCTCGTACTCTGTTTTTTTTTTAATTTCTCGGCTATGTAGTACTCTTTTTTTTGTTTTTAAATTTCTCGGCTATGTCTCCATCATTTTCCAACAAAATCGAATTCGGTAAAAGTGTGTAAAACTGTGTGCAAAACTGTGAAAAACTGTTGGTAAAACTGGTAAAACTGTGTAAAACTGGTAAAACGTTAAAACTGACTAAACTGGTTAAACTGGTAAAACTGTGTAAAACTGGTAAAACTGTGTAAAACGGTAAAACGTTAAAACTGTGTAAAACTGGTAAAACTGTGTAAAACTGTGTAAAACTGTTGAACCGGTAAAACGGTAAAACTGTGTAAAACTGGTAAAACGGTAAAAATGTATAAAACTGTGTAAACTGCGTAAAACTGGTAAAACTGTGTAAAACTCGTAATTATAATGATTATCATTGGAGAAAATATTTAACATATAGCTATATGTTATTTGAACTTGTACGATCACTTTGATCCTAACCATGGTCAATGGGTGATATTACACAAAATTAGATTGAGAATCACTCAATCAAGTAATTCCATAAACAATGTTCATATACTTGCAAGATCTTTTTTGGAATAACGGACAAGTAAGGAGGATAAATTTACAAAAATTAAGGGATGTAACATATTAATATGCAGAAGCATTAGATTATTAGATTAATTAAGTAAAATCAACTGTAAAACTATAAAACAAAATTTAAAGTTCCAATACAACTGATTATATTGAAAAAGAGTCAAAGTACAACTATTAAGAAATTTTGTACAACTACAAACTCCTGTAACACTATGTGTTTTTTCTAGAGCGGGAAAATTCAGAATTGACCAAATATCTGGCGGGAAAATATGAAATTGACCAAATTTTTAAAATTAGTACTTTCCCCTTCTCATTAGCACTTTCTCCTTCTCATTAGTACTTTTATAATTAGACTTTTAATATTTAGCTAGTTAAATATATTATATATCTTATGTCATAAATAACTAATATAGAAACAACATTTTTCCATTTTAAAGTACTACTACAAAAAGACAAACCCAACATTTTCCCAACACCTAAATCACAATCACTTACTTTCTCCTATCTTTCTCTTCCTCCCCAAATTTTTCCACCGCAGTCATTCTTTCGTCAATTCCACGAACAGTCCCAAGATTTCGGCTATATCGGTTGGGGATGAAGCAGGAGCTTGTGGTGGTAGGCCCGGATCAATCCTCGGAGCAAGAACTAGTTCCTTCTCTTTTGTTCCTCGTGCAGCAACATCTTGTTCAAACATGTCTTCAAAGAAGACCGTCTTCCCACGAAGAAGACGATTGGTCCACCCATCAACCACTATATCATTTTCATCACGATCGTCGTCTACTTCGAAGATTTCAGCCAGAAGATCTTTTTCTTCTTGCGTACTGATTAAGAGGATGCTATCAATGTCCTGACAAGGATTAAAACAATTGTTAATACAAACTTTAAAACAACAAATATCAACATTAATATTCAATTGATAACTGACCTGAGTTGTACCAAGTTCATCATTGATTTTTTCAATGGGAATTCCTGACATATCTCCTTTCTTGAACTTCGACTTGCACATCCTAGGGCACATCATGTCTGCTCCTGGGACCATTTCCTTAAATCTTCTCCCCAGTTGAGAAATCGCCTCAAACGGTAGTAGCTACAAAACAGTAGTAGTAGTTAGACTAAGTTGCAATTGAAGAAACATCAACAACCTCAATGTACGTACCTCCAAAGGGAGACAAAAACCCGGAATGGCCCACTGTGCGTCATTCTTCAGCTCCCCTTTGGATTGAAAATGACCAACCATGTGCTTTATCTCCTCCACCATGAAGTCGTAAGAAAGACTACCCCAAGTAAACGTCTTAGAATAGTCGAGGTCGATCACAGCTCTTTGAAATACATCCAAAACGTCTGGTGCACCTTTTACAGTCTTCCTTTGTCCGCAAACTATACTCGACAAGAAGAACAACAAAGCCATCTTCAATCTGTCGGTGTGAGCTCCCATTGCTACAAGCTTCGCCTTCACATCTTCATGTCTTACCGGTCCCTTACCAAAATGGTGCTTGATGAAACTCAGACTACCCCTTTCCTTGTATCCAACATGATAGTTTCAGCAGTTTAAACCACAGATCAACGCGTGTTCCCTCAGGCCATAGCGCAGAGGAACTCCATTTACAACGAACCAAAGTTCCTTTCTCTTACCGGTCTTGGCTGTTCGCAACACAAGCATCTACATGCCCTGAACCTTGTGGTTATGGTCCTTCGGCATGTGGAACAGGTGCTTAAACTGAGGATGCGACACAAACCATTCCTTCTCAGCATCATTCAGGGGCGGGGTCAAGCCTTCAAACATTTTGAACACATCCTTAAGATAACATCTTGTCCCAATCTTCAATCTCGTCTGATAGGTGCTAGTAGGGAAGGCCAATCTCTCTGGCTTCAATGGCTTGCTACTCTCATCATCCTGCAAATAACATAGATTCAAATGCACAAGAGATAAGTATGACAATACCAAACAGTTTTAACCAGTTTTACCTAGTTGCCCTTAGTTACACCATTTTTCCCGAGTTGCACCAGTTTTCCAATGTTATACCAGTTTTTCCTAGTTACACCAGTTTTCCCTAGTTATACGAGTTTTCCTTAGTTATACCAGTGTTCCGTAGTTATACTAGTTATCCATTGCAAGTTTTCCCAAAGCAGTTATCCCTATTTCTACTAGTTTTCCACTGCATTACCTCCGAGTCGGTGTCAGTTTCCCATTCGGAAGAAGATTCTCCAATCCTTTCATTGGCGATAGCCTTGTACTTGGAAAGGTTTGAGACTGCAGCCGGAGTTGGGGTCGGAGCAATGGTCATCTCCTTGTCCTTGGAGATGTTTGATACTGACGCCGGAGTTGAGTTGGGAGTTTTGGCCGCCGCTGGTACTCTAAATCCTTCTGCTTCAACTTCTTCTTCTTCAGAATCTTCTTCTTCTTCAGAATCTTCTTCTTCAGAGCTTCCATCTTCGTCTCCAGAAGAGCTCTCTTGGTCATCATCGACAAAAACAGGAAGCGAAGGGCAAAGCGAAGCCGGTTCGACCCTCTGAACCATAGACGCTTCTTCAGAGCCCGAATCATCTTCTTCAGAGCCCGAATCGTCTTCTTCAGAGCCCGAATCGTCTTTGGATCTCTCTTTTTGGGTATTCCTCCCTTTTTCATCATTGGCACCAACTAGAACCACCCTCGAAGCGTCCGTCTCCGGAACCTAAGAAGAAGAACCTGCCACCACCATCGAAACCATCGTCCCCGGTGCCTGGGAAACCACCTTCTTCAACTTCTTCGAAGGCCTCGCAGCCGGGTCATTGGGATCATTCGGGTTTTCAAGTCTCTTTACCGGAGCATTGCTCTTCTTCGGCGATTCCGCCGCCGGATTCGACTCATCCTCCTTTGTCTCCTTCCTCGAATGCCGTGTTTCAACACCCATTTCTCCGATTATCGTGTTTCCGTTACTAGATTTCCTCTCAGTTATCCCGAGTTATTCGAGAAGGAACCGTTACGGTTTGCGTTTCAGATAGAAAAGGAAAATCAAAATGGTGTCGATTGAGGTTATAAAATGGTTGACCCGATTTTGGTGTTATCCGACCCGGGAAAATCGGGTCAATCCGCGGTTTTTAGGATAAACCGAATCGTCTCTAGTTAGGTTAAGATTTCGGTTAAGGGCGGTTAAAACTCCTGGTTTTCTCGTTATTATCCAACATTCGACTAGTTTTTTTTGTAATTTCCATTGTTTTCGATTTAAAAATAATGTTACTTAATATTCTAATAAATAGAGGGGCATATCAGATTTGTTTCGAGTACGGAGGGTCTCTCGAGACAATAATCCGGTTATAAAATGGTTGACCCGATTTTGGTGTTATCCGACCCGGGAAAATCAGGTCAATCCGCGGTTTTTAGGATAAACCGAATCGTAAACTGAATCGTCTCTGGTTAAGTTAAGATTTCGGTTAAGGGCGGTTAAAACGCCTGATTTTCTCGTTATTATCCAACATTCGACTGGTTTTTTAGTAATTTCCATTGTTTTCGATTTAAAAATAATGTTACTTAATATTCTAATAAATAAAGGGGCATATCATATTTGTTTCGAGTACGGAGGGTCTCTCGAGACAATAATCCATTGGTTCCTCTCTTCTTCTTCTCTTGTCTCTAGTTTCTTTAACGGTGGCCATGATTTTCTTCTATTTCTACACCGAATAGTTCAAATCTAAGGCCGACAACGCCAACGGTCCTTCTCCTTCACCGGTATTTCTCCTTCACGGGCATTTCTCCTTCACGGGTTCTTCTCCTTCACCGCGACATCGGATCTCCTTCATCGGTATTTCGTTTTTGTTATTGTGCATGTGAAGTTAGGGTTTTGTCTCTCTAACTACATCTCATCGGGGGGTTCCTCAAAAGGATCCTGATTCCTCCTTCTCTCTGTCTCCATCTCTGACTCGAATGTTCATCGGATTACTTTGATTAGGGGTTTTGTAGTTGTGTTATCAGTTGATTTTAATGAATTGGTAGTTTCTGTAATGCATGTCTCTGATAAGATTTCCCTAACATACACTCAGATCTATGTTACCTCATCTTATCCAATTTCAAATCGAAGTATCCAGTATTACAGATAGACTTGAGGCAAGATTCTTGGTTAATGGCTCTCTTTTGGTAGACGAAAACCATTTTTGTTTTTTTAAACAATACTTGGGTTCACCCGTATAATTCTGCGACAAAAAATGTTAACACAATCTAAGCATTTTTTGTTCTCCAGCGTCAAATTCTAGTTGTGAAATGGTCACTGTTTCATGTTGGTACCATCTCTTTGTCGCAGAATTATAAGTGGAGCTATCATCGTAGTAATAAGCCTTGCATACATGTATATATCATTTTTACTTGAAAACTTAAGATTTTGATAGGTCTAGTAGATCACTTTTCATGGTGCTAATGGGAAACATATTCGTTTGGTTGGAGTTTCTTCGGTGATGGTGTTTCTGTCAACAAAGCACCGAACACAGAATCAAGAACTACATTATTCACACCAGTTCATAAACTGGTTAGTTGCCGGTATATCCTAAGACCTTTGTTCTGTTTGCATGATGTGTTTCTTTGTGTGTCTTAAGTTATCATTATCATTTTTTTAACCGTCTTCTGTCTCGGATGTATTCCTCATGGGCGTATTCATTTTCTTAGGTTAAAATTGCTTAGGCTTTCACTCCTAGTAGATGCCAATAATTTTCTAGAATAGACATCCGATGGCCAAATTTCTCTCTTATGGTTTTGCAGGTCCTTGTTGAGATTCCATACCCACTACTCCAGTCCCTTCTATGTACTATAATCGTATATCCAACGATCGGTTACCATATATCAGTCTACAAAATGTTTTGGAGCTTGTACACCATTTTTTGCTCGTTGCTCATCTTCAACTATTGTGGGATGCTAATGGTCTCTTTGACGCCTAACATTCACATGGCATTGACTCTACTGTCGACTTTTTTCTCCATGGTAAATCTGTTTGCTGGCTTTGTCATTCCAAAACAGGTAATCCCCCTACTCTCTCTAATCCCGTTTTTACATATGACCAAGATCCGAAGTATGTGTCATGGAACATGTGTTCTTTTGGACATTTGATCAATAATCAATAGGCTTATAGCTCTATATAACTCAAAATGTTGCTGCATCAATGAAACTTTATATCATGTATTTAAAGAAAGGATTGAAAAGAAGTTTCATACTCATGAAGACAAAACAAATGTGTTTCTTTGTGTGTCTTAAGTTATCATTATCCTTTCACAAGTTCAATATTTCTTGGTTTTGCGCCTCCATTCCTTATTCTGTATATTGGGTATGTCTCTTTACAAGACCTGGCTATAAATGAGAGTTCATTGGTTATATGGATCACAGTTATGTTCTCATGTCTTCGCTGTTTGTTTGCAGATATGAAGCTGTCTTTTACAGTGCCCTTGCTGTTATACTAATGGCATGGATATTGTTTGAGAACGCTTCTCATCATTCTAGAAAGGTAAAAGATTCATCTCTGTCAGAACAAAACACAGAGGAACATGTCGTTTTGATTCTTACAGCTTTGGCTATCATAATATGCAGAGTAAGAGAAATCCATGAACTATTCATCGTTGGAAAGCCAGATATGACAATCATGGTGTTTGGTTCTAAAGCGTTAGATATATTTGAAGTTAACGACGGGAAGCGTGAGCCTAAGAAGCATGAGGTACTAGGGAGTGTGCTAATGAGTTTGCTCATTGTAAAGGATTGAAGCATCTTCCGAAGCTCTAGCTTACTCTTAGTATATATTTATATTTTCATGTTAATGTTTCCATATAACATGTATTTGATATAATATATATATTTATGATATTGGTGAAAACATATTTTGGTTATTAATAATAAATATTTTTTTATATTTCAATTGATACATAATATTATTATTAATAATAATAATAATAATAATAATAAATGCTATCGTATATGGCAGATCTAAGATAACATCGGCAAACTATAGCATATAGAGGTGTGCTATCAATACAACTTAGAGCATTATGTCTTTGCTATTATATAACAAATATATCACACATATATAACGCTATAATATATTGTATCAAACATGGCAAGCTAAAATTAACGCTATTACATTGCAATAATAACATAGCACGAACGAAATGTTATGGTACCGGGGGGGGGGGGGGGGGGGTGGTCTATTATAGCTGCCGCTGTCAGAGCGTTTGTAGAAACGCTATCTATTACATACCATAGCTTGTATCGTGTGCTATCAATGTTGATTTTTCTTGTAGTGGAAGAGTAAGCTGCACGGGTCGTTTTTTGGGCCTAGCTTCATTTGGATGATTGCACTATGATATATCATGGTTTTTAGGACTTTCAACCATGATATATGTCTTTGTTATCGAGTCTTTTAGAATATTTTGGAGTCCTTTTATGTGTGTTTACAGGTCTAGGTACGTTTGGAGCGGATTTGGACATTATGGCGCATTTTGGAGCTATTTAGAGCATTTACCCGAGAGGAAGAGTTCACTGTCGATTTCAGATACTTGTGTCGATCGACACATCTCGTGCATCGATCGACACAGACGCGAGTCAGGCTTTTCTCGGCGGTTTAATGAAGAATTTGGAAATTGCACTTTGGCCCAGAAGTTTCTCATAATTACAAAGAAACCCCAGCCGTGATTAGATCATTATATTAGGGTTTTTAAGCCATTGTTTAGGGTACGCATTATTTTACTTTGAGAGAGTTAGGGGCTGATCTTGTACTCGAAAGAGAAGAGATTTCGAACCCCAGTTTCTTATTCTATTTTATGCTATTTGGTTTTCTTTTCATTATGATTTCTGTTTCATTGATCATGTCTGAGTAGTTTACCAGTTAGGTTTAGGGATTCTCACAGGGGATTTCATGGAATTATAGGTTGATCAATCTGTAGGGGTTCACATCTTTCTAGTTCTTCATCTAGGGTTGTTCTTAATGCTTGATCTGAATCGGCCACTTAGATTATTGATGTTAGGTTGATTTTTGCAACGAAAGTTGATTAATTAACTAAAAGAACTTAGATTAGCAATTTTACTATTCGCAAAGAAATTTGGCTTAGAAGAATTGTGAACGAAAGAACTTGAGATTAATGCTTGTTTAGAACTCTAGGATTCACAACGAAAGTTGGCTTGCTAGGTTGTTAGACATAGATAATATTCGCAACGAAAGTTGGTCTGTTATAATTCTGTGATTCTAGTTCTAGAACAGTTCCTAATTAGATTCCGATTGATTGATTAGCCTATGTTCCTGATTTCCTGAGAACTCCCTAGACTTGACGCTTTGCCTTCTTGCTTACAAACCTCTTGATTTACTTTCTGTTCTGATTTACTGCTTATTTTCTGATTGCTTCCTAGCTTAATTCGACGTTCTATAATCTATCGCAAGATCTTGAGTCTCTGTGAATTCGATACCCTATATACTACTAGTTCACGTCTGTGCACTTGCAGTGTATATCTAGGGATTAAAACCTGATCGTATCAAGTTTTTGGCGCCGTTGCCGGGGACTCTTTTGAGTCTTCGATAGATTTAACCTAGGGTTTAGACTAGGTTTTTCGTTTTTGTTTTTTGTTACTGATTTTTCGTTTTCTTGCGTTTCAGGTACGCCTAGAATCGCACTGCATCGATCGACACGGTCCTGAGTGTCGATCGACACACGTTCGCGATTTGCATCGATCGACGCTCTCCCTGCATCGATCGACACACCTGCGTGAACATATCAGTTTATGACTGATCGTGACTTGAGAAGTAATCTGGATAAGGAGCTCGTGAATCTTGAACTTAAAGAGCTTGCAAAGCTAGAGAGAGAGAACATGAGAGCTCAGAAACCAGTGAAGATGGCCAACGCAAATCCTTTGCCATTGGTTCTGATTCCAGACGCTGAAGGTGTTCTGAGAGACCCGCAGAAAAATCCACGCAATGCTCAAGGACAGATGTTGGATGCTGAGGGTAAAGTGATTGAGCAACAGGTTGTTCAACATGAACAAGGAGCTCAAGGTGGAGGAGTAGAAGGTGGACAAGGAAATCCACAACCAGAAGACCCACCTAGAGCACCTGCTCAACCTGTTAGAAGGACGCTAGCTGATTACAATCGCCCTGATGAGTTCTATGCTAATAGGTCTGCGATTGTACCTCCTGCGTTTCCGCGTACTGACTTCGAGCTGAAGACCTCGTACTACACACTTGTGGGACAGCGAGTCTTCAGCGGATCTCCACATGAGCATCCTATGGACCACATTGAGCACTTTGAGTCTATAGTCACTGGGATGAAGCACAATGGAGTGACTTATGACTACTTACACTGCAAGTTTTTTCCTCTCTCTCTTGTAGGAGAAGCTGCTGATTGGCTAAGTCAGATTCCACTCGGGACTTTGACTACTTGGAATGCAGTGAAGTAGAAGTTTCTGAGGCACTTTTATGATGATGCTCGCTCCGATCAGCTTAGACAGGATCTCTTGACCTTCAAGCAAGGATCTACAGAGCCTTTTAAGACAACCTGGGTGAGATTCAAGAGATACCAGAGAGATTGTCCTCATCATGGTTTCTCTGAGGTGCAGCTGTTGTGTATCTTCTTCAGAGGAGTTGATTTTGTTGGAATTGTGTCCAGTAATCTCGGTACTGTCTCTAGAAAGTAAGAGTATGTCAATGATCAGACATAAGTCATATAATACTGGGGGTCATGATGGCTTGCTAGAGTCCGCTCATGATCTATAAGTCTTGGACTTATTGCCTTTATTATATGATCCCATATGGGTCACACGCCTAAGCTAACGGGAAAATACGAAGGAACGGTTTAGCAGAAGTACGGTAAAAGTGCTAGGCATTTACTGTACTTAGAGAGTATAAAGGGCCTGATTAAATCCATGGGATTTAATCAGAACTGAGAATTGGGCCCAAAAGCCCATGAGAACTAAAGGGAGTTTTAATGAATAAAACTTGACCTAAAGCTCTCCAATTCTCTTAAGCTCCTGCGCCTCTTTTCTCTCTGTCTGCGGCCTCTCTCTGCTCGGTCTAGCAGCCAAATTCCCGGTGTGCGTGTGTGAGCCTTTGGAGGATCCATCTCTTGGTGGTTCTGCTGATCTCTGACCTATACCATCTCTTTCCGCTGCATAAACAGGTATAAGGTGAGATCCATTAAGTTTCTATTCAAGAGAACCTAGATCTGCATGTTTAGGACTGTTTAATCTGAAGAACTGAATCAGGATTAACACCAAAAACATCCTTCAGTGGTATCAGAGCTATTGGTTCTGGTTTTTCTTGTTTAGATTCATGTTTAGGATTGTTTTTTCTTGTTTAAAAGTGTTTTGAATCAATCTACTGATAAGAGAAATCACTTAAGCAACAAGGAATTGAAACCTAAACAAACTAAAGAAAATCGCATGACCAAACTATATGATTTGGTATGCGTCGGTTTGATGATGCACGGACCGATCGCTAAAGGATCGAGTCGCGTGATCATCCGACCGCGAGACGAGGATCGATCGGCCGAGTGGATCACACGGTGATCGTGTCCCGGCAGTCTCGAGAGTCGTCCCGATCGGTGATGATCGTGCGAGAATGGACCGAGCGGATCGATCAAACGATCGCGGTCGATCGTCCAGCATCGTCCCGATCATCCAGCGTCGTACCGCGTCTCGATCGCTCGGCGATCGCATGACGCATGACCCGAGCCATCCTGTCCCGAGTGTCCCGAACGATGGTCCCGTCCGGCTGCCGTCTCGATCTCGGATCGATTGCGTGCGGCTTGACGGCTGACGTGATCGCGTGAAACTCACGATTAGGTCGTGATCGGTTCACGTGATCAATCGGTTCGTTTCGGTTTTAAGGTTCGGTTTAAAATTTGATTAAAATTAAACGTCTCGGTTTAATAAACAGATTTAATAATTTTATTAAGTTCTGGTTAAACCGGGATAAGAAATCCAAAGTCGAAAAATTGGATTTTGTGCCTAAACCAGGATTTTCTAATTTGATTTGGTTGGACCAAATAAATTGAGAAAATCCGGTTTAGTAAATAACCGGTTGACAATTGTGGTCATCGTAGTAATTAAAATTTGGTTAGACCAATTTTAATGAACCAGACCGGTTATGTCATTTAATTGGACAATTGGGTCATGTCTTGGACATGGACCAATTCTTGGGCCTCGGGCCAAGAAGTTAAAACAATTGGGCCAATTATTTGAGTCTTATTCTTCAGATTAATTTAAAATTTATTTTATAAAGTTATAAAAATCGATTTTAAATTAAAGTTTCCGAAATTTTGAAATTAGAAAGTTTCTTAAAATAGAAGTTTCTAGATTTGCGGGTTTTGGATTTTAAGAAATTTCTAAAGTTAGAAAGTTTCCGTTTTTAGAAAGTTTCCAATTTTAGAAAGTTTCCAAAAATAGTAGGTTTCCAAAAATGGAAAGTTTCCCAAAATAGTAATCTTCTATTTTGGGAATGAATTTTAATAAACCTACGAACCTCAAATAATATCAAGCGTTGGATGTCTTGTCCAGGCTATGTCAGCTGTCGAAGCCCATTCAATTGTATTCATGGCCTTACAGTGTGAGGGTGTCTACTTTTGCGTAGATAAGACGGTTTGTGATTCATAAATGTCATTGGGAGTCCCAGACATTAATGATTACATGACTGTATAGTCTGGTTTTCTTGACTAGGCCATCGGGAGTCCCGGGCCTTGAGACATCAGAGTGGATTGGGCCTCGGGCCCAGATTCAAAACCAAGAGTTATATCACGGATATAATTAGCCGACATAGGGCTTACCGATATAAGCTAAGGTTGGGTGACGGCCAGTGGCCCACTTTAATCTTAGTTATATGTGGATCTTGGAATCATTATATTCTACTGAGGGTAACTGATGTTATTGAATATAATGCATGATTAATCATATTAAATTAATACGGGATTAATCATATTGAACATATTAACTAAAATTCTTTTATCTTAAATTTCAGTTATGACTAGCACAAACAATCAAAACACTTTCTCGATCCGGTCTGTCCTTGAGATGGACAAGCTGAACGGATCGAATTTCTTGACTTGGTCGCGGAACCTGAGGCTAGTCCTCAGACAGGAGAGAAAGGACTATGTCCTTGAGAGAGCTCTCCCCGTGAGGATCGGGTCCAATGCTTCTCATGCAGTATATGATGCTTGGAATAAGCATTATAATGATGCGGTAGATGTGCGTGGTCTGATATTGGCTACCATGGACTCAGACTTGCGGAAGCAATATGAGAACATGGAGTCGTCAATAAAGATGATCAGCAGCCTGAAATTGAAATTTCAGGAGCAGATAAGAGTGGAGAGATACCAGTTGGTTAAGTCTCTCACTAGCTGCAAGCTACCAAATGATCATCCAGTGAGTCCTCATGTCAGTAAAATGATGGGTTACATTGATAACTTGAGGAAACTGGATTATCCAGTTAGCCAAGAATTGGCAACTGAGATCATTCTGCAGTCACTGCCGTCAAGCTATGATAAGTTCAGAAGGAACTAATCAAGAAAGGCTTAACGAAAACGCTGACTGAACTGCATGATATGCTCAAGACAGTTGAGCCAAACGTGAAGAGTACCCTGTACAATCTCATGAATGAGAAGGGTAGGTTTACTAAACCTAATGCTGACAAGGGTGAAGACAAAGTTGTCCAGATTTTGAATCATGGCAAGCGTGTGTCTTCTGAGCCCGAATCAGATACCTCTTACGTTGGTAAGTGCTGCTACTGCAAAGAGACTGGGCATTGGAAGAGAAATTGCATTAAATTCATGGAAGATGATGAGGAGTTGAAGTTGATGTATGAGACTACTTCCTCAGGTATTCATGTTATTACTTCAAGTTCTGCCTTATAGGTATTGGATACTGGTTGTGGCACTGATATTTGTTATAATATGCAGAGCCTGGGCAACAGTAGAACTTTGAAGGAAGGGCAAGTGAAACTACATGTCTGGAAGGAGCTTGGGATGCTGCCTCAGCCGTAGGGTTTTCACTTATAGATCCCTTTGAGGCTTGGTTTTGTATTAAGTAATTGCTACAATGTACCTGCTTTAAGCAGAGTTGTCTTTCATTTTCTTGTAAGAATTTGAATGTTTTTCATTTTGATAAAAGACAAGTTTTGTTCTTTTGATCTTAATGAAATATTAATTGTAGCACCCTATTCAAGGAATGGGTTTTATATCTTAAACCAAAGAGTGCCTAAATGTAACATAAATACCGAATGGTTTAAATCTGATGAATTAAACCGAATGTTTCTTGGCATAAATGTTTTGGTCACAAAGAGTAAGTCGGATTCAGAAACCCCATAGTTATGGACTTTTGGGCTCATTTGAACGGATATCTTATGAGACTTGAATTCTGCTTACTGGACCAAGAGACAAAGGGCCCATCTTAGCAAAGCTAGAGAAAGGCCCAAAGGCTTATTGGAGATTGAACATACTCATGTATGTGGTCCGATGAGCAGTAATGCCAGAGAAAATTTCCTGTACTTCATTGTCTCTACTGATTACTTCAGTGAGTGTGACTGTGTTCATTTGATGAGACACAAGTCGGAATTCTTTGACATGGTCGAAAGAGTTCCAGAATGAAGTATAGGATCTGAATGACAGAAGTATTAAGACTCTGGATCAGATCACGAGTGAGAATACTTAAGTCATTGATTGTGTGATCATCTGAATGAGTGTGAAATCGTTTCACAGCTCATTTCTCCTGAAAACCTGAAGGTGTTTCTGTGAGAAAGAATCAGATCTTATTAGAAATGATTAAAGATGAGTCACACGAATCTTCCATGATATTTTTTAAGAATAACGCTCTAGAAATATCTAAGTTTACGCTGAAATAGTTCCACCAATATCAGTTGAAAGACACCACGTAAATGTGGACTGGAATCGATCCAAATTCGTCTTTACTGAGTATTTGTAGTTGTGCTACTTCGCTGGTTGTCCTAGGGAAACCAAGGCTTGTTACTTTTACGTCCATTCTGTTTTCTAAGAAGGGAAGTTATTTTCCAAGAAGAACAGTGGGAGTAAAAGTATAACTCGAAGAAATTCGAGAAATACAGGAGGCTGCTCAACCTGTTGAGGGAGAGCAACGGATGGATTTACAGATTTCTGTAGAATCTACACCTGTAGAGCCTGAAGTTCGCAGATATGAATGAATCAGTTACTAATCCGAGAGTGATTTCTCGTCATTAGTTGAACCTGATGATCATTGAAAGTTCGCATGATCTGATGATCATTGAAAGCGACGAATCTGCGAAATTCAAAGAAGCGATAGTGAGCCCGGACTCTCCGAAAATTACATTTTTTGTAAGTTAGCTTCATCGATCCATTCATGGATGGAAGCAAACATATCGGAGTTGGAATCTTCGTTCTGTTGAAGTAGTCAAGGTTTTGACTTGAACAGGAACGAAATGGAACTGTGCGTTTACTAATAGATAAGTGAGAGCGATGTTGCATTTCTCATATTGTATGTCGATGACATACTGATTCTCGGAAATGACGTCCAAATGCTGCAGTCGGTAAAGGACTGGCTTGGGAGTTGGTTCTAATGATTGACATGGGTAAAGCCACGTATGTTCTTGGATTTTGGATCTAAAGATAGAGATCCGAAAGAGCTGGTAGGACAAAGTCAGGATTCTTATCCCGACAAAGTCCTACACGTTTTCAGCATTCCAAGAAGGGTTTTATGCCAATGTCACATGGCATTACATTAAGCAAGACACAGTGTCCTACGATAACTGCTGAGCTTAAATGCATGGATAAGATTCCATATGCGTCGGCAATTGGATCTATCATGTATGCCATGAAACGTACTTGTTTGATGTTGTTTTAATGTTAAGCAAGACAAGTAAAGACCAGTCAAATCCAGCAAAGAATCACTGGATTGCCGTAAAGAATATCCTAAAGTATTTAGGAATACTAAGGAAGAATTCTTGATTTACGGAGAAAGTGAGGTGCTACGAGTCGGTAGAGTCTAAAGGCAAGTTTCCAACGGACAAAGATGATTTCCGGTCACAGTCCGGTTATATCTTGTGTCTGTCTGGCGGTGCGAGGCACTGTTGCTGACTCCATGACTTAAGCTGAACATTTCGCAGCTTTGAAAGCGGCGAAAGAGGTTGTTTGGAAAGAAGAGTTCGTCACTGAACTTGATGTGATTCCCAGCATAGATGAGACTAGCTGCACATCAGAGGTCCAAACACCTTGAGAATAGGTATAACCTATTCCGTGAGATAAATGACAGAGATGTTAAGTAGATCAGCAAGTTTCAACGAATGAGAACGTTGCTAATCTATTAACGAAGCCACTCCTGAGGCCTAAGCACGAGTCGCGGACTGTTGCTGTAGGATAAGTGAAATTAAGATGTAGTCTTAATTTCAGTGGGAGTTAATAAAGGGCTTTATTTAGTTATTGATATGTTCTTGTAAAACATTTTATGATGTTTATTAAAAATTATTATTTCAAGATTATTTTAACTGTGATGAAATAATCGTTCCAAAGTGATATGAACCATTTTATAGGTCATCGAAGTAAGTGACTTGATCTTGAGTTATCAAAGTCATTTAGCTTGATCATGAGACCCTATATTTGATAGATGGCTTATATCATCATGTCCCTAGTCGAAGGTTGTTGAAATTGGAACACCAACAACCGCGTGAGACTAGATTGGTATGTGACTTATGACAAAGTCTCAGTGTGTCATAGATGCGCGGCATCAAAGTCAGTACATAGGTGTATGTTGGGAACATACGACCGGACATGACCCGCTTAAGAGAACTCTTCAGGATATTTATATCTGTGTCATAAGAGATTCTCACTACGACTATAGAGTATAGTCCTTAGACCTGAGTTCGCATGCATGTGACTGCACATGGACTAATGCACTTTGATCATTGTCTAACGCTGTCGTTCTGCGATAGTTATAAGGACCTTGTTTGGGTGTATTACGAAATGAGTAGTTTACAGTGATGGAACAAGACGGGATTTGTCCCTCCAATATAAATGGAGTGAATATCTCTAGGCCAATCGGAGATTTGAATACTGGAAAATGCATGGCCATGCTCAAACGGACTTTCCCGAGTCGTTTGGATTGTCAGTATCAAATCAGAGTCCGATGAACAAGATTAGGCTTTATAAGGATGACACCAATCTTGCCTTATGACAAATCGAGATATTGTGACAAAAGGATTATGAATACAGAGATTCCAGTACAAGTGGGAGATTGTTGGAATTGTGTCCAGTAATCTCGGTACTGTCTCTAGAAAGTAAGAGTATGTCAATGATCAGACATAAGTCATATAATACTGGGGGTCATGATGGCTTGCTAGAGTCCGCTCATGATCTATAAGTCTTGGACTTATTGCCTTTATTATATGATCCCATATGGGTCACACGCCTAAGCTAACGGGAAAATACGAAGGAACGGTTTAGCAGAAGTACGGTAAAAGTGCTAGGCATTTACTGTACTTAGAGAGTATAAAGGGCCTGATTAAATCCATGGGATTTAATCAGAACTGAGAATTGGGCCCAAAAGCCCATGAGAACTAAAGGGAGTTTTAATGAATAAAACTTGACCTAAAGCTCTCCAATTCTCTTAAGCTCCTGCGCCTCTTTTCTCTCTGTCTGCGGCCTCTCTCTGCTCGGTCTAGCAGCCAAATTCCCGGTGTGCGTGTGTGAGCCTTTGGAGGATCCATCTCTTGGTGGTTCTGCTGATCTCTGATCTATACCATCTCTTTCCGCTGCATAAACAGGTATAAGGTGAGATCCATTAAGTTTCTATTCAAGAGAACCTAGATCTGCATGTTTAGGACTGTTTAATCTGAAGAACTGAATCAGGATTAACACCAAAAACATTCTTCAGATTTGTGGTATCAGATGGCTTTAGATGCTGCAAGTAATGGAAATTTCTACACTAAATCTCCAGAAGAAGCCAATGAGCTTATTGAGAACTTGGTCACTAGCAATAGTGTCAAGAATGCTGATATGGAGAGGATGAAATCTGGTGGAAAAGCTGAAAATTCCCAGATAGCTGAGATGAACTTGCTGGAAAGGTCTCTGAAAGTGGATGTCCAGGAGATTAAGGATGTTAATTACATAGCTGGAGCTGGTTATCAAGGTCAGAGGTATGGAAATCAGCAAGGACAGACTTCAAGTTTCGCACCAAAGTCTGCATTTCAGAGACCTTTCCAGCAGAACAGCTCATTTACTAGAGATTATGGTGCTTCATCATATCAGCATGTTCCTCCTAAAAATGAGCAGAATGATAAGATGATGGGACTCTTGGAACAGCTCTTGGAAGGACAGCAGAAGAGTACAGTGGACTTCAATGGAAAGATAGATGCTTTGTACCTTGTTCTTAATGGGAAGATAGAAGCTATAAGCACTCATGTGAAGAAGCTAGATGTTCAGGTTCAGCAGATTGCTGGAGCAGAGCAAAGGCAAAATGGATCAGGAAGAGCTGAACATAATAAATTCGTCCATGCTGTGATCACAGGAGATGAAATTGACTTGTTGGAAGAAGAAGAAAGCATAATCTCGGATTTTCTGGATGAATATTGTCTGTCTGAGACAAGCGTCGATCGACACACTCTTGATGTCGATCGATGCATCCCCGATACGTCTGATGAAACTGCTAGAAATTGCCTTGTGTCGATCAACACATCTTATGCATCGATCGACACAGATCGCAGACGGGACCAGAAACCTGCAACAGTCCCAGAACGAGTCTATACGCACTCTGATCCATATCCTAAGGCTCCTAAGTTGTCTAAACAGGAGCTAGACGTGGCTAATTGCATGAAAGTGATAGAAAAGAAGCTGATTCAGATTTCAGAGAAGCTTCCAGACCTAGGAACCTTTGTGCTAGACTGTTCCATCTCTAAGGACAGATTCAAGCATTCTCTGTGTGACTTAGGATCTGGTGTGAATCTCATGCCATACTCTGTGGCTGTGAGATTGGGAATGATGGATTTCCAACCTACTGGGATATCTCTTATCCTAGTTGATCGTTCAAAGAGGTATCCATAAGGATTTCTTGAAGACATTCCTGTCAGAGTTGGAAACTACTTGATTCCAACGGACTTTGTAGTGCTAAAGTATAACATTGAGCGAGCTGATCCTTTGCTACTTGGTAGACCTTTCTTAGCTACTGCTGGAGCAGTGATTGATGTGAGACATGGACTGATTGATCTCCATCTGGGAGATAAGCCTTTGAAGTTCAAGATGGATAAGCTGCAGAAATCCACCATAGATGGACAGAGCTTCAGTGTGGAAGTGGAACCAGAGAATCCTATTGGAGAAGAGCAGATGGCAGTTCATTCTGAACTTGCTCTAACATCTTCAGATCCTGCAACTGCTCTTAAGCAGAAAGCTCCAGATCTCTCTCATCCACCAAAGCACGGGTATGACTCTTCTAAGCTCAAACCTCCTAATCACCGCATTGCTTTAACTGCAGGAAAACGCAGTATCCCACCCTCGCTTCGCTCCCAACCTTGTTCTCTTCGCTCTTTTCTTGGGAGGTCTCATGATCCGAACGCTTATACGCCACCTTGGCTGAAGATGAAGGAATTTCTAGCAGATCCTAATCCAATTAGGCAATCCTGGTCTGAATTCCAAGCCTAGGATCTAGGGTTCATGTAATTGAATCAATGGGATCTCAGAATTACCTGGTGATTAGCAGCGGAAGTATTAGCAGATAATCGAGATCACGAAGCGCCTCAAATGCTGCGCCTCTACTGGTATCCACACGCACACAAACTGAACAGGAGGGATGCTAGTGCCTATAGAGATCCAATCTCTTCAGAGGTTTCTATTCAAGTTCTGGTGGCTGTCAATTAGGTTAGGGACGAGTTTAGGTTGACCATATATCTTATATATGTCGGCTTAAACCACAACGGAATTAACCAACGATTAAACCGAATTAATCTGATTAATCCGCGAGTGCATCGATCGATGCACTCTCTGCAACGATCGATGCTGTCCCAGAACATTGATATCGAATGCATATCAAATATGCATTCACCAGATCATTACATTAATGATCAACCTCGTCTTTAACGTCCAGTTTGCTTAGGTGTGTGACCCTGTAGGATCATATAACACTAGCAATGAGTTCTAAACTCATTGATCATAAGTGGCTTCTAGCAAAGCATTATGACTACCTAGTATTATATAATTGTCTCATATCGACAATACAACTATCACTTAGAGCAAGTACAATAGATTTTAGGACATTCCCAACAATCTCCCACTTGTACTGGAATCATCTATTCCCATAATCCCTTCGTCACTATATCTCGATCTAGCATAAGGCAAGAACCGTGTCATCCTTATTGAGCCAAGATCATGTTCATCGAACTCCGATTTATACTGACAAGACAAACGACTGACAATCACCTCGTTTGAGTGTGGCCACACATTTCTCAGTATCAAATCTTCGATGGGCCCTGAGATATTTATCTCCTGTTATATAGGAGGGACAAATCCCATCTTGTTCCATCCCTGTCTCTTCACACGCTTCATGATACGCCCAATCAATGCCTTTATAGTCACCAGTTACGGCTGACGTTTGACAAGGTTAAAGCGGACCAATTCACATGTAAGAAAACATGATGAACTCAGGTCTAAGGACTATACTCTATAGTCGTAATGAAAACTCTCATGACACTTATATAACTATCCCGTAGAGTTCTCATCAGTGGGTCATGTCCGATCCTGTGTTCTGCAACACATATCTATGTGATTGACTTTAATACTCTTATTAATGACTCCATGAAACTTAGTCATCAGTCACCTCACATACTAGTCTCACGCGGTTGTTAATGTCCCATCTTTAACAACCTTGACCAGGGACCAATCATAATTTATGTCATTTATTATATGTAGGGTTTCATGATCAGGTCACATACTTGATGACCTATAAAATGTCATAAATTACTTTGGGACTATTATTTAATAACCATTATTAAATAGTACAGATGTCAGATTTCAATAACATAATCAAATTACGTTTATACGAACATCATATCATAACTAAAATTAATAACAATGACTCCCACTAAAATTAAGATCACATCTTAAGACATCTAATGCCTTTAGCAGTAGCCTGACCCTCATTCGCCCTTGCTCAGCGTGTGTCGAAAGACACTGCGTCTTGCTAAGAGTAATACCAAGAGTCATTTGCACGAAGCCCTTCTTGGAATCCTGCATATTGGACATGTGCAAGGCCTTATCACTATAAGTATCTTGACACAATCCAATTAGCTTATCCAATCTATCTCTATAGATTCTTATTCCAAGAATGTATACGGTTTCTCCCATAATTTTATCGAAAAACAACTTTCGAATCAAGTCTTAACAGACTGAAACAATGGAACTTCATTTCCGAGAAGTGGTATGTTATCAACATACAATACCAGAAATGCAACTGCGTCCCACTAGTCATCTTGTAAACATTCGGTTCCTCTTCATTTCTGATAAAATCAAACCTTTTTGATTACTTTATCAAAACGAAGATTCCAACTCCGAGATGCTTGCTTCAATCCATAAATGGATCGATGAAGCTTGCATATCTTCCTAGCTTCATTAGGATCAATGAAAACTTCAGATTATGTCATGTACACATTCTTTTCCAGAATTCCATTAAGGAAAACTGTTTTCACATCCATCTGCCAGATCTCATAACCATTATGAGTGGCGGTTGCTAGGAGAATCCGAGTGGACATAAGCATGGTGTCTGGGAATAGGTTTCTTCATAGTCAATACCATGAATTTACTTGAAACCTTTTGCCACCAACCTAGCTTTGTATATCTGAATATAACCATTTTCGGATTCAGCGGCTTTCAGCCATTTTCGGAGTCAAGGCCCATCATTGCTTCTTCAAAATTCGCAGGCCCGTCACTTTCAATGATCAGTAGACCACGGCAATTGGTTACGAGAAATCCATATTTCTCGGGTTCGTGACGGATCCTTTCGGATCTGCGAGCTTCAGTTTTCTGTAAAAGTCGCGCACACATATCTCATATGTATACTTTTACCACGACCTAATTAACCAAGATTTAAACCGTAGTTAATTAAGTCATAAACCAAGATCAATATTTGGTTCGCGATCTGTGTCGATCGATGCAACTGTTGTGTCGATCGACACTTCTTCAGAAACTCGCCATTTAAATGTATATCGAATATACATTCACCAGATCCTTTATAAAATCTAGGCACCACAGGTGCAGGTTCTACAACTCTTTGTAGATCCAACTGCTGCTCTTCCTCATCAGGTTGAGCAGTCTCCTGTGATTTTCGAATTTCTTCGAGTTGTACTTTTACTCCCACTGTTCTTCTTGGAAAGAAGGTCTTTCTCAAGAAAACATAGTTCCGAGCAACAAACAATTTGTTCTCGAACTGGTTGTAAAAGTAACTTGCCTTGGTTTTGTTAGGACAACCAATGAAGTAGCACTTATCAGATTTGGGTGTGAGCTTATCAGAGATTAAACGTTTTCTATAAGTCTCGCAACTCCAAATCTCCATGATGGATAAATCAGAAACATTTACATTCCACATCTCATGTGGTATCTCTGTAACTGAGTTTTGATGGAACTCTATTTAAAGTAAACTCAGACATTTTTAGAGCGTATTCTTAGAAAGATAATGGAAGATCTAAGTGACTCATCATTGATCGAACCATATCTAATAAAGTCCGATACAGGAGGAGTGAATTGTGAAACACTTTCACAATCTCTCAGATGATCACTAAATTCTTGACCTAAGTATTCACCTCCATGATCTCATCGTAGAGGTTTAATACCTTTGCCAAATTGATTCTGTACTTCATTTTGGAACTCTTTGAACTTTTCAAAGATTCTGACTTATGCCTTATAAATAAGGCATAACCGTACCTTCTGAAATTATCAGTAAAGGTAATGAAGTACTGAAAATTTCCTCTAGCATTTGCGCTTATCGGGCCATGTACATCCGTATGTATAAAGCCCAATAATCCTCTGGCCCATTCATTTTATCCGTTCGTTCGCAACCTGTATCGATCGTTGCATACATGCATCGATCGACACTACCTTTGTTGAAAAGGGCCTCTGTCGTTTTCCAATAAACAAGATTCACTTTACTCATTATGATTCATAATCAAATGAGCCCAAAAGCCCATCACTATGGAGCTTCTGAATCTGTTTCTCATTTATTTGGCCCAAAACGACAATGCTAGAAAGAAGTTTGATTCGTATCATTTGACTTGAATCTCTTGGTATTTATGTTATAGTTAGGCACATTCTGGTTTAGAACATAAATTCCATTCTCTAATGGATTGCTACTATAAAGTATATCACTGTAATCAATTGAATAACACTTATTCTTCACTTGAAAACTGATATCCTTCCATATCCAAACAATGAATAAAAATAATCTTTCTGCTCATAGCAGGTACATAGTAGCAGTTTTAAGTTCAAAACATGCCATAAAAGGAAAAACAAATGAAATACTCCTACGGTTAATGCAGCAACTCTTGCTCCATTCCCACTCATAGGTCCACTTGTCCTTTCTCCATAGTCCTACTTTTGCTCAGGCCCTGCATATTTTCACAAAATATGAGTACCACAGTTGGTATCCAATACCCAATAAGTAGGACTATAAGAAGTAACATTTACTTCTATAACATAATACCTGAAGAAGAAGTCTCGTACGTCTTCTTCAGCTTCTCATAATCTTCCAAGAATTTATTGCAGTTTATTTTCAAATGCCCATAACCATTACAATAATGGCACTTAACATCTTCGAAAGGACTGGTTTTAACCTTAGGAGCATGGCCAGACTCGCTTGGATTCACAATCGAGCTCGTCTTGCCATCACCTTTGTTCTTACCAAGTTTCTTAAACTTTTTACCCTTTTGTACCATAAGGACATTTGGGGTGTCCTTCTTGATGTTAGGTTCAGCAGTCTTAAGCATCCCATGCAATTCAGTCAACGTCTTCGTCAAGTTGTTCATGTTATAGTTCATAACAAATTGATCATAGCTTGACGGCAGTGACTGCAGAATGATGTCAGTAGCCAACTCTTGGCTAATGGGACAGTCCAGTTTCCCCAGGTTATCAATATAACTCATCATCTTAATGACATGAGGACTAACTGGTTCGCCCTTTGGTAGCTTGCACTCAATCAGATACCTTACCGTCTGGTATCTCTGAGTTCGTGCCTGCTCCTGAAACATACTTTTCAGGCCAGTGATCATCTCTTTTGGCGACTCCACGTACTCATATTGCTTCTGCAATTCCGAGTTCATGGTAGCCAACATGAGACAACTCACATCCACCGCATCATTAGAATGCTTATCCCAAGCATCCTTTTCTGACTGCCAGGCATTGGCTCGGTACTTCTTGGGGATAACTTTCTCAAGGACATAGTCCTTCTTCTCCTGTTTGAGAACAATTCTCAAGTTCCGATACCATTCAAGAAAGTATGATCCATTTAACTTGTCCTTCTCAAGGACGGATCGCAAGGAGAAATTGTTACGAAGGTTTGTGCTAGACATAGCTGAAAAACAAGGGAGGTTTTAGTTATGATGTTCAAGAAATGAGAAGTCTTAACTATTAAGAAAACTCGCATTATATTCAAACTATGTTTCCTCAGATGAATATAATGATCCAAGACCCTTACTTCACTAAACTTGAGTGAGCCACTGGCTATCACCCAAATTTTAGCTATCTAGGTAAGCAACAACCTTGCTAGTTATATCCAATATAACTCTTGGTTGTGGATTGACATCTCATGTCAAATCCACCTGATGTCTCTGAGCCCAAAACGATTTTGATGGCCCAGTCAAGTAAACCAATCTCTTCAGTCATGTAATTGTTGATGTCTTGCACTGCAAGTCCATCAACACGATTACCTTCTGTCTTACTCATGAAATTATGGACATCTTGCACTGCAAGTCTATCGCACAATTAGATGGGTCTTGGCAGTTGACAAGATTGGAAAGACATCAAGTATCACTTGATATTTGGTTGAGGAACGGAACCATTTAAAACGTTAAGTTTTATTATGTTTTAATTCTTCTAATTAAATGATTTGTCTTGGTTTGGTTCTGTGGCTTCAGGTTCCATAACCTGAACCATCGAATCTGATGTCGACCGACACTACTTTAGTGTCGATCGATTCAGATTAACCAAAACCAATCTGCGATAACCGATCAATCCAATTGATCCGGTTTTGAGTACCGGTCGGTGTCGATCGATGCTACATTAGCATCGGTCGATACCAACCCAATCGTAATAAACCATTCTTAGCGTTTAACCATCATTAACCAAGCTCGATAACCGGTCCAATCCAATTGAACCGATTCATCAATCTCGCAAGGTTTGTGTCGACCGACACAACTCTTGTGTCGATCGACACTAGGCGAAACATAAGTTTTATTCGGGTTTTCACCCTGCATCGATCGATGCCGTATTGGCATCGATCGACACCATGCGAAAAACCCTAAATTTTATTCGGGTTTTCGCCATGTGTCGATCGATGCCGGATTGGCCTCGATCGACACCATGCGAAAAACCCTAAACCGTTTTTCGAACAAAACCCTAAACTAGGTTACTTTGATCAAAAACGAGTTTTAGCATGCTTGTATCAATTATACAAAGATCCAGATTCAACCAATCTAATCAACATGCTACAGATTCAATGGAACCCTAAAGCTCTGATACCACTGAAGGAATTTCTAGCAGATCCTAATCCAATTAGGCAATCCTGGTCTGAATTCCAAGCCTAGGATCTAGGGTTCATGTAATTGAATCAATGGGATCTCAGAATTACCTGGTGATTAGCAGCGGAAGTATTAGCAGATAATCGAGATCACGAAGCGCCTCAAATGTTGCGCCTCTACTGGTATCCACACGCACACAAACTGAACAGGAGGGATGCTAGTGCCTATAGAGATCCAATCTCTTCAGAGGTTTCTATTCAAGTTCTGGTGGCTGTCAATTAGGTTAGGGACGAGTTTAGGTCGACCATATATCTTATATATGTCGGCTTAAACCACAACGGAATTAACCAACGATTAAACCAAATTAATCTGATTAATCCGCGAGTGCATCGATCGATGCACTCTCTGCAACGATCGATGCTGTCCCAGAACATTGATATCGAATGCATATCAAATATGCATTCACCAGATCATTACATTAATGATCAACCTCGTCTTTAACGTCCAGTTTGCTTAGGTGTGTGACCCTGTAGGATCATATAACACTAGCAATGAGTTCTAAACTCATTGATCATAAGTGGCTTCTAGCAAAGCATTATGACTACCTAGTATTATATGATTGTCTCATCTCGACAATACAACTATCACTTAGAGCAAGTACAATAGATTTCAGGACATTCCCAACAGAAGAGACATTCACAGAGACACTCAAAGTCTCTATTGAACCCACCATAAGTCCGATCTCCTTTCCATAGTCAAGCTATTGACTTTAAACAAGCGCTGAGTGGGAGGCAACCCACTGTTAGGTTCGTTTTTCTTTTCATTTTTAGTTTTGATTTTGTTGCTTTGATTTTCTATTTTGGTGTGTTCAAAAGCGTGAGAAAACATGCATATTCTCCTTGCATCGATCGACACCCTTGTGGCATCGATCGACGCGGACCGACGACAGGCAAGTGTTCTGACCCTTTCTCGGACTCTCTTAATTCAGATTTTTCTTCTCACCGAGCCTAAGCTTGAGACCACTGGGGACAGTGTGTTTCAAGTGTGGGGGAGGTAGCTACTGACGCACCACTTTTTGTTTTCTTAGAGTCAGTCCAAAATTGTTTTATTGAGTCAAAATTGAGTAGGAAACAAGGACTTTTTGAAAAGATTACCACACTTGCAGGAACTTAAGTAACCAATTGATGATTTGCAGATGATCTATGACTAGAAAACCCAACACGGACCAGCCTACTGAGGACACCCATATCACTTCAGGTATTCAGAGAATCCATTACTTGACTTCACCTTTAACTTTACTTAATTTTATTACCTATGGGATTGGTATACTTTGGATCGTATTCCTCTGTTGGTTCCGACACAACTTGTAAACCTGTCTGATTATGGTCCCCTTCTCCCCTGCCTTGAAAGAAAAAAAAAAGAGATAAACTGAGGGTAAGCTAGTAGCTTCGAAGTGGTCATGGGAGTGGTAGAGACCTCTATTACCTCCTGTGCATCCATGGAAACATGTCCAAAGTACACCCTTATAAGGGAAGAGCACTGATAGAAAAAATAAAATGATACCCAGTGGGGAAAAATCAGTGCTAAGGAAGGGAAAAGAGAAGAAAGGAACCAGAAACAACAGTTGAGTGGTCAGATGATAACAGAGTAAGAGTCCATGTGTTCTTTGATCGATACCCCATATGTGAGACCGCACTTAATAGCTTATAGAAGTCACTATGGTGAATTTGGATGCTCTGAATGTGATTGTGGAGTTTACTCGGGATAGTTGCTAAGTGTGGGGGAAGTATATGTTGGTCTTGATGTCTGCAGATTCATTTTCATGTGGCTTACTAAAGGGAATCTGAGTGTGGTGCTCCTACGATGAAACGAGTTTCTGAAGTTTTCAAACTTCTTCTTCTGATCTTGGTTTTCTGTTTGCTTGAGGGCAAGCAAAATCTAAGTGTGGGGAAGTGGATATATCATGGTTTTTAGGACTTTTAACCATGGTATATGTCTTTGTTATAGAGTCTTTTAGAGTCTTTTAAAGTCTTTTGGAGTCCTTTTATGTGTGTTTACAGGTCTAGGTACGTTTGGAGCGGATTTGGACATTATGGCGCATTTTGGAGCTATTTGGAGCATTTACCCTAGAGGAAGAGTTCACTGTCGATTTTAGATACTTGTGTCGATCAACACATCTCATGCATTGATCGACACAGACACGAGTCAGGCTTTTCTCGGCGGTTTAATGAAGAATTTGGAAATTGTAGTTTGTCCCAGAAGTTTCTCATAATTACAAAAAATCTCCAGCCGTGATTAGATCATTATATTAGGGTTTTTAAGCCATTGTTTAGGCTACGCATTATTTTACTTTGAGAGAGTTAGGGGCTGATCTTGTACTCGAAAGAGAAGAGATTTCGAACCCCAGTTTCTTATTCTATTTTATGCTATTTGGTTTTCTATTCATTATGATTTCTGTTTCATTGATCATGTTTGAGTAGTTTAACAGTTAGGTTTAGGGATTCTCACAGGGGATTTCATGGAATTATAGGTTGATCAATCTGTAGGGATTCACATCTTTCTAGTTCTTCATCTAGGGTTGTTCTTAATGCTTGATCTGAATTGGCCACTTAGATTATTGATGTTAGGTTGATTTCTGCAACGAAAGTTGATTAATTAACTAGAAAGAACTTAGATTAGTAATTTAACTATTCGCAAAGAAATTTGGCTAAGAAGAATTGTGAACGAAAGAATTTGAGATTAATGCTTGTTTAGAACTCTAGGATTCGCAACGAAAGTTGGCTTGCTAGGTTGTTAGACATAGATAATATTCGCAACGAAAGTTGGTCTGTTATAATTCTGTGATTCTATTTCTAGAACAGTTCCTAATTAGATGCCGATTGATTGATTAGCCTATGTTCCTGATTTCCTGAGAACTCCCTTGACCTGACACTTTGTCTTCCTGCTTACAAACCTCTTGATTTACTTTCTGTTCTGATTTACTGCTTATTTTCTGATTGCTTCCTAGCTTAATTCGACGTTCTATAATCTATCGCAAGATCTTGAGTCTATGTGGATTCGATACCCTATATACTACTAATTCACGTCTGTGCACTTGCAGTGTAGATCTAGGGATTAAAACCTGATCGTATCACACTACATTCATATGAGAGTACAACCATCCCTTCCTATCTTTGATTGCCTCCGATAGAAACTTGTTGTACTGAGGTACCAACAAGAAGGAATCAATCAAGGGCATAGTAACCTTCAATTTCTTCATTTGTCTATCAAGTGGGGCCTTGTATTTCTCTTTGGAATTGTTTCTTGAATCTACCCGGGAAGGGTAGTTCAGGTTCATATGGTGGTAGCACAAACACACTATCCTTCTTCTTAGGTCATTCACTGATCCTTTTATCGGGTGTAGCCTTTCCATTATTCTTGACAACTTCTCCATCATTCACTTTGTCATGCTCTGAATTTTCACAATTCACCTCCCAACCTTTGTTCAATTTCCTCACTGAGAGTAAAAGACATCTTAGTTGTGGGAAGATTTCTTCATTGAAACTCTCTCCAAATCCTCAAAGTGATTGCATTAATGTATTCCTTGGGTTCTTTTTAGCTTTACAGGGAAAAGTCCCTTGAGGTCTAGAGGTTGAAGAATTCTTGTTCTCCATATTAGTAACTCTAGATGTCAAGTTTTTGAACTCATTCTTAAAGTCTCTTACTCCCGCTTTCCTGATTGCTTTCCCTTGTAGAAATTGTTGCATAATTCCCTTAAGTTCAGATTCTAGAGTGGAAGAAGTATTTGTGGTGCAAACCCTTGTGGATAAAATTGTTGCTTAGGTTGGAACCCTCCTTGTTGTTCTTGGAACGTGTTCTTTAGGACAAAATCTTGTTGGTTTTTACAGGGAACAGAAGTCCTTGGTTGATTAGATGGGGCAAAGACTTGTTGTTTTCCTCTTTTTACATTGCCTTGTTGTGAAGGATAAACTTGATCTTGTGGGTTTGTCATATTTGGATTCCTATAGGAGAAATTAGGATGATTCTCATAGTTGTTGTTAAATCCTTTGTTGTCTCCTCCTTGTCTTGCCACAAAGTTTGCCTCCTCTTGGTTTGTATCATGCACAATTCCATCTTGGTACATTTGTCTTTCATCAAAATCTGCAACAAAGTGCTCCGATTTTTGTGTGGATTGGAGAATCTTATCTATCTTCTCATGGAGTGACTTGATCTCTTTTGCATGCTTCTCCTCAAGGATTATAATTCTTCTTTTAGAGCGGTCATAGTCTTAAATGTAATTTCCATCGCTTGTTGCCAATTTCTCAAGAAGCTCTATTCCTTCTTCAACTCCTTTTGCAAAAAAGTTCTCATTACTTGTTGTGTCAAGTAACAATCAGATTTTTGGATGGACATCTCGGTAAATGTTGCTGAGGAGTGTTTCTTGGGAGAAGCCAAGATGAGTATACTGAGTGATGTACCCCTTGAACCGTTCCCAAGTCTCGCTAAAGTTTTTGTTGTTTCATTGTGCAAAAGCCGAGATCTCGTTTTTGAACTAAGTTGTGCAGGAGCTTGAGAAGAAATTTTTGAGAAAAGCCTTATTTCATTGATCCCAAGAGGTGATCTAACCCTTAGGTAGGTTCATCTCCCATAGATGTGCCTTATTCCCGAGAGAAAAGGGGAATAAACAGAACTTGTGCCTATATTCAGAAACTCCATTGATCTTTGTTGTCCTACAGATTATATCGAAATGATCGAGATGATCTTGTGGATCCTCCAATGTCAATCATTGAATTTTTTTGCTCTGGACCATTGAGATGATTCTGGCCTTGATCTCAAAGTTGTTGTTGGCTATATGAGGTGGAATGATGCCTTGTCAGTTGGCTTGTGTATTTGGTTCGTCAGCCGCTCCTATTGGTTTCTCTCTCCTAGTAGGATGAACCATTTTCCTTTGTCCTTGACCCACATGCTCATTATGTTCCTTCTGATCATTATAGCCATGTTGGGAATGTCCTGAAATCACACTTGTAATCACTCTAGAGATAGTTGTGTTGTCGAGATTAGACATTCGTATGATACTGGGTAATCATAACGCTTTGCTAGAAGCCACTTATGATCTATGAGTTTAGAACTCATTGCTAGTATTATATGATCCTACAGGGTCACACACCTAAGCAAACTGGATATTTAATATGGGGTTGATCATTAGTGTAATGATCTAATGAATGTATATATGATATGCATTCGATAACAAGTTTCTGAGGTTGTGTCGATCGACACAGAAAGTGTGTCGATCGACACAGATCGCGAACCAAATTGCAGAATTTGGTTTATGACTTAATTAACCACGGTTTGAGTCTTGGTTAATCAGGTCATGGTAAAAGTCAATATATATATATATATGATATATGGTCGACTTTTACAAGGACTAGACCTAATTCACAGCCACCAGAAAGAAACTGAAACCCTCTGAGAGATCTGATCTCTAAACGGCACTAGCATCCCGTCCGTTCCAGTTTGTGTGCGTGTGGATACCAGTAGAGGCGCAGCATTTGAGGCGCTCCTGATCTCGTGTTCCTGACCATATTTCCGCTGCCTGTATTCGAGGTAAACACGAGATACTCTTTAGATTCAAGCAAATTGTAAACTCGAGATCCGGGCTATGAACTTTCTAGGTTGTTTAATAGAGATTAATCAGCACCAAGTTCCAACAAGCCATGTTTCCCCTGAAATTACGCTGGTTCATTCTCGTGTTGATACATAACCGGTTTATCTAGATGTACAGCTTCATTCTGAGCCTCAATCTCTGAACCCAAACCGAGCCTAACCATGTGAGCTACCCTTATATGTTCTCTTCTTGCTCTTTCTAACTCCCTTTCCAATGCCCTGATATTGTCAACCATTTCCACTCGATCAGTTAAACCGCAGCTTCTAGAGTCAAAGGAGATGACCAAAGAGGCTATTAGTAACAAATTAAGGTAAAGTCATATTTCTAATGTTTAAATCAAATCTCAAGATGGCAACAGTTCCAAAATGATAGTAAAACATTTTTGTTCTTTGATTGATTCCCCAATCCTACAAATGTTGTTTGAGTAATTGATGTATCAATCCATACTTGGGATGATATCAACTCAATAAAACAAGGAGTATGCTTAAGTTAAATTCAATCAAGAGTTTCAAATTAAGCTCTAAAGACAATTTAATACTAGAGTGATTAACAATCAAGAAAGCAGACCAAATCAAGATAAGGCTTATCAAGTGATAAGATTAAAAGACTAAAACAAGATTAAAAACAGAACAAGAAGAAGCAAACAAAGATAATTCAAGTACTTGATTAAAGACTAAGCCTTTGGGTCAATGAAATTGATCTACGTGACTAAGTATTAAACCAAGATGCTAATCACAATAACAAAATGCTAATCTTTAAGCTTAGGGCACTAATCCAAGTTAATACACTCTCATGTCATTAACCATATTCTAATCATGCATTAATAATTAACTTTCATTAGTTCACCAAAAGCAAGCATGCATTAATCACAAGTCTTAATAGCCACTAAACACTTTACACATAAATTCTCATTTGCTAAGAATATAAAGCTCTTATAAGAGCCAAGTAAGCATTTCATCAAACACCTTGTGTTCGAGAAAGTACCCAGGTTCTAGATTTAGATTAGCTAAGTCAAATCTAGCATTAAACACATCATATGAGAAAGTAAATGACAATCTTAAGCCCTAAGCATCAAGTTCTAACACCTAATCACCCTAATCTTCCTAACCCAAAAGCTCAAAGAGAGACTACTCACTAGTCTTCATACTAACACAATAATCCATGAGGATAAAATGCTAAGACAAATATTAGAGAAAGATGATAGAAGAAATCAACAAACTTGCATTAAAATGGAAATTTCCCAAAAGTGTTTAGAGGTTTACACAAAGGATAAAGATATGAAAGATAATTAGGGTTTCTTGCCCAAAACTACTTATAGAAGTCTATTTTTGATTTGGGTCGTCCCAACAAACCTGGACCAACCCAGAAATAAGTGGTAAAAAAGCTTGGCCAAAATAAAAGTCAGCAAGAAAATAGCCTCGCCAGTGGTTGCAGTTTGCCCGCGACGCCAACGTATGGCAGTCTCCAAAACGCTCACGGTCTTGTTATGTCTGCGGTGCAAACCGCTATGTTTCTTGAGGTTGATCCCTGACTGTTGTCCCTAACCGCAAGATGAACGATAAAAACCGGGATAAGATATTTTATGTAATTACATCAGTTATGCAATCTGCTTCTCAAACCGCGACCCTCTCAGACCCTTGCGGTCTGCTCTAAACCGTTGGGTCCCTTTTCTCGCCTTTCTCTTTTGTTCTTCACTCCATTCAGCCCCAAATGCTTCCAAATCACCTAAGTAGCCATCCCACACATGAAAAGGACAATTCCTATGAAAAATGCACCTAAATAAAGACTAAATATGAGTATATGTAAATAAGATCAGAGTTCCTTCTTGCATGATCAACACGGAACACGGAAGAAAAGGACCAGAGAAAGAACTAATCCAGCAAGTCATCATCGACGAATCAGATGCAAGCAAGTGTGTAGGCATCGGCGCAGAATTGCCAGACGACATCAAAAGAGAACTGATCGCCTTCCTACAGCAAAACGTTACAACATTTGCGTGGACAATGAAGGACATGAAGGGTATCAATCCAACCATTACAACTCACGAGCTGAATGTCGATCCAACTTACAAGCCCGTCAAGCAAAAGAGGCGAAAACTCGGCCCTGAAAGAGCTAAGGCAGTCAACGATGAAGTAGAGAAGCTACTTGAAGCCGGCTCAATCCAAGAAGTCAAATACCCCGATTGGTTAGCAAATCCAGTGGTCGTGAAGAAGAAAAACGGGAAGTGGAGAGTATGTGTCGATTTCACAGATCTCAACAAAGCTTGCCCCAAGGATAGTTTTCCGCTGCCGCATATCGACCGACTTGTTGAGGCAACGGCCGGGAACGAATTGCTATCATTCATGGATGCGTTCTCAGGGTATAATCAAATCCTCATGGGCCTTCATCACAGAACGCGGCACATATTGCTATAAAGTCATGCCTTTTGGTCTCAAAAACGCCGGCGCCACCTACCAGCGGCTGGTAAACCGGATGTTTGCAGGACAACTCGGCGCGACAATGGAGGTTTACATCGACGACATGCTAGTCAAATCTCTGATTGCCTCTCAGCATGTCGGCCATTTGAAGGAATGTTTCAACATCCTTAACCGGTACGGCATGAAGCTCAATCCAACTAAGTGCACATTCGGAGTAACATCAGGAGAATTCCTTGGATACGTGGTAACCCAGAGAGGGATAGAAGCCAATCCAAAACAGATCACAGCTATAATCGACTTGCCATCCCCCAAGAACACTCGAGAGGTACAACGCCTTACTGGCCGCATAGCCGCCTTGAACAGGTTTATATCCCGGTCAACGGATAAATGTCTGCCTTTTTACGAGCTTTTACGAGGGAACAAAAGATTCGTGTGGGACGATAAGTGTCAGGAAGCATTCATCCAGCTCCAGGACTACTTGTCGAACCCGCCGATACTGTCTAAACCCGAGAATGGTGAGACATTGTTGCTTTACATCACCGTCTCAACGACAGCAGTCAGTGGCGTACTAGTACGGGAAGATCGAGGGGAACAGAAGCCGATCTTCTACGTTAGCAAAACGATGAACGGAGCCGAAACCAGGTATCCTGCAATGGAAAAACTGGCTTTCGCAGTCGTCATCTCGGCACGGAAGCTGCGACCATATTTTCAGTCATATCCGATTGCCGTATTAAGCAGTCAACCTCTTCGAACGATACTTCATAGCCCAGGGTGTAGGATCTTATGGTGTTAATCCTGATTCAATTCATCAGATTAATAGATCCTAAACATGCCAGATCTAGGTTCTCTTGAATAGAAACAATATAGATCTCACCTGTTACCTTTTATGCAGCGGAATGGGATGTAATAGGTCAGAGATCAGCAGAACCACCAAGGGATGGATCCTCCAAAGGCTCACACACGCACACCGGAAATTGGCTGCTAGACCAGACAGAGAGGAGGCCGCAGAGAGAGAGTTGGGAGGCGCAAATCAGCTGAAGAATTAGAGAGCTTTAGGTCAAGTTTTATTCATTAAAACTCCCTTTAGTTCTCATGGGCTTTTGGGCCCAATTCTCAGTTCTGATTAAATCCCATGGATTTAATCAGGCCCTTTATACTCTCTAAGTACAGTAAATGCCTAGCACTTTTACCGTACATCTGCTAAACCGTTCCTTCGTATTTTCCCGTTAGCTTAGGCGTGTGACCCATATGGGATCATATAATAAAGGCAATAAGTCCAAGACTTATAGATCATGAGCGGACTCTAGCAAGCCTTCATGACCCCCAGTATTATATGACTTATGTCTGATCATTGACATACTCTTACTTTCTAGAGACAGTACCGAGATTACTGGACACAATTCCAACAATCTCCCACTTGTACTGGAATCTCTGTATTCATAATCCTTTTGTCACAATATCTCGATTAGTCATAAGGCAAGATTAGTGTCATCCTTATAAAGTCTAATCTTGTTCATCGGACTCTGATTTGATACTGACAATCCAAACGACTCGGGACAGTCCGTTTGAGCATGGCCATGCATTTTCCAGTATTCAAATCTCCGATTGGCCTAGAGATATTCACTCCATTTATATTGGAGGGACAAATTCCGTCTTGTTCCATCACTGTAAATTACTCATTTCATGATGTACCCAAACAAGGTCCTTATAACTATCGCAGAACGATAGCGTTAGACAATGATCAAAGTGCATCAGTCCATGTGCAGTCACATGCATGCGAACTCAGGTCTAAGGACTATACTCTATAGTCGTAGTAAGAATCTCTTATGACACAGATATAAATATCCTGAAGAGTTCTTATAATCAGGTCTTGTCCGGTCGTATGTTCCCAACATACACCTATGTACTGACTTTGATGCCGCGCATCTATGACACACTGAGACTTTGTCATAAGTCACATACCAATCCAGTCTCTCACGGTTGTTGGTGTTCCAATTTCAACAACCTTCGACTAGGGACAGGATGATATAATCCATCTATCAAATATAGGGTCTCATGATCAAGCTAAATGACTTTGATGACTCAAGATCAAGTCACTTACTTCGATGACCTATAAAATGGTTTATATCACTTTGGAACGATTATTTCATCACAGTTAAAATAATCTTGAAATAATAATTTCATTAAACATTAGAATGTTTTACAAGAACATATCAAATAACTAAATAAAGCCCTTTATTAACTCCCACTGAAATTAAGACTATATCTTAATTTCACTTATCCTACAGCAACAGTCCGCGACTCGTGCTCAGGCCTAAGGAGTGGCTTCGTTAATAGATTAGCAACGTTCTCATTTTGTTGAAACTTGCTGATCTACTTAACATCTTTGTCATTTATCTTACGGAATAGGTTATACTTATCCTCAAAGTGTTTGGACCTCTGATGTGCAGCTAGTCTCATCTATGCTGGGAATCACATCAAGTTCAGTGACGAACTCTTCTTTCCAAACAACCTCTTTCGCCGCTTTCCAAGCTGCGAAATGTTCAGCTTAAGTCATGGAGTCAGCAACAGTGCCTTGCACTGCCAGACAGACACAAGATATAACCGGACTGTGACCGGAAATCATCTTTGTCTGTTGGAAACTTGGCTTTCAGACTCTACTGACTTGTAGCACCTCACTTTCTTCGTAAATCAAGAACTTATCCTTAGTATTCCTCAAATACTTTAGGACATTCTTTACGGCAATCCAGTGATTCTTTGCTGGATTTGACTGGTCTTTACTTGTCTTGCTTAACATCTAAGCAACATCAAACAAGTACGTTTCTTGGCATACATGATAGATCCAATTGCCGACGCATATGGAATCTTATCCATGCATTTAAGCTCAGCAGTTATCGTAGGACACTGTGTCTTGCTTAACGTAATGCCATGTGACATTGGCATAAAACCCTTCTTGGAATGCTGAAAAACGTGTAGGACTTTGTCGGGATAAGAATCCTGACTTTGTCTTACCAGCTCTTTCGGATCTCTATCTTTAGATCCAAAATCCAAGAACATACGTGGCTTTACCCATGTCAATCATTAGAACCAACTCCCAAGCCAGTCCTTTACTGACTGCAGCATTGGGACGTCATTTTTGAGAATCAGTATGTCATCGACATACAATATGAGAAATGCAATATCGCTCCCACTAATCTATTAGTAAACACACAGTTCCTCTTCGTTCCTGTTCAAGTCAAAACCTTGACTACTTTAACAGAACGAAGATTCCAACTCCGATATGTTTGCTTCCATCCATGAATGGATCAATAAAGCTAACTTACACATAGTGTAATTTTTCGGAGTCCGGGCTCACTTTCGCTTCTTTGAATTTCGCAGATTCGCCGCTTTCAATGATCATCAGATCATGCGAACTTTCAATGATTATCAGGTTCAACTAATGACGAGAAATCACTCTCGGATTAGTAACTGATTCATTCATATCTGCGAACTTCAGGCTCCACAGGTGCAGATTCTACAGAAATCTGCAAATCCTTCCGCTGCTCTCCCTTTACAGGTTAAGCAGCCACCTATATTTGTCGAATTTCTTCGAGTTATACTTTTACTCCCACTGTTCTTCTTGGAAAATAACTTCTCTTCTTAGAAAACAGAATGGACGTAAAAGTAACAAGCCTTGGTTTCCCTAGGACAACCAGCGAAGTAGCACAATTACAAATATTCAGTAAAGACGAATTTGGATCGATTCCAATCCACATTTACGTGGTGTCTTTCAACTGATATTGGTGGAACTATTTCAGCGTAAACTTAGATATTTCTAGAGCGTTATTCTTAAAGAATATTATGGAAGATTCGTGTGACTTTGTCGGGATAAGAATCCTGACTTTGTCTTACCAGCTCTTTCGGATCTCTATCTTTAGATCCAAAATCCAAGAACATACGTGGCTTTACCCATGTCAATCATTAGAACCAACTCCCAAGCCAGTCCTTTACTGACTGCAGCATTGGGACGTCATTTTTGAGAATCAGTATGTCATCGACATACAATATGAGAAATGCAATATCGCTCCCACTAATCTATTAGTAAACACACAGTTCCTCTTCGTTCCTGTTCAAGTCAAAACCTTGACTACTTTAACAGAACGAAGATTCCAACTCCGATATGTTTGCTTCCATCCATGAATGGATCAATAAAGCTAACTTACACATAGTGTAATTTTTCGGAGTCCGGGCTCACTTTCGCTTCTTTGAATTTCGCAGATTCGCCGCTTTCAATGATCATCAGATCATGCGAACTTTCAATGATTATCAGGTTCAACTAATGACGAGAAATCACTCTCGGATTAGTAACTGATTCATTCATATCTGCGAACTTCAGGCTCCACAGGTGCAGATTCTACAGAAATCTGCAAATCCTTCCGCTGCTCTCCCTTTACAGGTTAAGCAGCCACCTATATTTGTCGAATTTCTTCGAGTTATACTTTTACTCCCACTGTTCTTCTTGGAAAATAACTTCTCTTCTTAGAAAACAGAATGGACGTAAAAGTAACAAGCCTTGGTTTCCCTAGGACAACCAGCGAAGTAGCACAATTACAAATATTCAGTAAAGACGAATTTGGATCGATTCCAATCCACATTTACGTGGTGTCTTTCAACTGATATTGGTGGAACTATTTCAGCGTAAACTTAGATATTTCTAGAGCGTTATTCTTAAAGAATATTATGGAAGATTCGTGTGACTCATCTTTAATCATTTCCATTAAGATCTGATTCTTTCTCACAGAAACACCTCTAGGTTTTCAGGAGAAATGAGCTGTGAAATGACTTCACACTCATTCAGATGATCACACCATCAATGACTTAAGTATTCTCACTCGTGATCTGATCCAGAGTCTTAATACTTCTGTCATTCAGATCCTATACTTCATTCTGGAACTCTTTCGACCATGTCAAAGAATTCCGACTTGTGTCTCATCAAATGAACATAGTCACTCTCACTGAAGTAATCAGTAGAGACAATGAAGTACAGGAAATTTTCTCTGGCATTACTGCTCATTGGGCCACATACAAGAGTATGTTCCAGGTCCAATAAGCCTTTGGGCCTTTCTCTAGCTCGGCTAAGATAGGCCCTTTACCTTTTGGTCCAGTAAACAGAATTCAAATCTCATAAGATATCTTATCAAATGAGCCCAACAGTCCATAACTATGGGATTTCTGAATCCGACTTACTCTATGTGACCAAGACTTTTATGCCAAGAAAAATCAGGTTTAATTCATCAGATTTAAACCAATTTGGTATTTATGTTATTTTAGGCACTCTTTGGTTTAAGATATAAAACCCATTCCTTGAATAGGGTGCTACAATTTACATTTCATTAAGATCAAAAGAACAAAACTTGTCTTTTATCAAAATGAAAAACATTCAAATTCTTACAAGAAAATGAAAAACAACTCTGCTTAAAGCAGGTACATTGTAGCAATTACTTAATAAAACCAAGCCTCAAAGGCATCTACAAGTGAAAACCCTACGGCTGAGGCAGCATCCATAGCTCCTTCCAGACATGTAGTTCCACTTGCCCTTCCTTCAACGTTCTACTGTTGCTTAGGCTCTGCATATTATCACAAATATCAGTGCCACAACCAGTATCCAATACCTTTAAGGTAGAACTTGAAGTAATAACATGAATACCTGAGGAAGTAGTCTCATACATCAACTTCAACTCCTCATCATCTTCCATGAATTTCATGCAATTTCTCTTCCAATGCCCAGTCTCTTTACAGTAGCAGCACTTACCAACGTAAGAGGTATCTGACTCGGGCTCAGAAGACACACGCTTGCCATGATTCAAAATCTGGACAACTTTGTCTTCACCCTTGTCAGCATTAGGTTTAGTAAACCTACCCTTCTCATTCATGAGATTGTACATGGTACTCTTCACGTTTGGCTCAACTGTCTTGAGCATATCATGCAGTTCAGTCAGCGTCTTCGTTAAGCCTTTCTTGATATAGTTCCTTCTGAACTTATCATAGCTTGACGGCAGTGACTGCAGAATGATCTCAGTTGCCAATTCTTGGCTAACTGGATAATCCAGTTTCCTCAGGTTATCAATGTAACCCATCATTTTACTGACATGAGGACTCATCGGATGATCATTTGGTAGCTTGCAGCTAGTGAGAGACTTAACCAACCGGTATCTCTCCACTCTTATCTGCTCCTGAAATTTCAATTTCAGGCTGCTGATCATCTCTATTGGCGACTCCATGTTCTCATATTGCTTCCGCAAGTCTGAGTCCATCGTAGCCAATATCAGACCACACACATCTACCGCATCATTATAATGCTTATTCCAAGCATCATATACTGCATGAGAAGCATTGGACCCGATCCTCACGGGGAGAGCTCTCTCAAGGACATAGTCCTTTCTCTCATGTCTGAGAACTAGCCTCAGGTTCCGCGACCAAGTCAAGAAATTTGATCCGTTCAGCTTGTCCATCTCAAGGACAGACCGGATCGAGAAAGTGTTTTGATTGTTTGTGCTAGTCATAACTGAAAATTAAGATAAAAGGATTTTAGTTAATATGTTCAATATGATTAATCTTGTATTATACTTAATATGATTAATCACGCATTATATTCAATAACATAAGTTACCCTCAATAGAATATAATGATTCCAAGATCCACATATAACCAAGATTAAAGTGGGCCACTGGCCATCACCCAACTTTAGCTTATATCGGTAAGCCCTTTGTCGGCTAATTATATCCGTGATATAACTCTTGGTTGTGAATCTGGGCCCGAGGCCCAATCCACTCTGATGTCTCAAGGCCCGGGACTCCCGATGGCCTAGTCAAGAAAACCAGACTATACAGTCATGTAATCATTAATGTCTGGGACTCCCAATGACATTTATGAATCACAAACCGTCTTATCCACGCAAAAGTAGACACCCTCACACTGTAAGGCCATGAATACAATTGAATGGGCTTCGACAGCTGACATAGAATGGACAAGACATCCAACGCTTGATATTATTTGAGGTTCGTAGGTTTATTAAAATTTCATTCCCAAAATAGAAGATTACTATTTCGGGAAACTTTCCATTTTTGGAAACCTACTATTTTGGAAACTTTCTAAAATTGGAAACTTTCTAAAAACGGAAACTTTCTAACTTTAGAAATTTCTTTAAAATCCAAAACCCGCAAATCCAGAAACTTCTATTTTAGGAAACTTTCTAATTTCAAAATTTCGGAAACTTTAATTTAAAATCGACTTTATAATTTTATAAAATAAATTTTAAATTAATCTGAAGAAAGACTCAAATAATTGGCCCAATTGTTTTAACTTCTTGGCCCGAGGCCCAAGAATTGGTCCATGTCCAAGACATGACCCAATTGTCCAATTAAATGACATAACCGGTCTGGTTCATTAAAATTGGTCTAACCAAAATTAATTACTACGATGACCACAATTGTCAACCGGTTATTTACTAAACCGGATTTTCTCAATTTATTTGGTCCAACCAAATCAAATTAGAAAATCCTGGTTTAGGCACAAAATCCAATTTTCGACTTTGGATTTCTTATCCCGGTTTAACCAGAACTTAATAAAATTATTAAATCTGTTTATTAAACCGAGACGTTTGATTTTTAATCAAGTTTTAAAACCGAGCCTTGAACCGAACCGAATTGGTCACGAACCGAAACGAGTTGGTCGTGACCTAGCCTCTCGATCGTGCACGACCAGCCGCAGCCGCACGCGATCCACGATCCAACGGACGGCCGAGCCTCACGTGATCGGGACGCAACGGGACAGGCTGACGATCGGACGAACTCGGGACGGGACGATGCTCGGCGTGAGGTGGACACGATCGCATTGATCCATGCTCAAAGCACGTGATCATCTCGTCGATCGGATCATCACTCGCCGTGAGCTTCAAGCGATCGGCATGATCACGCGATCGATCCGCGATCGACCCGTGCATCAAGCGATCCGCTCGGCAGTGATCATGCGATCGATCATGGATCGACCCATGCATCAAAACCGTCGGCCGATCACAAAAAAACATGTCATATAGCATGTTTTGCGATTTGATTAATGTGTTTAGGGTTCAATTCATGTTTCTTAAGTGATTTATCTTATCAGTAGTTGATTCAAAACACTTCTAAACAGATTAAACAACCTAAACATGAATCTAAACAAGAAATCCTAAGAACCAATGGCTCTGATACCACTGTAGGATCTTATGGTGTTAATCCTGATTCAATTCATCAGATTAATAGATCCTAAACATGCCAGATCTAGGTTCTCTTGAATAGAAACAATATAGATCTCACCTGTTACCTTTTATGCAGCGGAATGGGATGTAATAGGTCAGAGATCAGCAGAACCACCAAGGGATGGATCCTCCAAAGGCTCACACACGCACACCGGAAATTGGCTGCTAGACCAGACAGAGAGGAGGCCGCAGAGAGAGAGTTGGGAGGCGCAAATCAGCTGAAGAATTAGAGAGCTTTAGGTCAAGTTTTATTCATTAAAACTCCCTTTAGTTCTCATGGGCTTTTGGGCCCAATTCTCAGTTCTGATTAAATCCCATGGATTTAATCAGACCCTTTATACTCTCTAAGTACAGTAAATGCCTAGCACTTTTACCGTACATCTGCTAAACCGTTCCTTCGTATTTTCCCGTTAGCTTAGGCGTGTGACCCATATGGGATCATATAATAAAGGCAATAAGTCCAAGACTTATAGATCATGAGCGGACTCTAGCAAGCCTTCATGACCCCCAGTATTATATGACTTATGTCTGATCATTGACATACTCTTACTTTCTAGAGACAGTACCGAGATTACTGGACACAATTCCAACACAGGGCAGTCTGGCCGTCTAGCCAAGTGGGCAATAGAGTTAAGTGAGTACGACATCGAGTACAGAAACAGGAGAACCGCCAAGTCACAGGTGATAGCTGATTTCCTTGTCGAATTATCGCCTGAATTGGATGTCGGTACCGAGATAGAAGACAAAAATTGGAAATTATTCGTAGACGGGGCTTCATCCAAAAAAGGAGCCGGGATAGGGATACGTCTCATATCACCAACCGGCGAGATACTAGAGCAGTCATTCAAACTGGGTTTCACGGCTTCTAACAACACAGCCGAGTACGAAGCTTTGTTAGCCGGTCTCAGACTAGCCAGGTAAATCGGAGTACGACATCTCTTGGCCCATTGTGATTCCATGCTTGTAGCCAACCAGATCAACGGCGACTACGAAGCTAAAAATGATAGAATGGAGGCTTACCGAAAGACGGCGTTGGAACTCACCAGTTCCTTCGAATTCTTCGACATTGTCCAGATACCAAGAAAGGAGAATGCCCCGGCAGATGCACTCGCGTCGCTGGCATCTAATCCCAATCTCTGTCGACGGATCCCGGTAGAAACGATCCATGAACCAAGCATCCCGCCCCCTGAGAGCAATCAAGAAGAACCTGAAGAAATAATCCCGAGTGGTGAGGACGACATATGCTACAATATTCAAGCAAAGGGCACAGACCTCATCGCTGTCCTAACCGGCGATAATAAAGACTGGCGACTTCCTATAAGAGCATACCTGACAGAAGGAAAGCTCCCAGAAGATAAATGGGAAGCACGACGACTTAAAGTCAAGAGCGCGCGATACACTATACATGAAGGTATCCTCTACAAGTATTCTGCTAACAAGATCCTCCTCAGATGCATAAACGGAGATGAAGTAAGTCGGGTTCTCGAAGAAACGCACTCTGGAGCATGCGGAAACCACTCCGGAGGCAGGTCTCTCGCCCTCAAAATCAAATTGAACGGTCATTATTGGCCGACTATGATAACTGATTGCGAGACCTATTCTAACAAGTGTGAAAAGTGTCAGCGACATGCGCCATTCATACATCGACCTACAGAACTACTCACGACGTCAACCGCGGCTTACCCGTTCATGAGATGGGCAATGGACATCGTTGGACCGTTACCATTATCCAATCAAAGACGTTTTCTGCTCATTATGACCGACTACTTCACAAAGTGGGTAGAGGCCAAGGCTTACGTCGCAATCCACGATGTCCAGGTTCGAAATTTCGTCTGGAAATACATAATATGTCGTTTCGGGCTACCTTACGAGATCGTCACAGATAACGGATCACAATTCATCTCGAAAGTATTCGAAGGATTCTGCAAGAAGTGGGATATACGCCTTAGCAAGTCGACACCAAGGTATCCTCAGGGAAATGGCCAAGCCGAAGCTACAAATAAAACTATCATTGCCGGCATCAAAAAACGCCTTGAAAGCAAAAAAGGAGTTTGGGCAGATGAGTTAGACGGAGTCCTCTGGTCGCATAGAACGACACCCTGCAGCGCAACAAGGGCCACCCCATTCTCGTTAGCCTTTGGCGTAGAAGCAATGGTACCAGCAGAAGCTAACATTCACACTCTCCGCCGGTCTCTCATGCCGCACCATACCGAGATCAATGAAAGGATGCTGATCCAAGCTCTTGACACCCTAGAGGAAGAACGGGATCGAGCCTTACTCAGGATTCAAAACTACCAACAGCTCGCAGCTCGGTACTACAACCAGAAAGTCAAGGAACGCCATTTTCAAGTTGGTGACTTCGTCCTCCGCAAAGTTTACGAAAACACCAAGGAGTGGAGAGCAGGGAAACTCGGGGCGAAATGGGAAGGACCCTACAAAGTCACAAAAGTCGTCAAACCGGGAGTCTACGAGCTTGAGTCAATGAAAGGCAAAGCTTTACCTCGATCCTGGAACTCGGCAAGCCTGAAGGAGTACCACTAAGACGGCAAGGTTGGTTTCTTCGCCAAAAAAAAAAAAAAAAAAATGAATGAAATGTATTGAACTACGAGTGACTTGATTCTCCCTCGGGAGATACGTAGGCAGCCTTTACCGGCACAGTCACAAATCTAATAAAATCATCATTTTCTCAGATAGGTTACCGTCTTGAAAGCTATGCAAAGCCAAAACAGGTAAGTCCCTTCATTAATATTTAAATATATTTAATGATACTAAAAGCCGAGTATTAACTCGCAAAAAGCCGAGTATTAACTCGCAAAAAGCCGAGTATTAACTCGCAAAAATCCGAGTTTTAACTCGCAGAAAGACGAGCAAACGACTCGCATCATTAGCATCATGCCTCCTGGCCAGGGGCGTGGTCTTCCTTGCGCACGAGGTGCACATCGTGGTAAGGAAAAGCCGGGATTCGTCCCGCAAATTCTTCGCGGAAGGAGATAACAAATAAGTCGAGCATAAAAGACTCGCGCATTCTCCCGCCCTTAGAACAAAGCCGAGCATTTATAAGTCTCGCAAACCGCCTTACGACAAAAGTCGCTACATCGTTTAAATTTAACGACAAGCTTAAAACGAGATTAGTCCGACTACCTAAAGTCGCTAAATCGTTTAAACTTGACGACAAGCTTAATACGAGATTAGTCCGACTACATGAAGTCGCTAAATCGTTTAAGATCAACAACAAGCTTAATACGAGATTAGTCCGACTGCCTAAAAGTCGCTAAATCATTAAGACGGCAAGCTTAATACGAGATTAGTCCGACTACTTCTAAGTTTGATGGTGAGTTTCTAAGTACAAAAGTTTCGAACTAGCTACGAGCACGAAACCGACTAGACTCACTAAACAACAAACCCAAAACATGATTAGTCCGATTATTCAAAAATCGCTACTTGGTTAAAGTTACCGAGAATATTTTTAATGCGGGAACGCGACTTAATGGTGAAGATTGATCCAAATCTAAAACCGCCATTTCATTAAGTTAAAGGCTTAAATACATAATTAAACCAAAGGTTTACAAAAGCAAAAATAAACTTTAAAGAAAATAGGGCCTCCTCAGGTAGCTTCAGCTGTCGACTTCTTAACTTCATCGGTTTCGCTCTTCTCAACGTTCTGATCCTGTGCCGAGGGAACGCCTTCCAAAGCCGCGACCTCTGAACGGACGGACGAGACAAGACCAGCAGGGACCGCCTCTGGAATTATCCCATGATTTGTTCCGAATTGGTCGACACCCGACGGAACAGGGGAGAAGAGTCATGGGAACGATCGAGAAGAGGATGACGTAATGGAGAGAGAACAAGTGTGAGCTCCTCCTTCGTTACGACATTCATGTCGTCAAGCTCCGCGTCAGCCGCAACCTCGTCCGCGGCAACCTTGTCCAAAACGGCCTGAGGAATTGGCACGCCCTGCTCGCTAAGTGTGATCAGACACTTCTTAAGCCCAGAAATCTGAGCCTGCTTAACCTGAAGAGCAACAGCACCCTCCTGGTCCTTGATGTAACGCTGAACGAGGTCAAAATGAGTCTGCGCCTTTGTCCTAACCGCGGCCTCGACTCTTTCCATTTCCTTGCCGACCAGGTCAAGACAAGATTTTTGCAGCTTCTTCTTCTCCGACTTGAACTGGAGAAAGTCGGCCTTCGATTTCTCCTCAGGCTGCTTGAGCTTACCCTCGAGAACCAACTTGTTCTCTTCCAATACTTTCTTCTCCCCTTTGATCTTTTTGAGAAGGTCGTCCGGCTTGGTGACCGCGTCAGCCATCTTCTTTTGGGCCCAGGAACTCTCCAAGGCCACACGATTAGAGGCCGCAATCATCTGAAAAATAGCAAGAGGAACGTTATCTCGGCAAGCAATGTAAAAATCAATAAAAAAAGGAGGGCTTAAAACTTACGGTAGCTTCAGCATGCTTCAACCGGACGATGGCATCCGAGTGAGGCAACTCCTCCAAGACCGGCCAGTCCGACTCGTTTCCCCTCACTCGCATACTGATAGGCGAAATTATGAATAGAAGGGCGAACTTCCCCTTCATTCACTTCACGCCTCGGACGTACCAGGACGAGCTCCTTGTTGGATTCAAAAGGTTTTAAGCCACCAGACGAATCAGAGACGGTCCCCTTAAAACTGTAGAGACGCTTCCACGGATCTTTCTGCTTAACGGGCTCTCCAGAAGCCGCCACCACAGCGGAAGCACTCTCGGCCGGCTTACCCATCTTGGGCACCTTTGACGGCTTATCTTGGACCGACTTGTCATCGGCAGGCCTTTTCCTTGATGGAGCCTTAGGCGGAAGATTGGAAGGATTCACCACTGGGGCAGTAGACTTCGCACCTACATCAGAATGACTGCCGCCTTGAGAAGAAGGAGCCTTATCCTTGTCTTTTGACGATTTAGAGGAAGCAGGAGGTTTTGATGAAATCTCCTTGGAATAGTCCACAGAGTCAATTCTCTTAACTTTACCCATCCTCTTTGGCCTGACGAGTTGATCAGCAGTAACTTTCGCCTTGGTGTTCCACTTAACTGAAACAAAACAGGTCAGAACAAAGCATGGAAGAGAGTGGGGCAAGACGGTAAAACGAACCTGCAGAGATCCGCGGGAGGAACTTATTAATGCGCTCACGAGTAAGGTCTGCCCACTTGCGTATACCAAGAGCCTGAATCTGCTCGAGGATAGGGAAGTAGTTGGCAGGATACGGCGGAAGGAAAGGATGTTGCACTGCAAAGACAAAAAAAGAATTAAGTAAATTGTCACGTTTAGGAGACAGCAAATTTGGGACGATATCTACCATAATCTGTATTCCAAGACGTCCTGATGAGTTCCGTATGCTCGTCAGGAACCACTAATGAGGATAGTTCAACAAAGAAGTAAGATCGTTGCCAGTTGTTGATCTTCTTAGGCGCATCCGTCAGGACGCGGTTGCCGCTTTTGAATTTAACCGCAAAACACCTTGGGCTAGTAGCATTCATACGGTTAATTGACGTCATCTCCTCAAAAATCTGAGCAGTTATTGTAATACCGGCCTCAGCCCCTAGCACGAGAAGGCCGACCATGTGGCGCACCGCAACGGCTGAAAGCTGGGAGATGGCAATCTCGCGACGGTGGCAGTATGAAATCAGTAAGTCGGGGAGTGGGAACCAGCAACGGCAACCCCCAGTATCAGTATTGATGAAGTAAGATTCATAAAGCGTCATGTATCCCGGAGGCGGACTCCAGGGACGATCAAGTGGGAAGGGGATGACGACCTTGATCCGTGAATCCGCTCCGCAGTCTCGAAGCATGGATCTCACCGTAGTCGCAGTGGATTTGGTCCCGAAAACGTTGCCAAACATTTCGCTAGGATCAGTGGGCAATGTAGGAGGAACGTTATCTTCAGAACCGTCCTGACCAACATCGATGTCGTCCTCATCGTCATCAGAATCCCGTAGTTGAGGAATGATAAAAACTATCCCGGCCAGAACTCTCGGCAGCATCGGTCTGACGGGATGCTTCACGACGACGTCGTAGCTCTTCTATCTCCGAATGAATGGGATGATTCCTCAAGTCGGACGAGGTACTCGAAGACGAAGGAGCAGAAGGAATAGATTGACGACTTGATGAATCTTCCGCAGACGAGACAGAAACGATCTCCTTGTCTTTGCTCGACGAACAACGGATCAAAGACATGATTTGTCGAAGAACAATGAAGAACACAAGCAAAAAACGAAGATTTGATCTAAAAACCTATAAAGCCCGAGGAGGAGCAGCGGCGGAGTAATGATCGGAAAATAAATATCGAGAGAGAGAGTATTACCTTCCAAAATTCTTCACTTGAGAGAAATGAGGAAATAAGAAGCAAGAAGGAACTATTTATAGTGAAAATGACGGCGCAGGAACCGAGGCACATCATTACCTAGGCGACGATTCATATTTCGCACCTACCCGGTGACCAAACCGAGAATCAATTCCGGTTTCACCGGATCACCATCGGTTCTAAAAACCGGTTCGCTTAAATCGCACCGTTCCGGACCAAGCTGGATTAGCCCGACAAGAACATGGGCCCAAACAGTGTCAGAAATCGCCAGACGAATATGGGCCCGACCAAATCATTTCTTAAACCATAGGTTAACTCCTCGTAATGATGACTTGTGTCCAAGTCGCCACACTGGGGGGGGCTTATTGTTGGAGTCAATATTAGCACCTTCCTGAAAAGGCCTATTCATGAGTTTAGGTCGGCCCAGAAGGGAAAGTCGGAAATAAAGCCCAAGGCGGTAAAACCTAGGTTAAACCGAACTCGGGCTAAAACCGGCTTACGCTAGGGTTTGGAGGGTGACTAGTCCGAAGGTGCCGCGCAAGAAAGTCGGTAAAAGGAAATATTCCGTATCAAGACGAAGCCGAGTTAAAAGGAAATATTCGTAATTATCTCTTATTTTCCTTATTATGATAAACCGACTTGTAACCCTATATAAGGGGACCCCGACTTTCAATAATAATCACGCTTTTCTTACTACTTTGTGCCTGAAAGACTTTTAGAGCGAATTTAACCTAAATATCTCTCCGGCGACTTTAAGCATCCTTTTTACCGACTTCCGACTTGGAAACACCGGTTACAAACCCTAATTCCCAAATCTCACCGCGTTCATTAATCCTTCTTTTAGAATCCCTAATTCACAAACTCTAAAACTCTTTCTATCTTTGGATAGACCGAGTTGAGATCTTACACCTAAGATTCATATCTCAGTTCAACACTGTGGACTTTATAATCATTGTATGAATGGGTTGGATACATATAAAATGATGCAATGTTTAGAATGGGAGCCCAATGGATCTTTTTACCAAAAACATCATGTTGAAACCAAAGAGAATGGTTTTGTGATTGATCATACACTAACTTTTGGGATTATAGATATGAAATTGGCTGCTGATATGGCTGATCCATCATTACCTCCTAATCCAAGGAAAGCAGTTTTTTATCGGCCCACAGTATCCCACTTGCTAGCGGTGAGTTTTATTTTTATCATATAGAAAAATCTGCAGGACTTTCTTACTGTTGCCTTCATATGCTAAACTGATTACTGGTCATATATGCAGGTCTTGGAAAGGATCTGTGATGAGCTCTCTCCAGAGAGTGTGATGTTGATATATCTATCAGCTTCAGGTTAGTTTCTTTATGTTGTCATTTGGAACTTCCAAGGCTGGCTACTTTTTTTGACATGTTGTATCATAAAATATTGGTAACGATTATCAAAGTGGTTCTGCCCGTGACAATGTTGCGCAACCAGAGAGCTCTTTCAGTTCAAGCAGAACATCAAAAAGCAAGCTGCTTGCCCGAGCTTCCCAAGAACAAAAGAGTTACAAGTCAGAACCTCTTAGCAATGGACATAAATTTTCTGAAGGTTATTTATTTCTTTTAATGTTTTGTACGAGAGGAGGTTCTTACTACTAAATAATGTTTAGGAATTGTTATACCTAAAACTAATTTATTTTACTAAATTATGTTTTTGGTAACTCCTATACATGGGTGTTAATATACAAAATTTAATTTCTGTTTTTTAGTCGAATATTATATTTATTTTTATGTTTTGTACTGGACAAGTTTATTACTACAAACAAAAGGAGTGACTCGAAACATTTACAGCTTTTTAATCGGATATTATATTTATTTTTCAACACTATATTCTTAACAAAAAAATATAATAACTTCATGGTCAAAGTCTCAAAGGTGTGTACCAAAGTCAAGATTTTGATAATAATATGTGAAAAACAATAAATAATACTGTAATTTAATAGGATTTCTGCTTTTAATCATATCGAGATAATTTTTAGGATTGCTTATACATAAAACTTACTTTTTACTAAATATTTTTTTGGTAATTACAATACACGGGTTTTCTATTACTACTGGTGTTACTATTAGTAAAAATATATATTTTTTAATAAATATTCTTTTCAAAAAGAAAAATTGTATTAAGTATAACTAGAAATTATTGGATTCAGTCAGAGTAAAATATATAGAGAAATATACAAAGTTAAATTTTATTTATTTTGCATTAATGTTTAAAAATAAATAAATTATAAATGAACTAATGAATTTAAATAGACATGTGTTATTTTTCATGAAGTTAAATGGACGGGTCTAAATGGGTCTTAAATATAAAGAGTATAAACGGGCCAAATCTGCCCATTTTAACATCTCTATGTAACCCAAATAAAAATTTAAAAACAAAAACTTAAAATTAATTTTTACTAAATAGTTTTTGCAAGAAGAAAACATGTCTTAAATAGATGTGAAATATTGAATTCAATCGGAATAAAATGTATAGAGAAATATACAAAGTTAAATTTCTGTAATTTTGTATTAATATTTAAAAATTATAAACAGACCTAAAAATTTTAAATAGGTATGTATTACTTCTGTCGAAATTAAATGGTAGATCTAAATGGATTTTAAATATAATCAATCTTGTCTTTTCGTTTATATATTTAAAAATAGGTAACAAAAACAAAATAGAAACAAAATATATAAATTCAACATTTAGATAAAAATAAAAGAAAAAGATAAACAAAAATATGTAATTATAAAAAATATCGACGCTATATAATCCAAAAATAAATAATTTAGTATACATCCAAAAACTATTTTACATGGATTGAGTTTAAATCTAAACATATTTATTGCATTATAACATCCATTTAAAAATAACAAAAATAGAAACAAATTCTAATAAAATTCACATTTAGATAAAAATAATTTAAAAGATATAAAATGTGTATTAATAATAAACACAATAAAATTATCTTTCACGCTATATAATCTGAAAAAGAATTAATTTTGTAGATCCAAAAACTAGATAAAATCTCTTTTAGCTGAAAGAATAAATAAGTAAAATAAATGATACTATAAAACCATTAAATGATCTTGAATACAAAAAAAAACAAACAAAAAAATAATCAAAGCAATATTCCGCGCTAAGTGCGGATCAAAATCTAGTTAACTATGAAAACATAAATATTTTACCCCGTCACCAAAAATAATAGTTCCAAAAATAGGTGTTGGAGTCTTTGGATCAGTGGTATCATCATCTTTAAGGACATCATGACCGGTTCATACCCTACAAATCTTGTAATATTCATTTCCGTAAACCGCATTTTCCTTTGTAATAAAGACTATAAACTTAAAAGTTTTTTTAATTAAATGTGTAAGGGGCATTTGGATCTTACATCTGTTGAGAAGAGAAAAAATTCATGAACAATCTAGTTTATGTAATTCAAATTAAATTAAAATAAAATATTTGTAGCTCTTCTAACGAATCACCAAATATGTCGGCAACAGATTGTGGCACAATTTTCTTAGCAATAGTGTCGAGTAGCATGAAGTTGGTGTGATCCATCACCATAGGACAAAGTTTAAACATAAATTAAGCATAAATAAACAATGCAATTAAATACTACTAGTTAGTGTATGATTAAAAACTTTGGTGACTAGGAAAAATATTATATAAAAGAAAATACCTTAAAGAAACACTTGTCACATTTTTAGTACAAGTAGTACACCGGAAACAAGAGTAGTAGTTCGAGAATTAGCTGATATGGACTCAGATTTTGGTTTAAATTTTTTTTTTTTTTGCATTTGTTGCATCCAAAATAATAAAATGACCAATCATTATCTATGACGTAAATAATACAAAATATTCTGCATTTCTCAACCTGTGAATATTAGATTTCTTAGTCAAATTCAATATAAGCGTATTCTATATTAAAAAAAAAAGATAAACCTTTAATAAAAGTATTACATAAGTGGTAATTACCTCTAATGAGGACATCAAGTCATCATCAACCAAGCAGCTTAGAGAAGAGTTCTTTCGTCCGGTCCATGCCCATGGGGAGAAGCAGTTTGAACGTATAAGAGACATATATGCATGTTTTGGAGCATATCTACTTAACCAGAAGGATCTAAGCTACAAGCCAACTTGTTCCAGAAACCTAACTCATCAAGGAGTTATCACGTGGTGGAATTGTTTCAAAAGCTTTCCACATGAAAAATATAATCAAGTTACAACTCAGAATATTTTTAATGCATCCGATGGAGACATACGACCACATATGGAAGCCTTACAATTCAATAAGGATGAATCAGGCAACAAAGAGACTTGTTCTGGAATCGTGATTAATCCAGGAGAGTTGGAATCAGTCCAATCCTGTTTTTGATGTGTAAGCTATTCAATTTACAAAGTAGGTGATCTCCAACTTATCCGATTTGGATATATGTGCCTTAATTGAAGGATTCAGGCCAAACCATAAGGAATTAAGCTTCGAACCGACTTGTTCTGGAATCTTGGTTCATCAGATAATCATAAAAAATTGGAATCTTACCAAGAACAGTTTTGTTTGGAAAGATATTTGATTTATAAACCAAGGGAATCTACACTTGCTTTATTTGGAGTGTCACGAGTTTTGTCAGCATCAAACATACTTGTGGCGACCAGGAGAGTTTGATAAATTTACAGAAACACCTATATACATCCTACCATGCACCATCACCCAGAGGATTAGGCGAATCCTTTCAGTTCTCTACCTTCTCAAGCTTTCAAGATACAAGCTAACGGCTATTTTCCTTGTTTGGACAGATTTTCACTTAATGCTTCAACAGTGATAGGTCTTATTCTAAATGCAAGTGCACAGTGATGTAGTTGTAGTACTTAGGGTATCGAATCCACAGGGACTCCGGTCAACGATAGATTATGAAACAGTAAAGATTAAACTAGGAAAAGCAATGTGAGAAAGCAGTAAATCAAGCAAGCGTAAAAGTAAATAGATCGGTTGTAAATCAGAAAGCGAAGGCGTTAAGTCTAGGGAATTCTCAGGAAATCAGGAACACATGCAATCAATCAAGCGGGATCTAATTAAGAACTGTTCTAGAACTCAAACACAGATATAGAATTAACCAACTGTCGTTGCGAGAATTCTCTAAGTCTAAGTGCAGCAATCCAAATTCCTTTGCAATTACTAACAGATTAAACTAGCTTTAAGATCGAGTTCGATATGTTCACAATTCAATTAAACCAAATTCCTTTGCGAGTAATTCAATTGCTCATCTACACTACAAAAATTATGGGCATTGATAGCATAATATAATAGCACGGTTTTTCAAACTGCTATTAAAACTATATTTCTAAAAAAATTTACTTTTAATAGCATTTGGAAAATGTTAAGATATAGAATTCGTAAGCGGCAAACAAAAATCACATTTCCGCCAACGCTTAACTAAAAATTACCCTTGAGCGGGAAACGAAAATAATTTTTGGAGCCAAAATATTCTAATGAAAAATAGAACCAAACTCATTTTACTTAACCGCCTATTTTTCTACATTCTCTCTTCCTCGGACATAAATTTCACCTTCTCTCATTTTCATTCTTCTCCAGTTTCGATGTCAAAAAAAAAAAAAAAAAAAAAATTCTTCTCCAGTTTCATTCAGATTCTAGGTTTTCTTCTTCTTTTTCATTTTTGAGTACTCTTCTCCCTCCAACGGCGTTAGCCATGACCATGGACGCGATTTTAGAGCTCTTCTTCTACCAGATTTGGTGACACAGTCTATCACTGGTCGGATTCCTATTTGTTCCTGATTTGAGGTTGTTTCACTATCAATTGTTGAGTTAAATTGCAGAATCTAGCTCCTACATATCTAGATCTATGTGTTTGCTGACTCGATTTTGTTTTGTATTTGTCCAGGCAAGTGATTGGGTTAAGTTGAACCTCATAAACCCTAGATTACAAGAGAAAAACCGTAATTGGGGTTTTTACCTTAGCCTCCTCCTCATCTTTTAGCACATCTATTAGTCGTTATCTCCTCGGTCTCCCTCGAAGTCAGAATGGTATCACAATGCCCTCTCTATCTCTCTAAACAGATCTGTGTTTCTTCTTTATCTCATCTGAATAATTGTCTTCGTGTTTCTTGTTACATGCGCCGAAGAAGGACACATTTCCACAGCCTTCATCTAATTCGGCGGAATCCAGAGGTGCAAAGCAGAAGGAGGTACCTACTCATCTCTCACTAGAGATTGATCTATCTCACATTTTTTTTTGTTTGATAGAGATATATATGTAGGTTTCTGTGAACTATGATGTTTAAGTTAAGGTGTTAACATTATTAAGGACTTTGGTTTGCTATAGCTATTGATAATGATAACAATTGTTGTTGTTGAGGGCCATTGGATTTTTATTTTGCGCTGGATTTGTTGTTGTTTTTGATGATAAACAGAAGTGGAGCAAGGGAAATAAAAAGTGATTTCTCTCAAGTTTTACATTATTCCGTGTTTCATGTGACAGTGCAACATTCTCTCAAGTTTTACATTATTTAGTGTTTCATGTGATAGATCTCTCTCTGACGAGCTATTCGAGTCACTCTCAAAAAAATCATGTGGCATGATCGAGCACATGTTCTTAGAGGCCCGTGGTTTGCAATGTACACCTTTTCCACTCTTAAGCTCTTATTATGTTTTACTCTCATGTTTACTCAAGCTTACTTATGTTGCAACAGATGGAACAATAACAAGATCAGGCTTGGTATAGTTTGTGACTAGCATCCCCAACTTAACCTCGCTAACGCTCAAAGGTTTTGGAGGAAATGATGCAACAGCCCAAACTTTTATTGAGGTATAACTCCTTTAGTTTTCTGGTATATCTTCTTACTTTAGTTTTGGTACCATCTATGCTCTTACATAACCTAAAAAGTTTTGGATCCTTTTGCAGGGTTCTTGTAAACTTAAGTACATGAATCTGAGAACTTCTTGATATTAGGGACTTGGGACATGACTTCAAAGACAGTCAACTTGAGACTTTAGTATTGCGCGATTGCACTTTCTAAAGGAGGTAAAAGATCAAACCATAGAAGGTTTTTGGTTGTGCTGCATTAACAGTCTTAATTCCAGAAACAACATTTTAGCTGCGCTCTACCTTTCCTCATCTGTCCATTCCAGAGCTAATTCCTATGTTGAAGCTGCAACATCCAATCTTGTGAGTCTTTTATATCCACTTTATAGTTATGATTCTACTTTGGGTTTGGAGCATAATTCTTAGTATAATTCGTTCTTCTTCAGGAACACTCTACACCTTACTGAACTTGCTAGTGTTTTTTGTGCAGAGGTGAGAAAGAACAAGCCTTCGAAGCTTCCCATTTTCCTACTTCATCTTCTTCCCGTACTCTGACCATCCGGTCTACCACTTCTGGCCATGGTAAAGAGAATCCAAATCAAATCCCAAATCAAACCTGTCGCCAATTGCCTCATTCCATCACTTCTCCCACAGCCTCTAAGCGATTTCCACTCTCTCGTTGCAGAGGTAATAACTAGTTTAGATCCCACATCAACGCTTCTATTGATTCATCACTATTCATCACTCTCTGTCTATGAATCTTTCGCCATTAATTTTGAATCTTTCGGACTTGTTGCTTAGAAATTTCTCTGATATGTTATCAGTTTGTTCATGGTGATCTCAATTCTCTTGCCAAGTTGTTTTTTTTTTTCAATTGTCACTGTCTCAATACGCTTCCGGGAAGGTTTTGTTAATTCTAATGACCTGGTTATAACTAAATTCAGTATTCTCTTAATGATTATTGGTGTAGAAAGGTTGATCCACTGCATCTCTCGATCTATTCTCATCACCATCTTCTTGATCACAGTGTTTGTTTATTTGGCAGAAAGGGAAAATGGTCGAAGACTTGAAGAAAAGAGCAAAAAGAGTGGAGAAAGCAAGGAAGGGAGGATCCATAGCTTAATTTCTTGGATGAGTTTTGGTAGACTTAATTTAATGTTAATTAGATAGTTTTGTTAATATTTTTTATGTACATTTTTTATTTATTAATAAAATCATTTCAAATATAATTTTTTTTATATATAAATCTAATTGATACACAAAAGATTATATATATAATACGGCTCGGTTCGGCTCGACTACAAAAGCTATGATAGATAGATCCAACTATAGCAAGTGAAATTATCAGATAAAAGATATTATAGCACGTATAAAATGCTATCGTATCTGGCCTACCTATTATAGCTGGGGCAGACATAGCATTTTCAAAAACGCCATCATATACATACCATGGCGTTTTTCGTGTGCTAAGAATAGAGATTTTTCTTGTAGTGCTAGGTTCTTTCTAGCTAATTAACCAACTGTCGTTGCATCAATCAACCTAACATCATAAATCTGGATAGCTACTTCAGATTAAGCATTAAAAACAATCCTAGATAAAGAACTAGTAAGTATGAATCCCTACAGATTGATTAACCTATAATTCCATGAAATCCCTAATGAGAATCCCTAAACTTAACAGGTAATCTACTCAGACATGTTCATCGAAACAGAAAACATCTTGAATAGAAAACCAAATATCATAAAACAAAGTAAAGATCTGGAGTTCAAAATCCTCTCTCTTTCGAGAACAGGATCAGCCCCTAACTCTCTCTGAAATAAAATAAGACTTAAGAAAAGCGTAGCCTAAAAAAATGGCTTAAAAACCCTAATATATTGGTCTAAAGTCGGCTGGGGGCCTTTTTGCAAGTCTGGGAAGTTTCTGGGCAAAAACTGTAATTTCTGGAAAATGCAGATTTTTGGGCGCAGAACTGCGTCGACCTAGTGCAGAACTGCAACGACAGTTGCAAGGCGAAAACGCAGCCAGTGAACTCTGTGAAGTCTCTAAATAGTGCAGAATCGCTCCAAATGCTCCCAAAACGTCCAATTAGGCTCCAGATGTTCTTAAACCTGTAAAACACCTGAAAAGACTCCAAAACACATAGAAAGACTTGATAACAAAGACATATACCATGGTTAAAATCCATGGTATATCAACTCCCCCACACTTAGCTCTTGCTTGTCCTCAAGCAAGTAAAGAACTAAAGCATAAGAAAAGAAGTTTGAAAACACAGAAACTCATTTCGTCCTAGGAACTTTCACAATCACATTCACTTAGTAAGCCAATGAAAACTTTCCTGCAGAACTCAAGACCACAATATACTTTCCCCACACTTAGAAACTGTCCTAAGTAAACTCCACAATCACATTCAAGCATTCAAATTCACCCTACTGACTTCTGCAAGTATTTAAGTGCGGTCTCACCTAAGGAGTATCGATCAAAGGGCACATGGGTTCTTACCTTGCCAGCTCTAGACCACCATACTATCTTTCTCTAGTCCCTTTCTTCTCTTTTCCCTTCCTTAACAACTGATTTTTCCCCACTGGGTATCATTTTTTTTTTTTTATTAGTGTTCTTCCCGTTTTCGGGTGTACTTTGGACACATTCCATGGATCACATGAGAGAAAATAGTGTTTGCTACCATTTCCATGACCACTTCGGAGTTACTAACTCATCCTCAGTTTATTATATTTTTTTTTTTATGGAAGGGGAGAAGGGAACCAAATAGGATAGGTTGACAGGCTGTGTCAGAACTAACAAGGGAATCCGACACAAGGTATACCAAGCCCTTATGTGAGAAATCTAAGTCAGTATTAAGGTTGAAGTCAGTAAAAGGATCCTCTGATACCTGAAGTGATGTGGGTGTTCTCAGTAGGTTGATCCGTGTCTGGGTTTTCAAACAGTCATAGAGGCTCTGCAAGTCTGTCCAATGGTCACTTAGTTCCTGTTCAAGCGAAAATTTTCCTCGAAAAATCATAGTTTCATACAAGTTTTGACTCAATAAAACAAATTTGAAAAACTAAGAAAACAAAAGCGTGCGTCAGTAGCTTCCTCCCCCACACTTAAACCACACTGTCCCCTGTGTAATCAAGCTCAGGATCGGCGAGAAAGATAAACAAATTGAAAACAGTCCGAAAAGTTGCAGAATACGTACCTGTTGTCGCCTTGTGTCGATCGATGCCACAAGGGTGTCGATCGATGCAAGGCGAATATGCGCACGGTTATTGAAATAGCCGGTGTCTGAATCGCAATCGAATCGGCTAACCAGAAATCGCAACTGTGTCGACCGATGCACTCAGTGTGTCGATCGATGCAGTGCGATTTTGCCTGTTTCTCTCGGCTCTGAACACACTTAAAACAGAAAAATCAAAATAGCAAAACCAAAACGAGAAATGAAAACAAAATCGAACCTAACAGTGGGTTGCTTCTCACTCAGCGCTTGTTTAAAGTCAGTAGCTTGACTAGTGGAAAGAGATCAGATTCATGGGGGTTTCAACAGAGACTTTGAGTGTCTCTGTGAATATCTCTTCATCCAAGGAGGCGTATAGGCTTTCAGATCATGAGGCTTTCCAAGGAATGAATAAACAGCATCAGGGCGGGAGCGAATCTTGGGTGGTACACTGCGTTTTCCTGCATTCAAAACAATATGGTCAGGAGGTTTAAGCTTAGGTGATTTATATCTTACCTTTGGTGCAGATCTGATGTTTGGGGCTTTCTGCTTATGAGCAGTTGCAGGTACTGAAGATGTTAGAGCATGTTCAAAAGGAACCGCCATCTTCTTCTCTCTACTATCAGATACTGTAGTTCCAGCAATCTGAGCTTCTTCTTTTAAATGACTATCAGTTGAGATCATCTTCTTATCCACCACTACCATGCACTTCTCTACACTCTGCCCATGTTTAGACCTTATAGGAACTTTTGGGCATGGTATTGGAGGTTTGTAGACCCTTTCCTTAGCAAAAACATCAGATTTGGGCGAAATTGGGTCTGCCCGACTGTCGCGTCGACCAACGCAGAGTGGATGTCGGTCGTCATTGAATTGATGTTGACCTTCAGTGTCGACAATGGTCAATTTTTGTTCGTCGCAAGATCTCGAAATTGCCGTCAGAACTGCGTGTCGACCGACACTAAGGGGGTGTCGATCGATGCATGTATCAGACAGACAATATTCATCCAGAAAATCCGAGATTATGCTCTCTTCTTCACCTAGCAACTCAATCTCACCTCTTAAGGTCACAGACTTGATGGATCTGTACTGTTCAGCTTTCCCAACTTCATTATGCCTTTGTATTGCTTGAGATGTCTGTTGGATTTGAACATCCAGCTTCTTCACATGTGTGCTCAAGTATTCAAACTTCCCATTCAGATTTTCATGTATAGCTTCCAGCTTCCTGTCGAAGTCTACAGCAAACTTGGTCTGATCCTCTAGTAACTGCTCCATCATGGATTCCATCTTGCTCTTATAAGCTTTAGCGGCAGGAGGTGTCTGATATGAGGACGATCCATAGGTTCTCTGATAAGAATTACCTTGCTGATTACCAAACCTGTTTCCTTGGAATCCAGAGCTATTGATGTAGTTCAAGTCTTCTTCCTGCTTCTCCAATAACTGCTCCAGCATGGTTTCCAATCTGCTCTTATATGCAGGTGCAGGTGGTGCTTGGTAAGAAGAAACACCGTAGTTCCTTGAGAAGGCATTACCATGTTGCTGGAAAGGTCCCTGAAAAGCAGATTCCTGACTGTAGAATTCATTCCCTCCAACGCAGTTGATAGCTTCTTGCGCATACTTTTCAAGTACAAGACTATGTAGAGAGTCTACCTTGCTATTCAGCCCAGCTATCTGCGAGCTGTCAATCCTTGAACTAAAGAAATCATACATCTTCCCTACGATATGTGTCGATCGATGCAGGAGAAGCGTCGATCGATGCAAGCTCGAGAATGCAATGATCGACACACATGACCCTGTCGATCGATGCAGGGCGATTACAGGAGTACCTGAAACGCAAGAACAGAAAAGAAAAAAAAATTAGTAGCAAAAAAGAAAAACGAAAAACCTAGTCTAACCCCTAAGTTCAAATCTATCGAAGACTCTAAGAGTTCCCCGGCAACAGCGCCAAAAACTTGATAGGTCAAGAATTTTAATCCCTATTCTAACTGCAAGTGCACAGTGATGTAGTTGTAGTACTTAGGGTATCGAATCCACAGGGACTCCGGTCAACGATAGATTATGAAACAGTAAAGATTAAACTAGGAAAAGCAATGTGAGAAAGCAGTAAATCAAGCAAGCAGAAAAGTAAATAGATCGGTTGTAAATCAGAAAGCGAAGGCGTTAAGTCTAGGGAATTCTCAGGAAATCAGGAACACATGCAATCAATCAAGCGGGATCTAATTAAGAACTGTTCTAGAACTCAAACACAGATATAGAATTAACCAACTGTCGTTGCGAGAATTCTCTAAGTCTAAGTGCAGCAATCCAAATTCCTTTGCAATTACTAACAGATTAAACTAGCTTTAAGATCGAGTTCGATATGTTCACAATTCAATTAAACCAAATTCCTTTGCGAGTAATTCAATTGCTCATCTAGGTTCTTTCTAGCTAATTAACCAACTGTCGTTGCATCAATCAACCTAACATCATAAATCAGGATAGCTACTTCAGATTAAGCATTAAAAACAATCCTAGATAAAGAACTAGCAAGTATGAATCCCTACAGATTGATTAACCTATAATTCCATGAAATCCCTAATGAGAATCCCTAAACTTAACAGGTAATCTACTCAGACATGTTCATCGAAACAGAAAACATCTTGAATAGAAAACCAAATATCATAAAACAAAGTAAAGATCTGGGGTTCAAAATCCTCTCTCTTTCGAGAACAAGATCAGCCCCTAACTCTCTCTGAAATAAAATACGACTTAAGAAAAGCGTAGCCTAAACAAATGGCTTAAAAACCCTAATATATTGGTCTAAAGTCGGCTGGGGGCCTTTTTCCAAGTCTGGGAAGTTTCTGGGCAAAAACTGTAATTTCTGGAAAATGCAGATTTTTGGGCGCAGAACTGCGTCGACCTAGTGCAGAACTGCAACGACAGTTGCAAGGCGAAAATGCGGCCAGTGAACTCTGTGAAGTCTCTAAATAGTGCAGAATCGCTCCAAATGCTCCCAAAACGTCCAATTAGGCTCCAGATGTTCTTAAACCTGTAAAACACCTGAAAAGACTCCAAAACACATAGAAAGACTTGATAACAAAGACATATACCATGGTTAAAATCCCTAAAATCCATGGTATATCAAACAGCTAGTTTCTCATTCAATTTTTCGATTTTCTTCTCTTTTTAGACCATAGATATGATGTATTTCGAGCCTATATAAGCTCATATTCGTTCTCATTGTAAGGCACCCTTGATCATTGAATTTAGTAAAGTATCTTGTTTTCTTTCAAAGACCGTTTCTTGAGAGATTGTTCTTATCTTTAGATTTCTAAGTGTGTGATTCACTTTGAGTCTATATAAACCCACTGTTTTATGAGTGTTTTGAGTGATTCAGTACTCTTAGGCATGCCATTGATTGAGTGAGTCAATCACCTTCACCATCCATCTCTATAATCGTTTCCACTTTTCTGCGAGATTAAGCTTGGAATCTCTTGATCACTGAGTGGTCATAAGTTGGAGTGATTCCAATCTTATATCATTTTTAGAACATCAAGTCATCATCAACATCATTGTTTCAAAGTAATTCGGACAATGTTTTATTTTCAAACTGAGATCACCATTTGCTGATTTCTAACATTACCTCTTTCTCATCTTTCGTCTCCATAGTGGTTAAGAAAAGACCATCATTTGGAAGTCTAATCAATAAATGTTAAGACATTTTATATATACTTGTAATCATATAGGTTTATATATATATATATATTTGTTATCAAAAGGCTTATGTTTTTTGGAACAGTTTAAACTCATGTAAGGATACATTGATCAAGACATGTGATGCATCAAAATCATTTGTGATCTTTAGATCTCCTACACATTTTAGAAGGAAAAAAAAAAAGCAAACTAAACAATTAAGGGTATGTATACTCTTGTTAGATTTGATTTAAGTTGCATAGATAAGATTATAAATATCAATATTATTGTGTATTACCTTGATAGTAATTGGTTTAACCAAATCTAAGCAGGCAGCCATCACTTTCTCACCAAAATGACCCCATAGACAAAATGACAAACGTTGATCTACGAATAAAATTAAAACAAATTATAAAATAGTATTTTTAAATGTAACGTAGTAGATCAAACTATGATAATAATAAAACTTTTTGGGGTCTAAATATATAAAGGAACATACTCAGAATATCGAAGCATAAACTCCAACTTTTTGGGGTCTTTACCATTGACTTGTAGTGTTTCCAAGAATAAACTAATGCTCGCAATTTTGTGCTTCCAAGAATGAATGACCTTGAGACGGATGCGCCAACGTGTTAGTGGTAGCCACAATATAACTCATAATGGAGGAAATTGCGATGAGAAATGAATTCTCGAAAGAGATGATAGTGATGAGAGAGTTCACGATTTTGTGTATATATTTATAATAAAATTTCTGTTTTAGAGTTGTCACGAAAAGGTTAGGCGGGCAAGGATATATTTTCGGATCATAATATATTTCTGGTGCTCTTTTAGTTAGAATGATATCTTATGGTTTGTTAACATATTCAATTACATAATATATTCATATGTATATGGATAAATACATTAAGTTACATTTACTTGAAAATAGGAAATTTCAAAATGGGGTAGTTTGAAGTGATTGAGAATATAACCAAAAAGATATTATAAATGAGTTTTCGAAAGTGAATATTTAATATATTATTATTTTTAAATTTAGTTAATATTTTCTCATATATTTAATTGACATTTAGGTTAGGAGATCATGTTGTTTGGAAAGTTGTTATTTAAGTTAGCATATTCAAAGATATAACTATATTTTTAATATCGATTTTTGTGTTTAAGATGTTCTAATTATGAATGTTGTATGGAAATAATTATTAAAAATCCAAAATAATCAAGTGTATGTTTATGTATTGTTTGCTGCAATGCACCATTACGGGTCTTAAAAAAAATTTAATACACGTTTTCTTTTAACTAGAGAGGAATCTAACAAAAAATGAGGGTCACCAGCTGTAAATGAAAAACTAATAGCACTCGCAATTTTGTGCTTCCAAGAATGAATGACCTTGAGACGGATACGCCAACTGTTAGTGATAGCAACAATAAAACTCATAGTAGAGGAAATTGAAATGAGAAATGAATTCTCGAAAGAGTTGATAGTGATGAGAGAATTCATGATTTTGTGTGTATATTTATATTGAAATTAATTTTTCAGAGTTGACACAAAAAGGTTGGGCGGTTCAGGATATACTTTCGGAAACATATTCGATTACATAGTATATTCTTGTGTAGATGGCTAAATACATTAAGTTGCATATACTTGAAAACATTAAATTTTGAAATGGTGTACTTCGAATTGATTGAAAATTGTTGGAGTCGGTTTTAGCACCCCTCCAAATGGCCCATTCATATAATAAGATCGGCCCGAAATAGAAGGCATTTATTATGGATATTTACTATGTCGATGAAGATAAATGGCAATCTTCGAGGATAATCACAAAAAGAAAATATATATTTTCTTTTGTGGAAGATATCTATTTCTTTTTAAGAAATTTGACTTTTTATGCCGGCCTAAAACTCTATATAAGAGAAGGAGGGCATTCAGGCTAAAGACATCTATCATAATATAGAGAGAACTCTGGAAGTCGACCTAAATCTCGACATGAGAGGATGAGGGTATTCAGGCTACAAGAGATCGATCTATAGACGACTCTGTAAGCCGACCTAAACCTCTACATGAGAGAATGAAGGTATTCAGACTAAAGGAGATCGAAACACACAATACGATAAGTCGATCTATAGACAACTTAATCGTCATTCGACGAACTCTTTCAAAGAACTACGAATGGCTTGATCCCTTTATAAAGGGTACGTAGGCATCCTTTTACAAGGTTCAGCTATAAAACCTAATTCCATTTATTCCGATTCACCGGGACGCCAATTTAGCCCTAATTTCATCATCTCCGTCGAGCTAGGTTTAAAGACTTTGAAGAATCCCTTAAGAAAAACCCTAAAATTCTTGCTATCTTCGGATATGCAGAATTGAGATCTTACAATTGGCGCCGACTGTGGGGATTTTTTTCAAAAAATCTTTGATACGCCAGGCTTGGCGATGATTAAAACATCGGCTCACATAAAAAAAAAACAAAAAAAAAAACAAAAAAAAAAACACTAAGCCTGACTTGACCGCCATCCTTCTCATACAAAAGCTAAGTTCTCTATCGACGTCATATTTAAATATATCATTCAAAACCATATTTCTTTGACAACTCTCCCATAATTACTTAATCTTTTTACACAGTTATATGCCCTGTTCGAAAACTCGGCGCAGAGAGCCGATTAATCGCCGGGAACTCGTTGGTCGGACCGGAGCCGCCGCGAGTTGGGCATAGGCGGCTGAAAAATCGGATCTCTGATTTTTTGTGTGTGTGTGTGTGTGTTCAAGGTTAGAAATCGTGAGATATGCTTGAGATGTAGATAAATTGAGAAGAAATGAGAAGAAACGAGACTAAAATCGATGAAAACGATGAAAAATATGAAGATTTGAAGCTGTGTCCGTCGGAAATTTAGGGTTGCAGAGGCACCCTTTAGGAAGAAGATGAAATCGAAATTACCAGTTTACCCTTCATTAAACCAAATCTTGAAAAAAGGAAAAAACGCATCAACTGCACGTCGAACCCGAGACCTCTCAGCAATAATAGCGCATACTAACCGCCAGGCCGCGTGAAGTTATTGGTATTTGTTAACATTACTTATATATAACTGTATCATCATACAACAAATTCTTAAAATTCCGCCCTGCGTAAATCCCGTTTAGTCCCCGATTTATTCGTTAGGCGCTAGGCCCAACCCGACTGCCCGACTAGCGCCTATCGAGTATTTGAACATTGGTTATATGTAATTAATATACTATTTGGTTGCTAAAAATTAAAATTATTATTATAAGTTCAAGCCACACAATCGTGCTTTTCTCCATCTTTTTTGAAGGAATTCTCATATCGCTCAAAGGGAATCAAGGCTCTCTGTTCTTCAGCCTTATCACGTCAACGGCAGCAACCCTATTATATTCAAGCTTAAGAAAGAGTTGGGTCTAAAAAAATAAAAAAAAGCCTATTTATCCCTCTTGGTAATAAGAACTTGCACGGCAAAAGGCCTTCGCCGACCTACACATCAAAAGCATCAGGAGCTCGGCCTCGCTCCGGGAAGGCTAAAAAGAATCATCGAGATAAGTATCTAATTCCAAGTTTTATTATGTTTACCTTGTCTTCACGATCGATCACACTTGATTCAAATTGATCGTTGCTTTTACCACTTATTTGATTATTAGTTTGCAACATCACTTACCGATGTTTTACGACATGCCTGCCATGTCTTCCAAAATTATTTAATATTTTAATCGGCACTTTTCAAAATTGTAAAAAATAACTATGTAGCTATCTGCATCCCCATTATTTTTAACTGATTCTTTTATTCATAGATCAATTAGTGCTCAGTTAGACGTGAATAATATTTTACTAAATATGTCCATTAGCAACAGAGTTTGACAACTACTATTTTCTGGAGCAGGAAAGAATGACAACATCTCGACAATCGTCAACAAAAAGGAGGCCTGAGCTCTCTCCATCGTATTATGCCGACTAACAAGTCCAAGATTTTCGGACGAATTTAATAAATTTGTCAGGTTTTGATACCGTCTCTGGAAGACGACAAGCTTTCCATCTCAAGTCCACAAAACTCAGATCCACAGTAGGGATCATCGGCTCACGATATATTCTAGCTCAGCAATCGCACCAAGCCGAGCATCACATCTCGCAATCACCTCAAACGAAGACATGAACACTGCCCTCAACATCTCATGACAATGGGATTGATGAGCACACCAAAATTAATCGTCTCTTTCATCACCAGCTCGACTCAAAACGTCATCATCTCGCTGTCAATCAGCTTGTCGTCATCGATGTCCTCATCATAAGTCACCTTACGGTCTTTCCTGCTATTATGAAGATAAGTATTTAAATTTAAATTGTGTGATCCAATTTCATATCATCATAGTTAACTGCTTTACAAAACAGTTGACTCCACTTGGTTGATGCTCTCACATGAAGTCCCCTGTTTTTTTAGTTTATATTATTTGACAAAGATCAACTAATATTTTAAAGGCAAATAAATAGCCATACATGCGAATAAGTAGTATTGACTTATTCACATGGAGAGCTTTATTCTATTGAATACGTCTGTGTTTACTGATCATAACCCGGTTTAAAACTCTAGACCATCAAGTCATGGATTTGACTGTTGCCTTATCTCTCTGTTGCAACAGGAAAATTCAGTCAGCAAAATATATGTTTTTGACGTCATCTTCTTGCCAAACTTTGTGTTAACGGCATACACCACTAATCAACTGAGGCATAGTACAAGACGACATATACTCATCAAGCTCGTCAAGAACGAGTTCATGATGGCATTAGATCCTTGTCATCAGCTCGGCACGGCACCAACCCATTAAGCCTGTTCGTTTTATTGACGCACTGCGTCAACCTCAACAACTCTTTGCTTGAGAATCAAGTATGTGAATAAACACCATAATTGCATCATCAGCGTAAGAAAATGTAGCCGCAGCTTGTCATAAACAATATACAGCTGCCGCTGTTTTCTTTCAGCGTCAACGACGATAACGGCAGCACCGTTAAAAACAGTCGCTGCGGCCATTTCTCTCTCTTTACGTCTGTGTTTTTCTTATATTTGTACGTCACGGACATAGACGCTGCCGCTGACGCTCCGGCAATGCAACGAACAGGCCTATTATCAAATATAATCATCGACGGCGGTCCTTTACAGACCACGGCTCCGGCTTCTGTCATTAAGCTAAGTCTTCTTTCATAGGAATACATTACTTGAATCACTCTAATCACTATTGCGTGGATTAAAAACCTACAAAAAGCATAAAGAATTTCTACATTGTCCAAACCAATCGGTGTAGGGCATATATGAGTTTGCTCTCTCGTTTTGACATGATCGCCTAAGATATAATATGTTATATCATACTCACAATAAAGGCCTTACGTCAATTATGTCATGCATCACAGATCATATATTGTTAAAACCACAATACGATCTCTCGGAAACTAACGTTTATAAATATCAATCTCTTTTGAAGGAAACTTAAAGCTATAAATTTCTTGCTTAACAAGCAAAGCCACAAGCAAGGCCACAAGCTCACCAGTTTAAAGAGCCAGACCAAACTAGAAGCTGCCATGAGCGCGATCTGCCATTCCATCGATCATGTGACCTTAAATTCAAAGAAAAGAACGTTCTTCAAAAAAAAGGACAATCCCTCATGCCTTGGTCGATCTTGCTATCCCAAGATGTTCTCGGCCGACATGCTACCTTCACTGATACACTCACCACAATCATATCATCCGACTCGGACCGAGCCTATATGCTCACCACCAAAAGAATAGCTCGACTAGCTAGGAAAATTCAGCTCGAGCTATCACCTTCAACTCGTCCGAAACAAGCTTCTCGCTTCACTCTCCAATGGACAACACGATCTCAAACTTTCAGATTATATTCAAAAGGATAAGTGTCTCGTATTTTATCAATCGATTTTATACTAACCACGCTTTCAATTAATTTTCTTATATAGACCCATCCTACCCGGCATCAACACTAACAAGGTCAATCATGTCGTGCAAAAACACGGGTACAGCGAATGCGAGGATAAGTTTTCTATAAACTATAATTTTATTTCAAACTCGTCATTTTCGGTGTCACAGCCACGTTATCAAGCCGAGCATCGAACTCGCAAATAACATAAAGCGGAGCATCGCGTCTCGCAATCTCATCAAGCCGAGCATTATGCCTCGCAATTATATCAAGCCGAGCATCGAACTCGCAAATCACATAAAGCCGAGCATCGCGTCTCGCAATCTCATCAAGCCGAGCATCATGTCTCGCAATCTCATCAAGCCGAGCACCACGCTCTCAATCACGTCAAGCCGAGCATCGTGCCTCGCAATCATCTTATGACAAAGCATATTGCAAAGTCACTCTATCTCTCTTGAGCATCCCTTCTCGTAAACTCACCTACGGAAGCAGGCATTGGCTATCAAAAGGCCGAAACTCCTCTGTCATATCTCATTCAAAATTACCAAGATAAGTCACACTTTCTTAACTTCTATTTACATCACACCTTCCAAATCATCACATGTTTTATAGTCTTTTGTTAACTGGTCTATCACTCATCATGTCTTAATAGTTCGAAATATCGTTGAAACACTTGCTCGTCGTCTTTCTTTAAATGTGTTGGTTTAACATGAATATTGCCTGGTCATGTCTGAGTTGGTTAGATAATCGTCCGTTTATTAGTTCTGATTTAATCGTGGAATTGAATACTTTATAGTTTTATTGTCTTCGACTTTATTCACTCACAATAGCTTGGCGCGTTCAATCACACTCCATTATTTTATAATGCTTGATTGCATGTTGGTTAACTTATCCTTGGATCAAATTTATCTATTTATTATTTACTTAATTAATGTTTCCATTCTGTAGCATGTCTTTGATCTAGTCGATGACGGCTCCATGCAACGTAACCCGGTCACTAAAAGTCACGCATCTTGGAGATCGACATGTTCAGTCATGAACTCGTCATCCGATCACTTTATATATAAACTCATCAAGTAAGTATTTCATTTATTATCCTCTGTTTAAACTTGTGCCGAGTTGAACTCTATATTTAATTTAAGTCGAGTTTTCACTCGCAAAAGCCGAGTCTAAAAGAACTCGCAGAAAGCCGAGTCTAAAAGAACTCGCATTAGCATCATGCTCCCTGGCCAGGAGTGTGGTCTTCCTTGTGCACGAGGTGCACATCGTGGTAAGGAAAAGCCGGGATCCGTCCCGCAAATTCTTCGCGGTGGGTGATAACAAATAAGTCGAGCACAGCATCGCACATTCGCCCACCCTTAGAATAAAGCCGAGATCCGTCTCGCAATTATAGATACGGTGGGGTGTAAGCCTTAAAGTAAAGCAGTTCAACGCCGATCTACGTTTTAATCGTCGTTCGCCAAAGATCAATATACAAACGGATCAAAGGACAGAACGACCTGATTAACTTAACTACGGAAAAGATTATTCTTCCACGACAAACATCCAGAGGAATACCGGAGATTCATGCCGATCTTTTATACTTCACGAACCGAAATGTTTTCTATCACCGATCATCACGCCAAACGCTCGAATCGCCGACTTGGGGGGGGGGGACTTATTGTTGGAGTCGGTTTTAGCACCCCTCCAAATGGCCCATTCATATAATAAGATCGGCCCGAAATAGAAGGCATTTATTATGGATAATTACTATGTCGATGAAGATAAATGGCAATCTTCGAGGATAATCACAAAAAGAAAATATATAGTTTCTTTTGTGGAAGATATCTATTTCTTTTTAAGAAATATGACTTTTTATGCCGGCCTAAAACTCTATATAAGAGAAGGAGGGCATTCAGGCTAAAGACAACTATCATAATATAGAGAGAACTCTGGAAGTCGACCTAAATCTCGACATGAGAGGATGAGGGTATTCAGGCTACAAGAGATCGATCTATAGACGACTCTGTAAGCCGACCTAAACCTCTACATGAGAGAATGAAGGTATTCAGACTAAAGGAGATCGAAACACACAATACGATAAGTCGATCTATAGACGACTTAATCGTCATTCGACGAACTCTTTCAAAGAACTACGAATGGCTTGATCCCTTTATAAAGGGTACGTAGGCATCCTTTTACAAGGTTCAGCTATAAAACCTAATTCCATTTATTCCGATTCACCGGGACGCCAATTTAGCCCTAATTTCATCATCTCCGCCGAGCTAGGTTTAAAGACTTTGAAGAATCCCTTAAGAAAAACCCTAAAATTCTTGCTATCTTCGGAAACCCTAAATATTTTCAAAAAGATATTATATATGAGTTTTTTGAAATTGAGTATTTAGTATATTTATTATTTTTAAATTTAGTTAAGATTTTCTCATTTATTTAATTGACATTTAGGTTAGGAGATCATGTTGTTTGGAAAGTTGTTATTTAAGTTAGCATATTGGATGGTATAAATATATTTTTAATATCGATTTTTTGGTGTTTAAGATGTTCTAATTATGAATCTTGTTTGGAAAGTAATTATTAAAAAAATTCGAAATAATCAAATGTATGTTTCTGTATTGTTTCTACAGTGCACCATATTCGGATCTTAAAAATTTTTAATACTCTTTTTCTTTTAACTAGAGGGCAATCCAACTAAAAACAAATGAGTGTCACCGGCTGTAATTAAATGAAAACTAATGGCACTCGCAATTTTTTGCTTCTATACTAATAGTATATATAAAAGCAATGTTTTTAAAACCGGACCGGCGACTGAAACGGTAAAGCTTTTGGGTCATGGGTTAATATGGTCCGATCGGGTTCGACCCGGTTCGATCAGCTTTGTGATAATTTTAAAATAATATATCTATATATATATGTTATTAATTTCAAACTATCAAATAAGACACTTATTTTTCAAAAAAAAAAAAATAACACACTTCAATAATCATATTTTTTTAAAACCTGTGTAATAATTATTAAAAAATACTTCAATAGTTTAAATGTTAAATAATAACGTTTGGACATATTTAAAAGACATTCTGAAACACTTTGAATGGATAATTTATCGTCAAGACATTGTTCACCAACATATACATCATGCTTCTTAGATACACAGTTGTTACTTTCTATGTTATTCGTCTATTACAAGAAGAGATAAGATATAAAAACACATTTAATCTTACTTTTTAATAATTATTTAAAATTAATATTGTTATATTTGATTGTTTTAGAAAGAAAAAGCAGTTAACAAAATATAAAACAATATTTTTTTATAAAATCCGGTTTGATACGGTTCAATGGGTCACCGGTTTCCGGTTTTTTGGCGGTTTAATACGGTTTTTTAACCGGTTCAACTACTATTGGATTTTATTATCAACCCAACCCGGGTATGCTTCCGATTCGCGGTTCAACCCGGTCTGACCGCCGGGTCGGTCCGGTTTTAAAAACACTGTATAAAAGGGATTCATGGATGTAAAATACTAGGGGTTTAGCAGGAAGCTAGCAGATATCTCTCACGGGTCCACTTTTTGAGGAGCGCCGTCGATCTGATGACGTGACCTCGTCGTCGTTTTTTGCCAGATCTCCTTGCTCATTGCCTTTCCCCCCTCATTTGCACCATGATTTACGTCGGTCTGCTGGATCTTGACCTCCTCGAACCACCGAACTTACCACCTCCAAAGTTGTCATGTTTTCCCCTCCTTCGCCCTCACGAGCTCCTCCTCCGCTCTCCCTCCCCTCGTCTTCATCCCTGCCGATGCTGCTTGATGATCCGGTTTCGCCTCTTCTTACAGACCCTCCGCTGTGGCTGACATCTCTCCTTCTTCTATCTCGCCGGTTTTCCGGAATGCCTCCGTCGGGGTCTCTGCCTCCACCATCCGCCTCCCCTCCTTCTTTGCTCACCGCTCCATAACCTGAGTCCTCCGCTCCTCTGCCTTTGATGCTCGGGTGTTCTTCTTCTCAGCCACAATCTGTTCTTTCAAACCCTCCTCACTCACTCACACTTCATTCATGGAGTAGATCTTGGTCTCTCATTCATTTTCGTTTAAGTTTGATGGTTTGTATGGCTTTGCGGCTCTGGTTGATGATTTCAACACTGATGAGGCTGTGTTCTCCTCGTTTGTCGGGACTTTTTTCTCGATGGGTCCTTACCCTCTTGTATGGATTGTTTCTGTTCTCATGTTGCCGTCTCTACAACCACATATCTCGTTTTTCTCTGTCTTAGGCGGTTAGTTTTTCTGGTGGCTCTCCCTCCGTTGCCGCCAGTACCTCCCGACCCGCAGGATGTTCTGTTCCTACTGATCTTCGTGACCGCAGCTCAGGCCTTGACTCTCCCGCTATTGAATTCATTATTGTTTCGATTGTTCCCAGCTCTTCATGCTCCTTCCATTACCTCAGTCACATTGGTTATTGGTTTCATTTACCTCCTGATGAGGTTGGTGGAGTTTTGGTGAGCATGTTTAGACATCCATTATCTCATTTTATGGCTACTTTACCTCCACTACAAGAAAACAGCGTTTTTGCGACTGCAACCTGCTACTATACTTGTAGTCGTAACAGTTGGCGACTATTTAGGGACACAATTGCGACTAATTTGCAATTACAGATATATGGTCTTCTTTTAGTTACTAATATACGACCAAAAATGGTTGTCTCATTTTACGACTGATTAACGACTATTGTCGAGACCGGAAATATTAGTCCCAACGTAGTCGGTAGTTTGGCGACTACGCTGCGTTTATGGTGAATTGTCGTATACAAGTCGCAAATTAGTCACTATTTGGGAAACTAATTTGCTTCTCCATTTATAGTAGTAACAAAGTTGTTAATTTTTCGCTATTTGTACGACTAATATGCGACTCGTTATTCAAGTCGCAAAGTAGTCGGATATGAGTGGTATCATATAGTGTGTTTTTATTTAATATATATGCTAATAATCTTAATTGATGTCAAAGCTAATCTATACTTATAATATTTAATGTGCATAATTACTTTTTCCAACTTCTAATAAACATGTAAAACTTGCAATATTATAAACTAAGTTTTAAATCGAAGTTAACTCATAAAATAGAAACCAAACAGTTAGCAATCATTACAATGGTTTTAAGAAATTGAAACTTAAAACTACATAAGTTCTTACGAGTTTAGAATAAGAGTGAAGGAGGGTTAGTAACGATCGAGAGCCTGGTGCTCGTTTGAGTACCATTTTATATTATGGTATTTTTGATTTTGCATATTTGTTTCATACAAGGAAAAACGAATAGGTATTGATTTCTTATTAATATCATGGTTCAAATATTAATAAGATAATAAAAAATATCATTAACGGGTAAGGCTCAAACATATTAACTAAACCAAGGGTTGTCTCTTTTTCTTTATACACCTTTTACTCATAACTTTTAGAAACTATAAAGATTCTTGCCCTAGACGATTTATATTCTACTGTTTACCGGAAACAAAACTTGCTTTCTAGATTTTGTGCGAAACATTAACGAGAATCAACCAGTCTCTTCAGATTATCCGAAGAGTTTCTCAGATCAACAACCATGTCCCATATATTTTGGATCTAAAGTTTTCCTCCTGCATGTATGGATGTGTGTTTCTTCCATTGGAGATCCTAAATCTCAAAGATTTTGGTCGATGAAGAGGTAATCTCTCTTTTCATCTTTCATTTGTTGTCTTTTTATTCTTGCATATTTTATTAAGCCAAACATTTCTTGATTTAGGGTATCAAGATAGAGGCATTTGTTCACGCTTCTGTTGTTGATAAATTATGGTGGTGAACTTGGTTTGAGCGTCGTTGGTTTAAGCTTAAAAATGCTCAAGTTGTTCTTTCACCACATTATCCTTCCTTGACCCCTCACGACTTCAATATGGTTTTCACGTTAGAGACATCTTTCTTCGTGACTTATGAAATATTCCGAAAGGTCATTATATGGTTTACACATCGATTCCGGATATATTGGATCGAAGAGTTTATGATCCTTACCCTAAAAGTAACTTGAAACAAATATTTGTTTTGTGTTTAAGATTATAATAATCATGTTATTTTCATGTGTTGTCTAATTGATATTTTATCACCATATAAATGTCCTTGGTGTTTTAACCCATGTTGGAAATCTCCAAAATTATTGGGCAGAACCAAACTTGCAGTTTACCATTACCAACTAATGTTGTATTCCCCCTCTGTTTTATCTGTAATTCCTCTTTGGCTGCAGCCCTTGTGCAAGGCTGATATGCTTGACTTTGAACTTTTTACTTAAAAGTAATATGAGTATTTGAAGTTAAAAAAAAAAAAGTGGGTTAATCTTAATCCTATATTTTGATGTGTTGTTTTGTTGTTTGTCTCTAATAATAGTTAGCAATTTCCTTTTTTACTAGCCTCCGGAGTCTTCGGTATTTATTGATTGGGAAAGATGGTGAAGAATTAATCATAGGGTTTTAGAAGGATGCGGATACACATGTCTTTGTAATTCTTAGATGCTTCTTCATAAGGCAAGAATCGGGTAAGCATTGTTACGTCAGCTCCAAAAGGATAAAATTCGTTGGAATCGAGAAAGTTATGTAGAGTTCATAATTGCATAAAAGGAGTCAAAGTAGACAAGAATCGGGTAAGCATTGAAATTGAATCGGTAATTAAATGAAAATTATTGTATTGTGTATTGAATGTTTAGGTTTAGGTTTGATTCGTATAGAAATTTCTCCATTGTATTCAATGTTTATGAAGTTTGTTCTTGGTTGTTATAACTTAGGTTATACTTGGCTTAAGGAGTAGAAGAGCTTTCAACAATTATCTATGATCAAATTGAGATCCTGACTTTTTTTTATTCCTCGACATGTTGTGTTCATAAAACTATTTCAACTCATTTATTTGTTATGCTTTTATATATCTTGGAGTAATACATGAATTTCTGTTTTTGTAGATTTCCAAATTTGGTACCTGAACAATATCCTGGAAAAAAATCTTATGTCCCATTTGTTGGAATTGTGTCCAGTAATCTCGGTACTGTCTCTAGAAAGTAAGAGTATGTCAGTGATCAGACATAAGTCATATAATATTGGGGGTCATGATGGCTTGCTAGAGTCCGCTCATGATCTATAAGTCTTGGACTTATTGCTTTTATTATATGATCCCATATGGGTCACACGCCTAAGCTAACAGGAAAATGTGTAGGAACGGTTTAGCAGAAGTACAGTAAAAGTGCTAGGCATTTACTGTACTAAGAGAGAATAAAAGGTTTAGCCACTGTGCATCGATCGATGCATAAGGTGCAACGATCGATGCAGTGCGCAAACACCGACGAGTTAATTGGTATTTGGGCCAAATGGCCCAAACGGAACAGGACGAGTTTTGTGTCATAAAAACTCGAGTTTCAGACTGATTAACCCTAACACTTGAGCCGTAAACTCTCTCTCTCTGCGCCGAGTTCCCCTTGTGGTCTAGCAGCTGTTTCCTGCGAAAGCGTGTGTGAACCTTTGGAGGATTCATCCCTCGGTGTTTCTCTGATCTCAGACATACCATCTTCTTCCGCTGCAATAACAGGTATAAGGTGAGATCATCATTTGTTTCTATTCTGAGAAGAACCTAGATCGCATGTTTAGGATAATCTGAATCTGGAATTGAATCAGGATTCATCTAAACGTTCCAACAGTGGTATCAGAGCTTTAGGTTCTGGTTTTTCTTGTTTAGATTCATGTTTAGGATTGTTTAAGGAGGTGTTTTTGAATCAATCTACTGATAAGATTAAAACACTTAAGAAACAAGAATTGAATCCTAAACAAACTGTTTAAAAATCGCATGACCAAACTATATTGATTTGGTATGTGATCTAAACTGATTTTGCATCGACTGAGATCGCATTGCATCGATCGATGCAATGCAAGGATCGATCGTTGCAGTCGCGAGAGATTGACCGCGATCGCATGGATCGTTCAAACGATCGCATGGATCTCACGAGAATCTCTCGGCCAAACCTGATAACCGTTCGTGCACACGTGAGAGCATCGATCGATGCAGGATCGATGAACGATCGTTGCAGGATCGATGCTGTGAGCATCGATCGATGCGGTTAGGGTTTTGGCTCGGTTTAATTTAATTAAAATTAAACGTCTCGGTTTAATAAACAGATTTAATAATTTTATTAAGTCTGGTTAAACCGGGATAAGAAATCCAATGTCGAAAGAAATATTGGATTTAGTGCCTAAACCAGGAATTTCTAATTTGATTTGGTTGGACCAAATAAATTGAGAAATTCCGGTTTAGTAAATAACCGGTTGACAATTGTGGTCATCGTAGTAATTAAAACTTGGTTAGACCAGTTTTAATGAACCAGACCGGTTATGTCAATTAATTGGACAATTGGGTCATGTCTTGGACATGGACCAAATTCTTGGGCCTCGGGCCAAGAAGTTAAAACAATTGGGCCAGTTAATTGAGTCTTTCTTCAGATTAATTTAAAATCTATTTTATAAAATTATAAAGTCGTTTTTAAATTAAAGTTTCCGAAATTTTGAAATTAGAAAGTTTCTTAAAATAGAAGTTTCTGAATTTGCGGGTTTTGGATTTTAAAGAAATTTCTAAAGTTAGAAAGTTTCCGGTTTTAGAAAGTTTCCAATTTTAGAAAGTTTCCAAAAATAGTAGGTTTCCATAAATAGAAAGTTTCCCGAAATAGTAATCTTCTATTTTGGGAATGATTTTAATAAACCTACGAACCTCAAATAATATCAAGCGTTGGATGTCTTGTCCAGGCTATGTCAGCTGTCAAAGCCCATTCAATTGCATTCATGGCCTTACAGTGTGAGGATGTCTGCTTTTGCGTGAGTAAGACAGTTTGTGATTCATAAATGTCATTGGGAGTCCCAGACATTAATGATTACATGACTGTATAGTCCGGTTTTCTTGACTAGGCCATCGGGAGTCCCGAGCCTTGAGACATCAGAGTGGATTGGGCCTCGGGCCCAGATTCACAACCAAGAGTTATATCACGGATATAATTAGCCGATATAGGGCTTACCGATATAAGCTAAGGTTGGGTGACGGCCAGTGGCCCACTTTAATTTTAGTTATATGTGGATCTTGGAATCATTATATTCTATTGAGGGTAACTTAGGTTATTGAATATAATGCGTGATTAATCATATTAATTTTTAATACGAGATTAGTCATTTTGAACATAATAACTAATAACCTTTTTATTTATATATTTCAGATATGACTACTACAAGCACACAAAACACATTCTCGATCCGGTCTGTTCTCGAGAAGGAGAAGCTGACTGGAACGAACTTCCTGACATGGTCAAGGAACTTGAGGCTGGTCCTCAAGCAGGAGAAGAAGGATTATGTCCTTCGAGATCCCCTCCCCGAGAGGCCTCTTGCCAATGCTGCCAGGACTCTGCACAATGCTTGGGAAAAGCATTCGTCAGATGAAAATGATGTTTATTGCCTGATGTTGGTGACAATGACTCCTGAGCTGCAAAAACAGTTCGAAAGTGTATTGTCTCCCATCGAGATCATGGCAAGCCTGAAATCGCTTTTTCAGGAGCAGGCTAGGACTGAGAGGTTCCAGACAGTTAAGAACCTCTTGGACTGTAAGTTGGCTGCGAATGCGGCAGTGAGTCCTCATGTCTTGAAGATGATGGGTTATCTCGATCATCTTCAGAAACTCGACTGCCCAATCAGCCAGGAACTTGCCTGCGACATCATACTGCAGTCTTTACCTGCAAGCTATGATCAGTTCATTCTGAACTTTAACATGCATGGCTTGAGTAAGACACTACCTGAGCTTCACGGAATGCTCAAGACTGCAGAGCCCAACTTGAGGAAAACCACCAAGGACCCCAATGTGCTTATGGTGCAAAAGGGCAAGGGGTTTAAGAAATCCTCTGCTAAGGATAAGGGAGCGGCCAAGGCTGTCCAAGTCGCGGACAAGGACACGCCAAAGCCCAAGCCCAAGTCCAAGGCTGGGCCTACTGACATGTGCAGGTTCTGCAAAGAACTAGGGCATTGGAGAAGAGATTGTAAGAAATTCCAGGAAGGTCTAAAGGAATTGAAGAAGAAGACTTTCGAGACTTCTTCATCAGGTATTTTTGTTATAGAAGTTAATACAACTACTTCTGATAATACCTCATGGGTCATGGATACTGGTTGTGGGGCTCATATTTGTACTAATATGCAGGCACTCAGCAACAGTAGAAGGCTGAAGCAAGGACAAGTGGAGCTACGAGTTGGGAATGGAGCGAAAGTTTCAGCACTAGCTGTAGGAACATACTTGTTGTCTTTACCTTCGGGATTGATTTTAGAACTGAATAATTGTTATTTTGTACCTGCTATAAGCAGAAATATTATTTCAATTTCTTTGTTGGATTTGGAAGGTTATGATTTTTCAGTTAAGAATAAATTATGTTCCTTCAATCGCAACAATTTGTTCTATGGTTCTGCCCCTCTTACGAATGGGCTTTACATACTCGATCAATCCGCGCCAATTTATAACATTAATACAAAACGGTTTAAACCTAATGAGGAAAACCGAACGTTTCTATGGCATTGTCGTTTAGGGCACATCAGCGAGAAACGCATCAAGAGGCTCCATTCGAATGGACTTCTTGGCTCATTTGACTTTGAGTCATGTGAGAAATGCGAATCCTGCATGATGGGCAAAATGACACGGGCCCCCTTTAATAAACCTAACGAGAGGGCCAGTGACTTATTGGGCCTGATACACACTGATGTGTGTGGCCCAATGTCCACAAATGCAAGAGGAAACTATCAGTACTTCATTACCTTCACTGATGATTTCAGTAGGTATGGATATGTTTATTTGATGAAACATAAGTCTGAATCTTTTGAAAAGTTCAGAGAATTCCAAAATGAAGTACAGAACCAACTTGGCAAAAGCATTAAGGCTCTTCGGTCCGACCGAGGAGGAGAATACTTAAGCCAGGAATTCAGTGATCATCTAAGAGAGTGTGGGATCGTATCCCAACTCACTCCTCCTGGAACACCTCAATGGAATGGTGTGTCTGAGAGGAGAAATCGGACCTTATTGGATATGGTTCGATCTATGATGAGTCACACAGACCTTCCAATATCCCTTTGGGGATATGCTCTGCTAACAGCAGTGTTCACACTAAACAGAGCGCCATCAAAAGCAGTAGCAAAGACACCATATGAATTATGGACTGGAGAAGCTCCAGTGCTGTCTTATCTAAGAATTTGGGGTTGTGAAGCCTATGTCAAGAGATTAATCTCAGATAAGCTTACACCAAAATCTGATAAATGCTACTTCATTGGTTATCCACGGGAAACCAAGGCTTATTACTTCTATCTACGTTCCGAGAACAAGATCTTTGTTGCCCGGGATTGTAACTTTCTTGAGAGGGAGTTTCTCTCTAAGAAAGACAGTGGGAGTAAGGTACTGCTTGAAGAAATTCAAGATGAACAGAATACTGCTCAACCTAATGAGGAAGAGCAGCAGAAGGACCTACAAGAAATTGTAGAGCCTGAACCTGTAGTACCTGAAGTTCGAAGATCCGGGAGGATCCGTCACGAACCCGAGAGATATCAAGGATTCCTCGTGACTAACTGTCATGATCTTTTGATCATGGATGGTGATGAACCATCGAACTTCAATCAAGCCATGATGGGCCCAGATTCCTCTAAGTGGCGCAAGGCCACTGATTCCGAAATGGACTCCATGTCAGTCAATCAAGTGTTTTCGTTGGTTGACTTACCCGCTGGTGTAAAAGCCATCGAGTGCAAATGGATCTTCAAGAAGAAGATTGACGTGGATGGAAATGTCCAGATTTATAAAGCCAGGTTGGTGGCAAAAGGTTTCAGACAAGTTCACGGTGTGGACTACGATGAAACCTATTCACCAGTGGCTATGATGAAATCTATTCGGATTCTACTAGCAACTGCAGCTTTTCATGATTATGAAATTTGGCAGATGGACGTGAAAACCGCCTTCCTGAATGGTATTCTGGAAGAGGATGTGTATATGACGCAACCTGACGGTTACATAGATCCAAAGAATGCTGGGAAAGTATGCAAGCTTCATAAATCCATTTATGGATTGAAGCAAGCATCGAGGAGCTGGAATCTTCGTTTTGATGAAGCGATCAAGCAATTTGACTTTATCAGAAACGAAGAAGAACAATGCGTGTATAAGAAATCTAGTGGGAGCAAAATTGTATTTCTTATTCTGTATGTCGATGACATACTGCTTCTCGGAAACGACATTCCAATGCTGAAGTCTGTAAAAGACTGGCTTGGAAGTTGTTTTTCCATGAAAGACATGGGTGAAGCCGCATACGTTCTTGGAATTAGGATCTATCGGGATAGACCTAAGAGGCTGATAGGCTTGTGTCAAGACTCATACATTGACAAAGTCCTACAAAGATTCAGCATGAAAGATTCCAAGAAGGGCTTCACACCAATGGTGCATGGCATAACGCTAAGCAAGAAGCAGAGCCCTACGTCGGCTGCTGAGCTTGAGCGCATGAAGAATATTCCTTATGCATCTGCAATAGGATCTGTCATGTATGCCATGATCTGTACTCGTCCTGATGTTGCTTATGCATTGAGCATGACGAGTAGATACCAGTCAAATCCAGGTGAAAACCATTGGATTGCCGTAAAGAATATCTTGAAGTATCTAAGACATACTAAGGATAAATTCTTGGTGTACGGTGGAAGTGATGTGCTTAAAGTCAGTGGATTCACGGACGCAAGTTTCCAGACAGACACAGATGATTTCCGGTCACAGTCCGGTTATGTCTTTTGTCTGAATGGCGGTGCAGTAAGTTGGAGAAGCTCCAAGCAGGACACCGTTGCTGATTCCACTACAGAAGCTGAATATATCGCCGCCTCAGAAGCAGCGAAGGAAGCTGTTTGGATACGAAAGTTCATTATGGAACTAGGTGTGATACCAGATGCGGCTGAGCCTCTAGCACTGTTTTGTGACAACAATGGTGCTATAGCTCAGGCAAAGGAACCAAGATCACACCAGAAATCCAAGCATGTTCAAAGAAGATATCACTTGATACGTGACATCATTAATAGAAAGGAAGTCAAGATCAGCCGAGTTCCGACAGATGATAATGTCGCTGATCCGTTGACAAAGCCACTCCCAAGGCCTAAGCTCGAGTTCCTGACTGAAGCTGTAGGCATTAGAAACATTGAAATGTAATCTAAATTTGAGTGGGAGTTTTGTGAGCTTTATTTTAGTTATTTGATATGTTCTTGTAAAACATTATTTTATGTTTTAATGAAATTATTATTTCAAGATTATTTTAACTGTGATGAAATAATCGTTCCAAAATGATATGAAGCATTTTATAGGTCATCGAAGTAAGTGACTTGATCTTGAGTCATCAAAGTCATTTAGCTTGATCATGAGGCCCTATATTTGATAAATGTTTTATATCATCCTGTCCCTAGTCGAAGGTTGTTGAAATTGGAACACCAACAACCATGTGAGACTGGATTGGTACGTGACTTATGACAAAATCTCAGTATGTCATAGATGCTCGGCATCAAAGTCAGTACATAGGTGTATGTTGGGGAACATACGACCGGACAAGACCCGATTATAAGAACTATTCAGGATATTTATATCTGTGTCATAAGAGATTCTTACTACGACTATAGAGTATGGTCCTTAGACCTGAGTTCACATGCATGTGATTGCACATGGACTGGTGTACTTTGATCATTGTCTAACGCTATCGTTCTGCGATAGCTATAAGGACCTTGTTTGGGAACATCATGAAATGAGTAGTTTACAGTGATGGAACAAGATGGGATTTGTCCCTCCAATATAAATGGAGTGAATATCTCTAGGCCAATCGGAGATTTGAATACTGGAAAACGCATGGCCATGCTCAAACGGACTTTCCCGAGTCGTTTGGATTGTCAGTATCAAATCAGAGTCCGATGAACAAGATTAGGCTTTATAAGGATGACACTAATCTTGCCTTATGACTAATCGAGATATTGAGACAAAAGGATTATGAATACAGAGATTCCAGTACAAGTGGGAGATTGTTGGAATTGTGTCCAGTAATCTCGGTACTGTCTCTAGAAAGTAAGAGTATGTCAGTGATCAGACATAAGTCATATAATATTGGGGGTCATGATGGCTTGCTAGAGTCCGCTCATGATCTATAAGTCTTGGACTTATTGCTTTTATTATATGATCCCATATGGGTCACACGCCTAAGCTAACAGGAAAATGTGTAGGAACGGTTTAGCAGAAGTACAGTAAAAGTGCTAGGCATTTACTGTACTAAGAGAGAATAAAAGGTTTAGCCACTGTGCATCGATCGATGCATAAGGTGCAACGATCGATGCAGTGCGCAAACACCGACGAGTTAATTGGTATTTGGGCCAAATGGCCCAAACGGAACAGGACGAGTTTTGTGTCATAAAAACTCGAGTTTCAGACTGATTAACCCTAACACTTGAGCCGTAAACTCTCTCTCTCTGCGCCGAGTTCCCCTTGTGGTCTAGCAGCTGTTTCCTGCGAAAGCGTGTGTGAACCTTTGGAGGATTCATCCCTCGGTGTTTCTCTGATCTCAGACATACCATCTTCTTCCGCTGCAATAACAGGTATAAGGTGAGATCATCATTTGTTTCTATTCTGAGAAGAACCTAGATCGCATGTTTAGGATAATCTGAATCTGGAATTGAATCAGGATTCATCTAAACGTTCCAACACCATTTCATCTAAATCATGTATCTGTTTTAGTAGACCCTTTTAAACTTTTATCTTTTTTGGTTAGAGGATCGCACACTTCAAAAAAACAACATTTTTGAGACAGGAACTTGAGACTATACTTGTATTCGTAACATTTGGCGATAATTTGAGGACAATATTGCTACTATTTTGCGACACATATATATGGATGTTTATTAGTCGCTAATATACGACTAAAAATGATTATCACCGATTTAGTCGCTGATTTACGACTAATTATAGACCAATATTGAGACCGGAAATAATAGTCGCAGCGTAGACAGTAATATGGCGACTAGGTTGCGTTTGATGTGAAGAATCGTAGAAAAATTGCAAATTGGTCAGTAAATGGGCGACTAATTTGCTACTTCGTGTATAGTAGTAACAAAGTCGTTTACTTGTCGCTATTGTTACGACTAATATGCAACTCATTATTCGTGTCGCAAAGTACTCAGGTATGGATCGTATCATATAGTATTTTTTGATTTAGTAATAATAATATAAGATAGTTTGGTTATATGTGCTAATAGTCTAAACTGATTATCAAAGTTGATATATATATATATATATTAATCAATAGTAAATGAGAATGACCCATGTATGTTTTTCTTTCATAATCTCTAATTATTATGCGTGTAATTTAGCATAAGAAACTGATAGTTCATAATCCTCGTTGCTGCTTAACGAAATACATTGATTTGTTATTCAAAAGGTAATATGTTGTGATGAGAAAAGGAAAAAACTGAAGAAAAAAGCATGTTCTTCTAACTTCTAAGCATGAAGAACACGAATATCTCTACTTCAGTAGTACTTGCTGCATGTGGCCATCTGAATACACATCATAGAAGTTCGAAAAACACCAAAGTTTGACTAAATTTCTGGGAAAATATAATTGAATTCATTATTGCAGATTCATTTCTTACCTTGGAGATGGGCCCCGTAGTTTGCATGGCTATCAGCTTCCGAGTTGTATTCAATTAATTGGAAATTAGACAAACCCAGAAAATATTAGCCATCTACAAATCGAATGTTAAAAAGACAAAAGGATTTATGCAATACCCTGGGAATAAGCTCGATATCGAATGACTTGAATTGGCTGGTAAACTCTTTTGCCTGATTATACTGCTCAGCCTTTATCGGGTTTCTGACATGCCATTCACCCCGCATTTGTTTAAAGATAGCTATCAGGAAGTCTAAAGATAAAGATTCAAGAGAGAAAACATGTATTAGCTGTAAATCAAATGACCTATTTAACAACAAGTTGAGAGTCTTTATAGGCCCTCACGTGTGTGCAACCTTTTTCTAAAGCATACTCCAAACCACGATTCAAACCTCTATATTCGGCAATGTTGTTTGTTGTATTGCCTAATACTTCACGGTAGGAGGAGATGACAGTTCCAACTGAATCACGCATAACAGCTCATGAACAGCTCTTCCAGAGTTTCCTTTTGAAGCTCCATCAAACTCAATGGTACAATATTTCTGAAAACAGACATATTTTAATTTAAATAAGATATAAACGTCAATATCTAAGTTCGAACGTAGAGTATCTAATGTTTCATAATCGGCTTTTTTGGGTTACAAATAGCTATATTTCCTAATGTAAACACATTGGCACGAGCGGATCAACAGAAGAAAATGATTAAATAGATAAGAGAAGAAACAAAATCAGAAACGATGAAGGGAGTGAAGGGGTTCTCGCCTTTCCCTTATCCATTTCTCTTGTCGTCTATGTTTTCTCTGCGATAGGAGAGCAAAAATTTTGAGGTTTATGATTGTTAGGGTATTTCGACTGCGGAAAGGAAGAGTCTGTCTGAATTTAAGAGAGGTTATGATGATTAGGGTATTTCGGTCGGTTAATGATAATTTACCGTGACATTTGGTTTAGGTACCGTGCCGATGCACGGAATTACCAAAATATTAAAATTTTATAATTCTGCATAATCTTTTCATGTTTAATATCATTGATTTTTTTAAAAAATATCATAAGTACCAATTACATCATTATTAGTTTTTTTGGCAAACTATTTATGTTTTTAAATACTATGGTCATCATTGATTATTTTTCCCATTTTTGGATTTCATGCAATACGATTAAAATACTAAATTATTAAAGAAAACCATGTTGACAAAAAAAAGAAATACTAAAGAAAACCATAAACAAAGAGTGGGTTATAAATACAAATTTAATTTACATTCATAAACCATAAGTATGTTTTTCATTTCGCAAATCCAACAAACCACACCCAACATTCTTAACATAGAGGAGGCTTAAGGTACCTGAACATAAAAAAAAATTATATTAAAACAATAACACATAAGATCCCAAAAAAAAACATAATCATTATACTATATGATTATGAGTTGTTAGATAAATACCTATGGACAAAATCATGGAACTCTTTCAAATTCATATGCATCAAAGCGTATCTTAGAAACTCGTTGAACTGTCTCCAACCTCACCAACCCTAATCAACAAAGAAAAATTTATTATTTGTCAATTTACAGTAACTAGAACAAATTTACAAAAAGGTTTGAAATTTCATCATACCACCACTGTTAATGGCAATATTAAAGCAGTGGAATAAGCAGAACAATATTCCGTTCAGACTTTTACCCCATGCCCTAATCAGCCTAACAGAAAGATCGCCATTGCCCACACAATCCAATGACTTGTTTCTGACAATATTTACTACAAATAAGCTTTCAGACATTCTAAGAATATTCTACATGAAATAAATAGAAGTTATACTTACTCTAGATCTCTAATTATGAATTTTACTTGAAGACGTCTCCAGAAATAAGTTTCCGGATTATTTGCAATAATCACTGGATCTCTTAAGAAGCCATCAATTCCAAGCACAATACCAATCAAATCTATATCTTAAACCAATAAAAACATCAAACAAATCCATAACCAAATCATATTAAAATAATAAAGTCCCATAAAACTTGTAACCTTAAAACAAAACTATACTGATAGGATATCTGCTAGTTGTATGCCATTTGAAACGTCATGTATAGGCTTCAAGTCTAAGTAGTGCTGGCCATTAGAGAATGGAATTTTCGAGATTACACTCGAACTGATTCGACACAGAGAGAATAAACTATCTGTCAAGTGGTCAAACATTGGCCTATCAAGGATATGAACGTTATCACATTGTACCCACAGGCCCTCAGATTCCACCAGCCACTCGAAGATTTCAACGTAATCACCCCAAATTTCGTCTTTTATCATTTGGCCCTATCGTTAAAATTGCAGGACTTAAAACTTTAAACAGCATAATAACAGAAGTTTATACAGCGTAAGATCAAAAAATTATACAGCACAGGAACAGTGCTGCAGAGATAACCTGTTCATCCACTAAAAGTAGTTTGATGGTTTTGCCGGAGAAGACCCCTTAATACATACAACACCGAAGGACTTTCAATCTCAAACTCCATTTCGTCGTCAACTTGTTGATCTCCGAAAGGAATTGGTATTCTCTTTGTGCTATTGTTTGTTTGGCAATAGATTTTCCATTGAGAAATAAATGTAAGACGAAAGGAATTTTAGAAACTCTCTGAATTTGAGAGATGTATTAATGGTTATGGTATTTGCGGTTTATGGTAATTTAGGCGCCATAAATATATTGGGTTTGACGGGTCTTAATTAGATTTACTCGTACGTTAACTTTGGTATCGATCAATGTAAATATCTTATTGATTCCCCGTGCACATAATGGTTTATTGGTGTCACTTAATGGCTAGTCATGAACTAATGTGTTATACATGGCATATTAAAGAATTGTTGTTTGACACTTATCCTCACACTTGTAACTCTTGAATTAGATGTTTAAAGATCCTAGGGTTCATGTAGCTTGTTATGGTGAGTTCCTCTATCAATCATCTATTCGATATTTTATTTAAGTTTTAGTACAATATTGTAGGATTCACTTTATTAATAAAAAATTGTTCCATTAGGATTTGTTCCTCTCTAATTCTAAATTTGGTGTCACAGTGTCAAAAAAAAATACATTCATCTCCAACCTTAACACCAAATATCACACTATAAAAAATATTCTCTATTATTATATTTTAAGTCATTCTATTTTTAATGAGTTTAATAAATAGTAATATAAACACAATTTTTTTACGTTCATATGTAACATACATAAGTTCATACAAACCATCTAAATGTTCATAGAAATCTAATTCTGTTTTCCCAAAGAAGATATTACAATTGATAAATTACAAATAGTGAAAAAAATTACATCGTACTAATTATCAGAATTAGTATATTCGGACCAAAATATTTTAATGTTTAGTTTGTATTAATGTTTAGTGTTGTGAATAGTGTTACACCAAATATAGTGTGACACTATTCACAAAACACTAAAAAAGATATAGTGTCAAGTATAGTGTCACATTATAGTGATTTTCACACCAGAGATATAGTGTTATAGTGTCACCTTGTAGATGGCCTAACTTTCTCTAATTCAACTAAATTAATTTATCTAGTATTTATTCTATTTATTCCACTAAAGTTTTACCATTTTTCACTCTTTGTATATCCTCAATTTTCCTTAGCATGAATATTAACCTTTTGCAAAACAAAATCTTGCATGACATAATGTTTATGTTAGCAAGATTTGACATAAAGTAGGTTAATAATTACTACTTAACATATAGGGTCTACATTCGCCTTTCTGCACACACGCAACCGACATTAGTGGACAGGTGATTATCTAGGAAATTGTCAAATACACGATAATCTAGGTTATTAAAGTTAAGTAGATTTTTGTTTCCTTATTTTATCAATTATTTGTGTGCGGGAAGTGATGGTCGTGTCTTTAAGTAAGGTTATAAAGATGAAGAAACTCATTCAATCAAATTAGGGATTAATTAACACCTATTCCTAAGGTTTTGAAGCAACCGATTCAGAACCAGTAAAAGTCAACCGCTTCGTTAACCCAAACTACAACAAAATGCCTATGGCTTATGCATACTGGCCATGGCGTTGATATGACCAACCTTACTATGAAACCCATTCAGTAACAAGAAAATGGAGAGCAATCATCCCATTCAACCTTCTAGTGTTGCCTGATGATGTGATAACGAAGATACTCGCCCGTGTTTGCGAATGGAACATGCAAGATCTCTGTCATTCAAAGATAGCTTGCATAGCCTTGAAAGAGAAGACGGAAACACAAGAGTTCGTCAAATTTGTTAATCTAATACACATGGAATACTATGTTTGGGCTCCAGGATTTAACTGGAGAAAATTCAATGGAAGCTGCTACGACGCAGACAACACATCAGCCATCCTTCTCAAATGAATCTCAGATTTCTTCTTCTATAACAAGAGAGATGAAGTTCTCGCATGCATAAAGGCGGCTGCAAAATATGGATGCATCTTAAGCAAGTATATGTATGGTGTCATACGCAAAGCCTTCAGGGAAGACAGAGATGATAAACTCTTCGGTAGGTATGAATTTACTCGAGAATACGCAACGCAACTGCAAAGAAAACTACCTCGTCTGGTTCATAGTGTCTGGGGAATATTCATTCCTGATTGGTTCACAGAGAAACGTAATGAAAAAGATATTGATTGTGTGCGCCTCTGCCGATGTTCTAAATACGACCCTTGGTGCTCTGGGTGGCCAATGTTTAACGACTATTGCGGCCAATGTTTCTGAATTATGCAGACCGCTTTCTTCTGCACAATCATAGAAAACAAATTCTACCAATTTCGATGTAAACGGTGATGTCGTATTTATGTATGTTTTGCCATTTTCACATTAGATATTTTCCCGTACACATAATTATCTAGTATTTTGTTTGATGGTTCAACGTTATTGCATCCCAAGTGGAACACTTAAAACAGTGAAATACTCATATAAACTAAACACTTAAGTAATAACAAGATCAACGTAGACTTGGTTATTAATTATACTATTTAACACATATCGGACAGTTTGGCCAACATAGAAGGAGTAACCCTAAACCCTAAAAACTAAATCCTAAACCTTAAATACTAAATCGCGAAACTTCTTTTTATTTCTTATTTGTCCTTATCGTATCATCGACAGATTCTAATTTGTTAATATCTTATCACTTTGGAATGTGTTGATTGAGTAGATATATATGGGAGCATCATGGAAATAATGCTTAAGTAAATTCGTATTTTATATGTAATGTTGTAAAAATTGTGTTTATGTGTGTTTTATTATTATATATGTAATTTATATAATCTTTTATTATGTAATATTATAATTATTAATAATTTGTCAATATCAACGATTATAAATTCAAATGACCCTATACCCTAAACTCTAAACCCAAACATTATACCCTAAACCCTAAATACTAGACCCTATATATACTCTAAACTCTAAACCCAAACATTAAACTCTAAACCCTAAATACTGGACCCTATATATACCCTAAACCCTAAACCCAAACATTAAACCATAAACACTAAATACTAAACACATAACCCTAAACCCTAAACTCTAAACCCTAGACGAAAGATAAGAGGACAAGAAGAATAATAAATGTTCATCACAACCGATATGATTAAGGTAATTCGAAAATGCTATGTTTAGTAGATTGTGTAGGATTATATATTCTCATGTTACGATAATTAGAGAATATCCTAGGATAATTCTTTAGGGGATATATCCTATGGATTCTAGTAGTTGTATAGCGTTAAACCTCAAAACAACATACATATATATTTCTCTTTCCTTTTAGCACCATGCAATTGTATTTCGGCATGAACATATATGGGGACATTACCAAAATGTTATGTTTTATGTATGTTCTCTAAAAGAACCGAATATTTTAACATTCAAGTCCCAAACTATTTCTTTAAATTTTTGTGTACTATTTCTTTAACACTCAAGGTAATTATATAGATAAGTATAAATTTAAAAATTGAGACAATAAAAAGGGAATATATGACGAGTAAGTTATGCCTACAGGTGGGTTAAAATTCAAAAAAAAAATCCGGGAAACCAAAACCCAATTTTATAGCCTAAAACATTTCAATTACCCGCATGAACCCAATAATTTTCGACAAAGTGTCGAGAATTCCTCAATTACGATAAACCCTTATTTATTATGTTCTTCTCTTTTTCCAAAATCTCCTTTAATTCATCTCGCTAATCTCTCTCCAAATCCTCTTCTATGCCCACCCATCTCAAACTGATATATCTTCTTTCAATCTCTTATTCGGGGCTCTCATTTTAATCGCTAACTTTGGAAGAAACCCTATCGACCCTCTCAAACTCTTCTTTGAATCTCTCAATCACGAAACCCTCTGTGATACGAGCCCTATAGCTACATGTAAGATATGACTTTAGAATGTGTGTTAAACCCTCACCTGATTGAGCTTTGCTTTTCTTTAGAAACGGGATTGCTTCTGAGTCTTATTGTTGGTTTGCTTATGATTTCTTGTCGTTAGCTTGTTTTGGAACAATTAAGTTTGGTTATCCAGGTTATAAACGACTACTATATTCCTCTTTCAGCTTCAATATGGTCTCTATATTGGTTGTTTTGTTTACAACGAGTGTTTGATGAGTTAGAGTCTGATGGTTATGAGGTTAATCTTATATTTAGCAAGAAATTGAGTTTGATGTCTCTGTTTAACTACTCTTTGTATTTTGTTATGTTCGATTGTCTGGGCGTTTACAAGATAGTGATTGTATCATTTGAGACATGGCCAAACCATCCATAACTTTATTCTTAAACATTTTTTCGAGGATATCTGTCAACGACAGATGAAAGACATGGCCAGCACTCCAAAGGACTGCAGAAGCACTACAAAAGATTTCGGCCTCGGGAGATCTCAACAAATGAATATAACTACATATTTGCTGAGTGAAAGTAACAATTTTTCACAATTCATGCTTGTAAAGTCATCTCATGCTCTTTACTCTTTTTTGGGTCAAATCTCTTGTTTTTTACTTAATTGTTTTTTATTCTTTTATCTTTTATTATCACAGGCACTTGAGAAATATGGACGGGTAAATCCTTATGGAGTAAAAAATATCCATTAATGGGCAAGCGTAGACAGCCCACACACTTTTCAGTGTTTGTGGCCCACCAAGAGCAACTTAAGGAAGTTCAACGTAAACTACAACACCATCTGCATCATAGGTTACTTATCATTGTCTCTTGCACTTCTTAATTTTTTGGTATATGATTTGGCAACTCCTTAATGCTGGAGTTTGCGTATGTAGATCGTTTGTGTCTATATACTACACATAAGTATATAAGTTATCAATGTTATTTTGAAGCAAATGTCTTTTACATTTCGTGTACAATTTAAATAACGGTATCAGCAGTTACCAAATCGTAAATTTAACTAATCCAAATTCTTATTTTTACAAAGAAAAGTCAACAAACAATCGTAAATTATTTGCATTTACCATCAGCGTATTTTGATTTTCTGAATAGTCGCAGATTGATCGCTAATTAGTCATTAAACCCTCACCAAATAGTCACCATATATTATGAGTAAGTTGTGGCTATATAAGACAGTATTCAGAAAGTAGTGACACAATCATTACCATAATCGAATCTAGATGTCCGATTAGATGATGCGTATTCGTTAATTTAGTCATACAATAATCGCTAATTAATAGCAAAATGCTTGCCATAATCATATATTGATGTTCCTGTTAGTCGTCAGATCATCAGTAAGTTAGTCAAGAAACAGTCTCCAAATAGTCACCTTATATTACGACTACATTGTGACTATTTTAGACTGTCCTTTAATAGTCGACAAGTAGTGGCCGAATCAGTACCATAATTGTATATGAGTGTTCTGATTCGTCGATGAATAGTTGGTAATATGGTCGTTAGATGGTCGGTACATAGTGGCTAATTGTTACGACTACTTGGTGACTATATTAGACAGTCACATATTAATCTCCGATTAGTCACTTATTTTAACAACTATTTGATGACTATGTTTCTCCGACTACGTGTGGACACCTCCTTTAGTCGCATAGTTGTCGTCGTGTAGTCGGAAGTTATCCTTATATATTGCGATTAAGCTACGTCTAACCGCCGAATACTGTTGTTAGTCATATAAATAGGCGTAACTCGCCGACTATTAATACGACTATACGATTTAGCGACTATGGATTTACAACTACGATATTTAGTCGTAAATTAGTCGTAAAACCGCGATTAACGACTATTGTGCGATTAAAAGTGCAGTCGCAAAAAAAAATTCTTGTAGTGGCGTGATCCTCTTCATGTTTGTTTTAAAAATCTGTATATCAGTAATGTTTAGAACTTTTTTATTCAGAATCAGAATATCTTTTATATATATATATATATATATCGATATTTAAATATTATAGAGAATCTTTGATAGATCAATTTGGTAAATGTCTATGAGAATATGGATTTGGGTTGAATCTTTAATGTTTAAGTTATAAAAATGGAAACAAATACTTTTCGTAAAACTAAGGGGGTGATTGGTAATGGCTTTAGAATCTCTCTAAAGCCTAATTTCTCTCCAAAGCACACAATCTAATCCAATCATGCTTTGTAAATATTTTTCTGTCCAAAGCTCTTTATTATTTTTTATTTTTTGTTTTGGCTGTACAAAGCTAAATATGCAGAGCAAAAAAATTGAGCTGTGAAAAATGAAAATATTTTCACAGTCAAAAACCTACATCAATTAAATTTAAAGCCAAAGCAAAAAAATCTATAGCATAAATTATACAGCAAAAAAAATAAAAGCCACAGCTCTTCCAATCAACCCCTAAATAGCAATTTAACTGAAGTTACACAGCTTTAGAATAATAAAACGGTTCAATGAATCGTAAACACTTCAACCAAATCTTAACAACTTCAAATTATCATATATTATTTTATTTGAACATCTACTTAATATCATAACAATAAAAGTTGTATAAATTATTTGAAGTTTTATTAGTTATATATTGAGTGAAATATATACCTAAAATATTTTTGTTAAGAATATATTCTAAAAACCAATTTATGTTTTAATATGGTAATTTTCATATATTTTCATAATAAATATAAATTTATTGAATGATGACATGGATGGCCTAAAAATAAATAAAAGGGTTTATATTCTACTATTCACGATGAATATGTTTGTCTCGAGCGACGCATCAAAACACACACACGCACACACACACACACACACACACACTGAGAGAGAGAGAGAGAGAGAGAGAGAGAGAGAGAGAGAGAGAGAGAGAGAGAGAGAGAGAGAGAGAGAGAGAGAGAGAGAGAGAGAGAGAGAGCATGTTTTGTAATAAAACAGTCTATATAGTACATAAACTGTTGGCATTTAAGGAGTATTTCTCTTTGAGACCCCCATTAAATCAACACTAATCATGATTTAATATCGTGGTAAATGAGAGTTACGATGCTTGGTTTAAAACTTGCTATGTTTTTCATTAAAGGTTGCTATAATTTATCGACTTGAGTTCCATGCCACCACTACAACCGTTTTGATTAGATTAATAATCTCATTGTTGCTTTGAAAATATAATGAATTTCATTAAGTACTTGAAAACAATATTGTACACAATACTTGAAAAGTCGAGCGTTACATAATCTACTATATATAACAAACCACATATATTAATTAAGGATCTTTATGAAGATAAGAGGGCCAAATTCTAAAATTATCTATCATGATTTTGAAGAAGAATAGTGACTCAAGGGTCCAAAAGCATGTATCACACATGTTTGTACCTTTGAAACCATAGTCCCACCAAGCCACCCAAGTCTTTTTCGGAGCACACGTACATTTATAAAGACCGTTGATATCTCAACTTCCTCGTTTCTCATAGAACAGTGCACACCGTCTGTCTGATCTTCCATAACATTGTCTCAAAGTTATCTTCACGTATTCTAGTTGCAAATTCGCTCTCAATGATGTACCCACGGTTCAAAACTTCTTCATCTCCATAAAAACTCGCAAGAACATGGAGTACATGTATATCTCCGTCTCACTTTGAATATCTGCCGATCTCTTGATCATAGCCTCTCCTTTAACCATTCCTCACTAGAGATCGACAATCCATCGACCCAACTGTCGCAATATACAAAAAGACGCATACCTCTAAGGAGAAGAGCAGAAGGGTTTTTGGATTCTAGATATTTGTTGACGAATTTAGTTATAACCCTAGGTGGGCACCAGATAATCCATTACGATTTTGGAAAGAAAAGATGGAAACATGCAAAGGAGAATTTTAACAAATAATATTGTTCAGTATTTGAAATAGACATTGTTTCGAAGGCAACCACAAAAGTTTATTTGTAGAGAGGATAAAATCTTTGGTTTTACCATAAACATAAATAGTATTTATGTTATTGTTATTTATTAATTAACATGCATATGTTGGTGTGCATCTTCGGCTGGAGTAAGTATATATCCAAGATGAATCTATTTCACTAGGTAAATGATATATAATGTCGAGTCATTATTTATTGCAGTTCAAGGTTTATTATAAAAATGTGTGGTTACTTGCATGGATTGTTTAAAAACAAATTAGGTAAATGGCCTTTCAGTTTAATCATCTCGCCTTTTTGCAAAAAGTCGTTTGTTCAGTTACAAAATAGTCGCAAAGTAGTCGCAGTGTACTCAAAGATGATGCATATACGTACTCCTTATGTTTAAAATTTGCACATAAATTAAGAAATCATATAATATTTATAGTAGTTTAACACAATCTAACCAACGGTAAACAATATTTACAATATGAAGGATATTCAAGAACCTAAACATGGCCAAATTAGTGACTCTATGGTCCAAGAGCATTTCTCGCACATGTTTAAACCCTTGAAACCAAAGTCCCACCAACCCTTCTAAGTTGTTATCGGAGCACACATGCAACTATAAAGCCCATTGATATATATAATCGCTTCCTTCTCAAAGAACATAGCATACGACGTTTCTGGCCATACACGTCTATCCCTTCTAGTTATCTTCATACGTATTCGAGTAGAAATTTCACGGTCGATGACATATCCCTGGTTAAACACTTCTAAATCTCCATAAAAACACGCAAGAGCATGGAGTATGTGTATGTACCTCTCTCCCATCGGCTATCTGCCGATCACTTGATTATTGCCTCTCTTTCAACCATTCATTCGATGTAGTTAAAGAACACATAACTCAGAAGAGAAGAGCTGAAGGGTTTCCGGATTTTAGACACATCTTGACGAAATCTTGTTTATAATAAGGTAAGAAAACAAAGAGATTTAAGTTAGTAAACTCGTAGTATAAATTGATCGACTTGTAAAAATATTGACTTTGTTTGACCCTTAGAAACACCTTGCATGTTGTCTTCGCCATAATAAAATAATGTAAACCTTGTTCATCGTCAAGGTAATCCATTATGAAATTGGTAATGAAGAGATGAAAGGCAAAAACAATTTTGACAAATAATATGTATTTCAATATTTCAGAGTTCGAAACAACCACCAGAATGTATTTATGGAGACAATGCAAATGTTGGGTTGTCTAGGTTGTAGTAATTATTTATATGTCTTATTACTAAGTTTTAACTAGCAGCATTCATCATAATTGTAACACCCGTCTCCCGGCGAACAGGAGACGCGGCATTAGGACGCCCGTTGAACCGGACTCGGTCCAACCGGGACGCCAACTCAACTTGTCCCAGGTCTCAGGCGCCTCCTTCGTATTCAAAATCACCAATGACGTCACTCGACTGTATCGATCCCGCATCCGGACCTGCAAGAAAACGGGGACAGGAAAGGAAAGAGGCCTGAGTAATTGTTTCAAACACAATTACCAAGTGAGGTCGGGCTTAAGGAGCCCGCGATCCCGCTTACACTACACAACTACGATTCACAAGTCCTAAGCTAATAACACCTTGCAAACAGGCCCGAAGGCTTCATCACACCATCTACATCCACGGGTGCTTTCACACTAGTGGACCCCTTCCTTCGACCTGTAGGCCCAAACAATCCTTCTTTTCCTTATGGGGGTTCGTCAGACCCCCGACGCCTTCTCAAGGGACACGCACCCCGTACGCATCCCGCCACACAACACCCTTTCGGAGGCCCTACCACAACTACCAATTATATCCATCACACACAAACAACATTTTCGGGCTCAACGATAACCTAGCAGTTCTATGTTCCACAATCAATCACATCAGACGTCTTACTATCCCTACGCTACCTAGGAAAGACACTATTAGCAGAGGACTATCGTCCGGAATTGAAATAGAGTAAGGGAGATAAACAACAGTTTTCCTCACCTTAGCCAAAGAAGAGGGAAAAACGGTAATTTAGAAGCCCCATTAGCCCGAACGTACAATGGTTCTGAAAAGAGGACGAGAATTCAAGTGAGATAGGCTTTCGTTTTGCTCGAATCGGGTTTAGGACGGTCAAGTTATTGTTGGAATTGTGTCCAGTAATCTCGGTACTGTCTCTAGAAAGTAAGAGTATGTCAATGATCAGACATAAGTCCTATAATACTGGGGGTCATGATGGCTTGCTAGAGTCCGCTCATGATCTATAAGTCTTGGACTTATTGCCTTTATTATATGATCCCATATGGGTCACACGCCTAAGCTAACAGGAAAACGTGTAGGAATGGTTTAGCAGAAGTACGGTAAAAGTGCTAGGCATTTACTGTACTTAGAGAGAATAAAACGGTTTAGGCACTGTGTGTCGATCGATGCACAAGGCGTGTCGATCGACACAGTGCGCGAACGCCTCGGAGTAAATTGGCATTTGGGCCAAATGGCCCAAAACGAACTGAACGAGTTTTATATAAACTTAAGACGAGTTCAGGTCGAAAGAAGCCCTAGCCGCGAGCCTCTTCTCTCTCTCTGCGCCGATTTCCTTAGTGGCCTAGCAGCCTTCTTCCTGATTGGTGTGCGTGTGTGAACCTCTGGAGGAGTTATCTCTCGGTGGCTCTCTGATCTCTAACATACCATCTCTTTCCGCTGCAATTAACAGGTATAAGGTGAGATTTAATCATTGTTTCTAATCAAGAGAACCTAGATCCGCATGTTTAGGTTGATATGAATCTAAGAATTGAATCAGGATCAACTAAACAATCCTTCAGTGGTATCAGAGCTATTGGTTCTGGTTTTTCTTGTTTAGATTCAAGTTTAGGATTGTTTTTCTTGTTTAAAAGTGTTTTGAATCAACTACTGATAAGAGAAATCACTTAAGCAACAAGGAATTGAAACCTAAACACACTTAAAATCGCAGAAACTAAGCTATATTGATTTGGTAGAATGCGATTTTCAAAAGTCAGTGTCGACTGCGATCGCATGGATCGATCGATACGATCGCATGGATCGGTCGATACAGTCTATCGGCTAACCCTTTTAACGCGTGAAAGCATCGATCGATGCAGGATCGATGCAGGTTCGATGTTGGTGCATCGACCGATGCGGTTGGTGCATCGATCGACACGGTTAGGGTTTTGGCTCGGTTCCGTGCATGCGTGAGAACATCGATCGATACAGGATCGATGCACGATCGATGCAGGATCGATGCTAAGAGCATCGACCGATGCGGTTGATGGATCGATCGACACGGTTGGTTCATCGATCGACATGGTTGGTTTAAGGCTCGGTTCAATATTTTGATTAAAAAAATTAATTCGTCCTGGTTTAATAAACAGATTTAATAATTTTATTAAGTCTGGTTAAACCGGGACAAGAAATCCAATGTCGAAAGAATTATTGGATTTAGTGCCTAAACCAGGATTTTCTAATTTGATTTGGTTGGACCAAATAAATTGAGAAAATCTGGTTTAGTAAATAACCGGTTGACAATTGTGGTCATCGTAGTAATTAAAATTTGGTTAGACCAATTTTAATGAACCAGACCGGTTATGTCATTTAATTGGACAATTGGGTCATGTCTTGGACATGGACCAATTCTTGGGCCTCGGGCCAAGAAGTTAAAACAATTGGGCCAATTATTTGAGTCTTTCTTCAGATTAATTTAAAATTTATTTTATAAAATTATAAATCGATTTTAAATTAAAGTTTCCGATATTTTGAAATTAGAAAGTTTCTTAATTTATAGAAGTTTCTAGATTTGCATGATTCGGATTTTAAGAAATTTCTAAAGTTAGAAAGTTTCCGGTTTTAGAAAGTTTCCAATTTTAGAAAGTTTCCAAAAATAGTAGGTTTTCTAAAATGGAAAGTTTCCCGAAATAGTAATCTTCTATTTTGGGAATGAGATTTTAAAATAAACCTACGAACCTCAAATAATATCAAGCGTTGGATGTCTTGTCCAGGCTATGTCAGCTGTTGAAGCCCATTCAATTGTATTCATGGCCTTACAGTGTGAGGGTGTCTGCTTTTGCGTGGGTAAGACGGTTTGTGATTCATAAATGTCATTGGGAGTCCCAGACATTAATGATTACATGACTGTATAGTCTGGTTTTCTTGACTAGGCCATCGGGAGTCCCGGGCCTTGAGACATCAGAGTGGATTGGGCCTCGGGCCCAGATTCACAACCAAGAGTTATATCACGGATATAATTAGCCGATATAGGGCTTACCGATATAAGCTAATATTGGGTGACGGCCAGTGGTCCACTTTAATCTTAGTTATATGTGGATCTTGGAATCATTATATTCTATTGAGGGTAACTGATGTTATTGAATATAATGCATGATTAATCATATTAAATTTAATACAAGATTAATCATATTGAACATAATAACTAAAATCCTTTTATCTTAATTTTCAGTTATGACTAGCACAAACAATCAAAACACTTTCTTGATCCGGTCTGTCCTTAAGATGGACAAGCTGAACGGATCAAATTTCTTGACTTGGTCGCGGAACCTGAGGCTAGTCCTCAAACAGGAGAGAAAGGACTATGTCCTTGAGAGAGCTCTCCCCGTGAGGATCGGGTCCAATGCTTCTCATGCAGTATATGATGCTTGGAATAAGCATTATAATGATGCGGTAGATGTGCTTGGTCTAATATTGGCTACCATGGACTCAGACTTGCGGAAGCAATATGAGAACATGGAGTCGCCAATAGAGATGATCAGCAGCCTGAAATTGAAGTTTCAGGAGCAGATAAGAGTGGAGAGATACCAGTTGGTTAAATCTCTCACTAGCTGCAAGCTACCAAATGATCATCCAGTGAGTCCTCATGTCAGTAAAATGATGGGTTACATTGATAACCTGAGGAAACTGGATTATCCAGTTAGCCAAGAATTGGCAACCGAGATCATACTACAGTCACTGCCGTCAAGCTATGATAATTTCAGAAGGAACTATATCAAGAAAGGCTTAACGAAGACGCTGACTGAACTGCATGATATGCTCAAGACAGTTGAGCCAAACGTGAAGAGTACCCTGAATAATCTCATGAATGAGAAGGGTAGGTTTGATAAACCTAATGCTGACAAGGGTGAAGGCAAAGTTGTCCAGATTTTGAATCATGGCAAGCGTGTGTCTTCTGAGCCCGAGTCAGATACCTCTTACGTTGGTAAGTGCTGCTACTGTAAGGAGACAGGGCATTGGAAGAGAGATTGCATTAAATTCATGGAAGATGATGAGGAGTTAAAGTCGATGTATGCGACTACTTCCTCAGGTATTCATGTTATTACTTCAAGTTCTACCTTAAAGGTATTGGATACTGGTTGTGGCACTGATATTTGTGATAATATGCAAAGCCTAAACAACAGTAGAACGTTGAAGGAAGGGCAAGTGAAACTACATGTCTGGAAGGAGCTTGGGATGCTGCCTCAGCCGTAGGGTTTTTCACTTATAGATCCCTTTGAGGCTTGGTTTTGTATTAAGTAATTGCTACAATGTACCTGCTTTAAGCAGAGTTGTCTTTCATTTTCTTGTAAGAATTTGAATGTTTTTCATTTTGATAAAAGACAAGTTTTGTTCTTTTGATCTTAATGAAATATTAATTGTAGCACCCTATTCATGGAATGGGTTTTATATCTTAAACCAAAGAGTGCCTAAATGTAACATAAATACCGAATTGGTTTAAATCTGATGAATTAAACCTGATTTTTCTTGGCATAAAGTCTTGGTCACATAGAGTAAGTCGGATTCAGAAATCCCATAGTCATGGACTGTTGGGCTCATTTGATAAAATATCTTATGAGACTTGAATTCTGTTTACTAGACCAAAAGGTAAACGGCCTATCCTAGCCGAGCTAGAGAAAGGCCCAAAGGCTTATTGGACCTGGAACATACTCATGTATGTGGCCCAATGAGCAGTAATGCCAGAGAAAATCTCATGTACTTCATTGTCTCTACTGATTACTTCAGTGAGTGTGACTGTGTTCATTTGATGAGACACAAGTCGGAATTCTTTGACATGGTCGAAAGAGTTCCAGAATGAAGCATAGGATCTGAATGACAAAAGTATTAAGACTCTGGATTAATATCACGAGTGAGAATACTTAAGTCATTGATTGTGTGATCATCTGAATGAGTGTGAAATCGTTTCACAGCTCATTTCTCCTGAAAAACCTGTAGGTGTTTTCTGTGAGAAAGAATCAGATCTTATTAGAAATGATTAAAGATGAGTCACACGAATCTTCCATGATATTATTGAAGAATAACGCTCTAAAATATCTAAGTTTACGCTGAAATAGTTCCACCAACATCAGTTGAAAGACACCACGTAAATGTGGATTGGAATCGATCCAAATTCGTCTTTACTGAGTATTAGTAGTTGAGCTACTTCGCTGGTTGTCCCAGGGAAACCAAGGCTCGATACTTTTACGACCATTCTGTTTTCTAAGAAGGGAAGTTATTTTCCAAGAAGAACAGTGGGAGTAAAAGTATAACTCAAAGTTTTCTTAGGGAAACCAAGGCTCGGTACTTTTACGACCATTCTGTTTTCTAAGAAGGGAAGTTACTTTCCAAGAAGAACAGTGGGAGTAAAAGTACAACTCGAAGAAATTCGAGAAATACAGGAGGCTGCTTAACCTATTGAGGGAGAGCAGCGGAAGGATTTACAGATTTCTGTAGAATCTACACCTGTGGAGCCTGAAGTTCGCAGATATGAAAGAATCAGTCACTAATCCGAGAGTGAATTCTCGTCATTAATTCAGCCTGATGATCATTGAATGTTCGCATGATCTGATGATCATTGAAAGCGACGAATCTGCGAAATTCAAGGAAGCGAAAGTGAGCCCAGACTCCGAAGAATTACATTTTGTGTAAGTTGGCTTCATCGATCCATTCATGGATGGAAGCAAACATATCGGAGTTGGAATCTTCGTTCTATTGAAGTAGTCAAGGTTTTGACTTAAGCAGGAACGAAATGGAACTGTGCGTTTACTAATAGATAAGTGGGAGCAATATTGCATTTCTCAAAGTATATGTCGATGACATACTGATTCTCGGATATAACGTCCCAACGCTGTAGTCGGTAAAGGACTAGCTTCGGAGTTGGTTTAATGATTGACATGGGTAAAGCCACGTAGTTCTTGGATTTTGGATCTAAAGATAGAGATCCAAAAGAGCTGGTAGGACAAAGTCAGGATTCTTAAATTGATAAAGTCCTACACGTTTTGAGCAATCCAAGAAGGGTTTTATGCCAATGTCACATGGCATTAAGTTAAGCAAGATACAGTATCCTACGATAATTGCTGAGCTTAAATGCATGGATGAGATTCCATATGCGTCGGCAATTGGATCTATCATGTATGCCATGAAACATACTTGTTTGATGTTGCTTTAATGTTAAGCAAGACAAAAAAAAAGACCAGTCAAATCCACCAAAGAATCAAGTTTCCTAAAGTATGTCCTAAAGTATTTGAGGAATACTAAGGATAAGTTCTTGATTTACGGAGAAAGTGAGGTGCTATAAGTCGATAGAGTCTGAAAGGCAAGTTTCCAACAGACAAAGATGATTTCCGGTCACAGTCCGGTTATATCTTGTGTTTGTCTGACGGTGCACGGCACTGTTGCTGACTCCATGACTTAAGCTGAATCTTTCGCAGCTTGGGAAGCGGCGAAAGAGGTTGTTTGGAAAGAAGAGTTCATCACTGAACTTGATGTGATTTCCAGCATAGATGAGACTAGCTGCACATCAGAGGTCCAAACACCTTGAGGATAGGTATAACCTATTCCGTGAGATAAATGACAGAGATGTTAAGTAGATCAGCAAGTTTCAACGAATGAGAACGTTGCTAATCTATTAACGAAGCCACTCCTTAGGCCTAAGCACGAGTCGCGGACTGTTGCTGTAGGATAAGTGAAATTAAGATGTAGTCTTAATTTCAGTGGGAGTTATTAAAGGGCTTTATTTAGTTATTGGATATGTTCTTGAAATAACATTTAAGATGTTTAATGAAATTATTATTTCAAGATTATTTTAACTGTGATGAAATAATCGTTCCAAAGTGATATAAACCATTTTATAGGTCATCGAAGTAAATGACTTGATCTTGAGTTATCAAAGTCATTTAGCTTGATCATGAGACCCTATATTTGATAAATGACTTATATCATTATGTCCCTAGTCGAAGGTTGTTGAAATTGGAACACCAACAACCGTGTGAGACTGGATTGGTACGTGACTTATGACAAAGTCTCAGTGTGTCATAGATGCGCGGCATCAAAGTCAGTACATAGGTGTATGTTGGGGAACATACGACCGGACAAGACCCGCTTATAAGAACTCTTCAGGATATTTATATCTGTGTCATAAGAGATTCTTACTACGACTATAGAGTATAGTCCTTAGACCTGAGTTCGCATGCATGTGACTGCACATGGACTGATGCACTTTGATCATTGTCTAACGCTATCGTTCTGCGATAGTTATAAGGACCTTGTTTGGGTGTATTATGAAATGAGTAGTTTACAGTGATGGAACAAGACGGGATTTGTCCCTCCAATATAAATGGAGTGAATATCTCTAGGCCAATCGGAGATTTGAATACTGGAAAATGCATGGCCATGCTCAAACGGACTGTCCCGAGTCGTTTGGATTGTCAGTATCAAATCAGAGTCCGATGAACAAGATTAGGCTTTATAAGGATGACACTAATCTTGCCTTATGACTAATCGAGATATTGAGACAAAAGGATTATGAATACAGAGATTCCAGTACAAGTGGGAGATTGTTGGAATTGTGTCCAGTAATCTCGGTACTGTCTCTAGAAAGTAAGAGTATGTCAATGATCAGACATAAGTCATATAATACTGGGGGTCATGATGGCTTGCTAGAGTCCGCTCATGATCTATAAGTCTTGGACTTATTGCCTTTATTATATGATCCCATATGGGTCACACGCCTAAGCTAACAGGAAAACGTGTAGGAATGGTTTAGCAGAAGTACGGTAAAAGTGCTAGGTATTTACTGTACTTAGAGAGAATAAAACGGTTTAGGCACTGTGTGTCGATCGATGCACAAGGCGTGTCGATCGACACAGTGCGCGAACGCCTCGGAGTAAATTGGCATTTGGGCCAAATGGCCCAAAACGAACTGAACGAGTTTTATATAAACTTAAGACGAGTTCAGGTCGAAAGAAGCCCTAGCCGCGAGCCTCTTCTCTCTCTCTGCGCCGATTTCCTTAGTGGCCTAGCAGCCTTCTTCCTGATTGGTGTGCTTGTGTGAACCTCTGGAGGAGTTATCTCTCGGTGGCTCTCTGATCTCTAACATACCATCTCTTTCCGCTGCAATTAACAGGTATAAGGTGAGATCTAATCATTGTTTCTAATCAAGAGAACCTAGATCCGCATGTTTAGGTTGATATGAATCTAAGAATTGAATCAGGATCAACTAAACAATCCTTCAGTTATGGCCTACCGAAGTTTGGTTGACTTAAAGTCAACGGTCTGGTCAAAGTCAACCGGTTGACCCGGTCAACCCAGACCCAGACCCAAACCCAGACTGAACCAGGCCCAATCCATAACTAGCCAATTTTCCTAAACCGGATCCTAACCAACTAAACCAGGGAATTGAATTGAAATTGAAATTAAACCAGAACCTAATTGGACCAACTAAACCGGAACTAAGAAATTGAAATTGGAAAGAGTAAACCGGAATCGAATTGAACCGGACCAAACCGGCTAAACGGACCGGCGGTCAACGGTCAACTACGGCGGTGGTCAACGGCGGCGGCGGCGGCGCTCCGGCGACGGTCGGCGGCGCGTGGCGGCGGTGGGCGGCTCCGGCGATCGGCCCGTGGCTCCTCCGGCACGCGTGGATCTCACGCGCCCGGGACTCCTCTGACGCGTGCGGGCGCGTGCGTCGGTGCGTCGTGGTCGGCTCGGCGGCTCCGGCTTCGTCTTGTCGCGACGGTCACGGTGGTGGGCTTGGTTTTTCGGGATTTTGGGTATTTTGAAAGTTACGAAAGTTTTAAAACGTTTTTGGGTTTGAAAGCTCATATCTGGTTCCCGGATCTTACCTGGTGAGATTGGAAGAGAGAGAAACATGAATAGGGCTTCATGCTGCTCCGAACGTCTCCAGATCTCGACAGGGCTCCGCCGAAAAGAAGAAGAATGGGTTTTCTGGTGAAAAGGAGGCATATTTATAGGGAAGGCTCTGGGAAAACCCTAGGGTTTTAGAAAAGGAAATGGGCTTTTGGGCTTGGCTACTGGGCTTTCTCTTCTTTTCTCAAAAAAATTTGGTGGGCTGGTATGGGTATGTTACAATTCTCCCCCCCCCTTGAAAAGAATTCGTCCCGAATTCGAAGATGTGCGGTTTCCCGATCACTTCTGAAATCAAGGGCACTGCTCTATTCTGGGCGTCGAACTAACACAGTAGGAAATCCGTTCGGAAGGCACGATGCGAAAAAGAATCAATAGAATAAAGGAATAGGGCTACACGAAGTTTGAATCAATAGGAAAGAAAACCAACTACGCGAGAACCGCGGAAAAGAAAACTCAAACAAAAAAAAAACCCCCCAACACCTAAAAGAATACTATGCCCTACTCCTAGCAACTCCCCAAAGCCCCCCCCCCCCCCCGATTCTAGCCACTCGATGATCCCAGGTTCCAGTACTCCAAGTCTCGGTCGCCATGGTACAACTGGCCTGCCTCGCTTCCATCCTCTGACGGGTCTGAATCTGAATCTGAATCTGTGATGACGATCACGGGTGGCACTGCTGCTTGCTCCTGACTTGGTGTAGCCTGCTGCTGATCAAATCCATCCGGTCCTTCCTCAGGGATGTTCAACTGCTCATCCAACCAAGCATACTCTTGGCCATCCTGCATCTGTCGTATCCTCTGCTCTCGCTCTCGCTCCCAATCAGCCTGCTGCTGGGCCCGCTCTGCCTGCTGCTGCTCAAAGCTCTCTCGGATCCGCTCTATGGTGGTCCTCTGCTCCCTCAGCCAGTCATGGCCTGCAATCTCCTGCTCTCGCCTCTGCCGCAGCTCCTTATCCCGGATGGCTTGTTGCTCAGCCATCACCTGACGTCGTACGTCCACGTCCCTTCGACGTCTCTCTCTCACCTTCTGTCGATATGCTGGATCCCACTGGTTCCTTTCCACAGCTTTTGCATATCTGGCCGCCATCGTAACCAGACCGTACTCTCCGTACTCACTCCCATCGGTCATCCCCTCTCGGATCTCCTGTGATAGCCCACCCATAAACATAGTCATCATATGAACCGGGGATCTCGGGTAGGTGTAGCCAGCTCTGAAGATGAATGCCTCTAGGTAATCATGCACGCTCATGCCTGCCATCTGGAATGGTCGGGGAACATCTCGGAAGATCTCCTGCGCCTGGGGTCTCGATGTCGACGTCCCTGGCGCGTCATCTGTCTGCGGTATCGCCTCGGGTCCGAAATCCGGATAGGTGGGGTCACGCTGAACTGACGGTCTCACTGTCATAAAGCACACACGGGCTGGCGGGTCGGGACGACTCACCTCCACTACATGCTCCTTCCCTGCCCTCTTAGCTCGGGGCGCGTCCACAGTCGCCGGTGGGGCCACTACGGGCGTCTTCCGGGGTCGGCCTCTACCCCTCGCTGGTCTCACAACTGTCTCAACTGGAACCGATGCAGACACAGATCTATCAACTGGGTGCCGGGTGGGTGACTGGGTGGCGCCGGGAATCTCAACTGATGCTCCAATCGTAAGTCGCCTCCTCTGTCGCCTCGGAACATTCCTACGAGGCGTGACACGTGTGCGTAGAACACTGGTAGGGCTAGGAGTCCATTCGGACCAAGAATCAGAGTGTGAATCGGTGGACATCCTGCATAAAACGAAACTATGAGAGGTCACAAAAGGAGATAATCAGTGATATATTGGTGTTTGAAAGATTTCGCAAAGTATCCATTTTATAAAATTTTCGCAAACGGTTTTTGAAAAAGGATTGAAAACATGTTTTTGGGGGTAAACAACGAAAGTTGATCTCCCAGGATAGGACTGGGAGACCTTAACCTACGCTCTGATACCAAATTGACAATACCAAGCAGTTCCTTGTTTTTGTTGATGATGAGGTTTATGATTTTGTTGATGATGAGTTTTTTTATTTTGTTGAAAATTTCTATTTCTATTAATCTTTCTTAATTGTTATACGGATCTTATGTATACATATGTAGAATGTTATTGGATGCATCAAACTGGTGGTTGAAATGGAATCATTCATATATATATGAAAACGATAGGATAGACAAGAACTACTTATTCTGATCTTGTTATTTATTACTATTCTTCTGTTACTGTCAATTTATTTAGGTGTACTCCATTTGTCCAATATTCAGGTAAAGCATATAATGTTTCTGCTGTCGACCAGAAAAAAAAAACATAAAAACTTTATTACAAACAGCATTTTAATTTATATGTATAGGTGTTCCTTTACAAAAAGGCATTTGATATTATTTCAGGCCATTAATTTATCTTCAATCCTACTTTATATTGGGATCAAAGTTATAGTGAAACAAGTACTTTATGTTCCATATTTATATTAGTAACTATTAATATTTAAAACCATGGTTATTTTCGATTTGATGACTAAGTTACGACTACTCGTAGGAAAAAATCTAACAAAGTTGGCGTAATTAATTCGGTAAACCAAACCTAATTTTTTAGCCCAAAACATTTCAGTTACCCACGTTAACCCAACAAATTTTGACTAAGTGTTGAGAAATCCCCATTTACCACAAACATAAACATTGATTTTATTTGTTCTTCTCCGTCTCCAAAATCTCCTTCGAATCATCTCGCATATTTTTCTTCAAATCCTCCTATATGCCGACCCATCTCTAACTGACATCTCTTATTTGAATCTCTTATATATCCGAGGCTCTCGATTTCATCGCCATTTTTTGCAAAAACCCTATCGACCCTCTCAATTTCTTCTTTGAAACTCTTCCTGATACGATGCCTCCTCCTAGGAAAGAATTAGGACGTAAGAGACAAACAAACACTCCAAATGTCACTCAGAGAGCCGTTGGCACTTTGGAAAAAACACTGAGCCCTCTACCAAACAATATACCTTCACGATGGTGCCCCTAGTTCCTCCGACTCAATCGAATCAACGTCGAGAAAAGACCCAGTTATCCCTTAAACGTGAACGATAGCACCCCATGTACAGAACTATCCACCACCAATACAACTTTTCCAGAACTCGGAAACTAATCATCATGAAGTCGATGCGTCACCGGTGACAGAAGAAGTCTAAAACAACCAGAATCCTATTGAGGAAGCTCCACGTTCGCCAATTAACCAATCTCATGCTCAGAATCTCTTTAAGTTTTTCTGGATCTCCAGGTGGACACGCTGTGGGCTCTGAATGCTCTGATTTGGGTACCAGACAGGGAAATGTTTACCACCGTCCTCTCTTCCACACGAACGCCAAACTCGACTTGGTATGGCTATTGTCATATTTTGTTTCTTAAGCTATTGATATTCTCTGTATGGGTTTTTTTGTTTCTGTCTTATGTATATCGTAATGTTGTGTTTTTAAACCGTCTAGTTTGCTTATGAATCTGATTGTTGGTTTGCTTATGATTTATGATGTTCTGATGAGTTCGAGTCTCTGATGGTTAGGATATTAATCTTGTAGTTTTCAAGCTTAAATTTCAGGTTTACTCGTGACAGAGGATCTAAATTGGTTTGGAAGACTACAAAAAAATTTACAAACAAATTCGATAAACCTTACTATAGCTGGTCATGTGTGCCTCGTGATAAATCAGAAAGATATTTCCTCGAGTTTGCGGTACTTTCTCTCCTATACCCTTCATATATACCTTGCATGTGTTGTTTTCACTAATTCTATGATTATTATTTGTATTCTATAAAACCCACCATTGGAATCTCTTGATAACATGGACAGTTCAACAATATTTCGAGGAGATCTGTAAACGAATGGTGAAAGACCTGGTTAGCAACGCGAGGACTAGTGGAGAGCGACCTAAGTGGATCGACGAGAATCTCTGGAAAACAATGACCGGCTACTGGGCAACAAAAGAAGCAAAGGATAAGAGTGCGACCTATTCTAGTTATCGTATGTCTGACCGTGAAGGTCTCAGTCATCACGTCCACTTCTTGGGGCCCAAGTCGTACCTACAAATCCATCTTGAAATGGCAAGTAACTTTTATTATATATATGTTATTTATGTTTGTTACAGCATTGCAACTTGAAATTTCTGTAATAATCCTTGTTTGTTTTATATCACTGCATGAAGAGGAAATGGAAATACCGGTTATTACTAGGAGGTACTCATCAAGACACATACAAAGGCAGATGGTATGTATGTTGATCGGAAGGCAGAGAAAATCGCTACAAATTTTAAGAAGATCGTAGACGAGAAGTTGTTAGAGCACCATATAGAGACTTCAGAAGTTTCGAACGGTGTTGCTTCGGGAACTCTCAATATATGAATATAAAAACATCTTTCTTCAGGTAAAGTAATATTTTCACAATTCACATTTATAAAGTCATGTCATGTTATTTATTTAATTGTTTTTCTCGGACTGTCTTTAATTATAATAGGCTATTGAGACGGATGGACGAGGAAATCCTTATGGAGTTTGAAGCCTCAAAGAGTCGCTTTTGAGGGCCAAGCGCAAGAAGCCGGGAGACTCTTCAGGGTTTGTTGCCCTACAAGAGCAACTGAAGGAAGCTCAACATAAAATCGAAGAGCAGGATGCCCGTGAAGCAGATCACGCCCGAGTTGCGAATGAGAAGAAGGAAAAGATCGAGAACCTTACCTTGGTGGAAGAATATATGCGTCTAAATGATCCGCGGTATATTGAGATAACCATTTGTGTATGATTCTGAAACTCCTTAATGTTGGAGTTTGCATATGTAGATAATCGTTTGTGTAGATATGCTACACAAAACTATATAAGTTATATATATTATCTTGAAGCAAATGTCTTTTACATTTCTTGTATAATTCAAATTGCAGTATCACCAACTACCAAATCGTAAATTTGACAAATGGAATAATACAAAATTCTTATTTTCACGTATACGTAACAGTCGTCAATTTATAGCTCAACGGTCAGAGAGTAGTGACATATTCAATACCATAATCGTATTTGGATGTCCCTCGTAGTCGCTGCATAGTCGTTAGATTAGTTATTAAACAGTTGTCAAATATATTATGACTACATTGTGACTATATAGAACAATCATATAATAGTCGCCAGGTATTGTCTGGATGTTCCTCTTGGCCGCTAAATAGTTGTTAAAATTTTCACTGAACAGTCGTCAAATAGTCACCATAGCTTACGACTAATTTGTCACTATACTAGTCAGTCACATAACAATCACCACATGGTGGCGACACCATTACCATAATCGTAAATGGATGTTCTGATTAGTCGTTGGATAGTAGTTAAAATGGTTGTTACTCAATCGCTACATAGTGGCCAATATTTACGACTACTTTCTAACTATATTATACAGTCACATATTAGTCACTCAGTGGTCACCCAGTTTAACGACTATTTGATTACAACATTTCTCCGACCGCATCTGGACTCCCTCTTTAGTCGCACAATTGTCGCCAGCATAGTCTAAAATTAGTCCCTATATATTTCGACCATGCTACGTCTAGGTTACGACTACCACTGTTAGTCGTAAAAGTAGTCGTAACTTGCCGACTATTTTTACGACTATTCAATTTAGCTACTATGGATTTACAACTACCATATTTAGTCGGAATTTAGTCGTAAAACCGCGTTTAATGACTATTCTGTGATCAAACGTGCAGTCGCAAAAATGTTATTTTTTGTAGTGCTCAATATGAGGTTCTTTTACCTCACCATGAGGTTTCTTTACCTCTTTATGAGGTCTCTTTACCTCTTTATGAGGATGTTAATCGATATCTCGTTTTGTGTATGTGATATCTCTTGTTTTGCTTTTTTATTACCGTATGAATCATGGATACACATACTTCTTTATGAGAATCATTTACCTCTTTATGGGAATCTTGTTATTGTTCTATGTAGTCACAATAATCGGGGGGTTCTTGGACTTTTATAGTCTGTTTGTCTTCTTTACGGAGTTCGTTTCCCTCTTGGATTCACCATTTGTTCCAAATGGTTGTGTTGCAAGGGGTGTCATCAAAAGCTCAAATTATAAGTGTTTAATCACCTATGTAGCCATCTAAAGATTGTTAATTGTGCACTTGTTGTTGTTCTAGTTTGGGTGTTAGATCACTAATTATGCTCTCTAGTTCCTAAGCAGTGCCGGGTTAAACATTTCGAAGGCTTTCGGGCAAATTTTTAAAATGGTCCCTAACATGAAAAATTGGTTTATTCCAACAAAAATTAGTGCCATTTATCAAAACAAACAAAGCAAATTCTTAACATATTATCATGTTCACTCAAGTAAATATAATCATCTAAACCCAAAAAGGTAATGTTATCATAAAAAAAAATCATTTGACTGAGAAAATCTATTCATAATCAGATTTCGAATTTTCACTTGCACTTAAGCATGTCAATAATTATTTAAAGCACCCTTTTATGATTGAATAAAAAATTCAAGTAAAAGTAAAAATAATACACAGATTTAGGAATATGAATCTGAACGACCAAAAGAAAAATGCAAACCAGAAAAAGGATTAGTAGATAAAAGTTGAAATGTATATAAATTTATAATCATAAGAAGAAAAAAAATCATATATGTAATGGATTTTTGTTTGTTGTTGTGTTTAGACCCGTTAGAGCTTTTGGGTTTGATATTTGTATATGTGTTGTAGGTTTGCGTTTTGTGTTTCGGTCATTAGAATTGAATAAAATTAAGTTGAAAAAATAAATTTTTAATATTTCCTTATGTGTATGGGCCCTTGGGCGATCGCCCTGGTCGTCCCTCTGTACTTAAACTAACCATGTTCCTAAGGTTTCATCTTACTTAATAATTTGATCATCATTGAGATCTGATGACTTCTTCACGACTTTAGTTTGTTTAAGTGTTTTGTTGTCCATATCTTTTTATATTTTTATCGATGTTGTTGTAGTTTTTGTTTGTTTGACAGACATGACTATGTTTTGTAAGAATATTACTCTTTTATAAAGATTAATTAATATAAGTAACATGTTGTAAAAAAAATCTAAGGCTTCGAATAGTGATAGCGGATCGGGCGGTGCGGAACAAGCGGATTAAAAAAAGTGATACTGTTCAAGTGCGGTTATTACATGAGAAACGCTTTATGCGGAACAAATGCGGTTAGTATAAAATAAGTGGTACAGAACAATGTTTATATGGTAAATTATGTATGTGTGAATCCCGAATGCACAAGTTTTACAAGATTAATGGAGGCAAACTTATAAGTAAGTTTTCAGGAGTAGGTGGAGTCGTTGATCGTGATCGTGGATGGATTCTCGTAGAACGAAGATAGTATTATCTGTAAAAACTGTCCTTGTAATAGTTCTCATAATCTGTATCAGCGTAAAAAAAAAGTGATATATAGTAAAAGGGGAACTTTGTTTTATTAAGAACACTTAAAAGATTATAAAAATTCAAGAAAGAACTTAAATTCAACTCATTTATTTAGTTTGGCTTGATTCTAATTCTTGTCAAATCTAAGTATTTATAATAAATACAAAGCCTAAGAGATATTACATGGTATATTCCTTAAATACTTTACATTTTGTTCAACTTATCATAATAACTATATTTGACCTTATTTTAACCACATCTTTGAACAATCTTATTTAACTTATGTTGTTTGCCTAATTTATTCAACATAACTATTATTTATATAAAGGAAATACATATACACATATTGTAAATCTCGTACGGGACAATGCTGACAGCCTAAGAAGAGCAATATGTTTAAAAAAAAACAACTGAAACAATTGATTCAACAACAACCGGCACGAATTCAAAGCACATATTTGATAGGCCCCCTTTAACTGAATATTGAGAAGGGTTTATGTGTAAAATGATAATAAATCCCAGAAAGAAAAAGGAAAATAAAACAGAATGAGCTTTTTCTCCAGACAGGTAGATGACTCGGAGAGATTCAAAGCTCATCTGACTTTGACTGCCTCCACTTCATAGACTAGCCACGCATTCTTAGGAACAACTCTCTTCAGTCCCTCTTCAGAGTACCTGTGTGTTATCACAACATCAAGAGCAAAAGAAACATTGTTAAGCAGCTTTGTATAAACTAAAGTAATGTGTATGAGATTAATCATCTAGACATGCTCAGACTGAAACAATTATTATGACATACCCGAGGGATGGTGGAATTATGAGTCGTCTCTTTTCACCAACTCGCATCCCTTGCAGCCGTATTTTCGGGAAAAAAAAAATGAATCAACAATTTATAAATTCTTTTACAGTTAAATGATCTACTGGTTGAACCATTATACATACCTTCAATACCAATGTTGAGACCTTTTATGACTTTTTCTCCACCTGCAAACATCATTATAATTAATATAAGGTAAAATTTTAAACCAAAAGCTGATTGTGTTTGAGGATGGGAGAAACTACAATGTCAATGAAGATTTATTAATACGGTATTTATGAAATATTTTACCTAAGCGAAATCGTAGTGGAGCTTCCCCCAAATTTGATTCAAACATTTTTCCGGTGTTTTTTATCTTTCCAGTATAGCGTATGCTCACCTGAAACAACCATCAAACTGGAATTGAGAACTAGAAGTTGAATAAGAAAGAAAAAGACCCACCTTTTTTCCATTAACAGCTACTTTTCCGTCTAGCTTTCCTTTTTGGATCTCTTCAATGATTACTTCATCAGAAGATTCAAGTGATTTCTTAGTACTATTTTCTTCCTCCATTTTCCTGCTAAAGTTCATTACCAAAGTAAAATGCATAAAACTCGTTTATAACTTAAAAAGGCAATAAAACCCCAATAGACAAAACTAAAAGAGACAATATTAGCAGAATCTTCTCTTATGGACTGAAAGTTGATCGTACCATATACCTTCTAGACTTAATATAATATTTGTTTTTTTTTAGTCGAAATAATATTTGTTTTCTACCATAATTTCAGTTGAATTAAACCTAAGGTAAGACTCACCTCTCGTTATCTAAGTTTTCGGGGACGTGTGTAGTTGCATCACCATCGTTTGTGGATTTGATGTCCCTGTCAATGTTCAACAATGATATATCAAAAAATTTCATGGATGGATATTGATCAAAATTGTATGTATATGAAACGTCAATTTCTAAAAATTACCGTATCAAAATAATAGGACGAGAACCAGACATTAAACACACACATGACCAGTTAGTTGAATCGACAATTTCAGGCTCTTCACAGTCGATGCATTCAAAACAGTTATTCAACGATTTGCTTCTAACGGCCTCATACTCTTCTAGAGAGTCAAAATGTCTCCATTTGAAACACTTTGCACATGTAGTAGGGTATGAGTCAATCTACACACATGAATATCAAACAAATACAATAATTAAGAAAACAGAAAGGAATTCAAATCTTCATGCAACAGTTAAGATGAGACCTTGAGAAAACTGATATCTCTGCTCGTCATTTTCAAACTTTGAGAGAGAAGTAAAAAATCAGTTTAGGAAGAGGAAGAAAATGATCTTGTGACCTTCGTTTCATTTGATATAGGGTTAGAGTTCCAATTAGTTATTTATGACTACAGTTACCAAGAGATCAAAGGATAAGAACGTTTCGTTTATTTGCGATTAAAAAAAAAACAAAAGAATGATTGGAACTCGAGACATTAGAGTCTTTCTATACAATTATCATCAGATTTTATACAGGCCAATCAATCTCCCTGTCTAGCCAGCTGGGTCAATTATCTGTCCACAAACACGTTGATTCTCCATAACACCATCTTGCTTTCCATTTTCATGCCTTTGATTACATAGAGTCTCTCAAGCAGAGACTTGATCAATTTGTACTCGTCCTTACCGAACCAACCACCCTTTTGCTTCTTCACAACGCTTTCCACATCTCTGAAAGCTCTCCTCACTAGCCCAACTTCCATTCCTCTTTCCACAAGCTCTCTCACTGAATCTACCATCTCATCGGTCATCTCCTTCACAGAAGGCACCCACAAACGCCAAAACCCAGCAACTATTATCCACCAAAAACTCTCTTGGTGGCTGCTTTAGCCTTGACCTTATCTCTGGGAGGAGACTCTCCATCACAGGAAACACAAAGTCATCTTCAAGCCACATTGTTAAGCACTGGAAGATATAAGCCGCTCTTTGAAACTCTGTTTTACAGTTGGATGCAATATAGTCGCTTAGACCGTTCCATATCTCAACTTGGAAGGTCATCGTCTCATATGCAACGTGGTACACCACCTCACCAAGAACTTTGAACATGCTCTCTGAGATTCCTTTTTTTTTTTAAAGGCAAGATATGAGTAATGGCTGAAGTTCTCTCATCATTGGAATGTAGTCTTTTCTTGCCTGTTCCACTGAAGAGAGTAAAAGGTTGAGCCGCCTGATTGCCATATCTCTGAACCTCTCTTCAAGATCGGTAGATGCAAAGCTAATTACCATTCACGTTCAGAGCCTGCTGGTACGAGAGACTTAATGAAACGATGGATCTTATCCGCAGCCTCCTTGGTGTGTGTTCCGAGGTCTCTGATCTTGTACAAGAAAGTGGACACAAAATCGCATTGCTGCTTATTGTAATGATACAAGCTCTTCTCTCGTAACAAGAACATGTCGAGATCTTCAAGCCCTCGTACCAGAAACTGATCCATTCCCTTCTCCACTACATCAGTCGCTGCCTTGACAAGAAGAGAAATAAGATTCTTTATCATTGCAGAATCCAAAAGCTGAATCCCAAATTTAATAACAGCTTGTAAACCCAAACTCCAATCTTCATCAGGACTAAACAACAGCTTCTCTGTTTTATCTAGAACTATGCCCCCACAATTGTCGATGAATTTCCTGTAGAGTGAAGGCAAATCGACGAAGACGTGCAAAGCCTTTCGAGCTCGACGATACAATCACTGAGCTCGTCCCATCCGTCATTATCCAACATCACAACATCACAAGCAACAAAAGATACGACTCGTCCGAGTATTTTGATTTCGGATTCTTTGATTTCTTGCATCATCAAGCACGAAATCAAAAGAGGCTTGATTTCGTTGAGAGCGACGAGAGAGAGTTCGAACCTGCGTTTTTTTTAACTCGGCCAGGGTTTCAGAAAGGAAAGAGATCGATTGTAATCTGAGGACGCCATTCGAAGAACATCGATACAACTCTAGAATCTTTAGGGTTAAGCAATTCGCGAAATTATCGACGCACAAGTTGAACAGAGCATGCGCCTTTTGAAATTCGGTGGTTTCTCGAGGCTGTGAGATTTGATGGAAAAAACTCTCTAACCCTTCGTGGCTTGGAGTCGCCAGAATTTCTCTCGCCTTCAACATGAGATTCGGAGGTTCCGCCATTGTACGGATTCTCTTCTTCTTCTTCTTCTTCTTCTTCTTAGTATATGATTAGTCTAGGAAGATAAACTCTATGATAATACGGTCAGCTTAAAGCATTTGTTGAGAGATATGTCTCCTATGTCCCTCTATATGAGAACAAGAGCTTAAATATCCTATTATAACAGGAATTTTGTTGAGTAAAAATCTCTCTCTCTTCTTTCTCTCAGATTTTTCAAATAGAGAGAGGGCGATATCGAGGTGGATTTCCGGTGTACCAGAATCCTTTTATGTTTGTAAATTTCTATTCCCCGTCGATCGAGTCGCGATCTTTGATGGGTTTTTCCTGATAGCTTGAATAAATTCGGGTTTTTTATCCCGATCTTTGCTCCGGCGAGTTCTCTCGACCTGGACTTTCTCCCGATCTACTCTCCCGGTTCTCTCTTCCGTCGTTGAGTCTGGTTCTCTTCGATGTCTACTTCGGCGGGCTTTCTTCTCCTGGAGTAATATCAACGCCGCTTTATCCCGTCATCGGCTTGGGAGTTCAAGGGTCAAATCATTTCTGTGTTGGCCAGCTGTGTTGCTTCTTCGGTGGGAGTTTTCCGGTGGGATATTGAAGCCGTATTCTTTTGTGTTGCAGGTCTCTTCCGGCGGTTCTTTAGCGGAGAGGAGCGATCGGCAGCAAGGATGTTTCGCAACTACAGCTTCTCGACGTTCCGGCGATTTCTGATCATTTCCGCGGTGGTGGTGCTTTTAGTCGGTTCTGACGCGTGTCCTCTCGATCTTATCTCTTCGAGCTGTATTGGGTTGGGCATGTGTGTTTAGCCCGTTTTTCATTTCAATTATGTATGGAGTCTCTTGTAACTTGCTAGACCCGACTTTTGGGCCTTAAAGCCAATCGTTGACCAAAAATAATAATAGGAATTTTGTTTTGATTTAATTTAAATATGAAAAATGAAAAATGACTGAAAAATCAAATGAGTGACACAAAATTATGTATCGTAACCCGAAAACTATGGATTTTAGCATATTCAATCGGATTTTTTCGGATTTTATCCGAGATAAAAAATTACTCTCCTTAAATCTCTAATTCCTAATTTCAAAAACTTACACCTGAAACTTACCTCTCTTCTCTCTCACTTGAGTACTTAGAAATCAGAATTCGATCCTCGTTCGTTCGTTCGAAATCAAAATTCTAAAAATTCAATAATTGAAGATGGTAGACACAAGGCATTCGAAGAAGACGAAGCCGAAGAGTCCCACATCGGAAAAAGCACTGGAGAAAAGGTGACGGGAAGAAGCGGCGGTTGAAGAAACGCCGGAATAAGCCTCGGCAACGTCGGTTCCGGCTCCTGTGACTCCTCCTCCAAGTGTTGAAGGAAATACGGCGGAGATGAGAGATGAAAAAAATTGCAGAGGAGGCGGAGACGACGGAGATGAGAAAGGAGAAAAACGCTGAAGGAGAGGGAGAGGATTCCGATGAAAATGAGGTGACAGTAATGTTTCACGTATCGTACCTGGTATCTCTTTTTGCTACTTTTCATTGCAGAGGAGGCGTAGACGGCGGAGTTCATTGTACTTTTCATCATTCTTTCTTGGCAAATTGAATTATGTGTTTAGTAATATTTGATGTATTGTAAGAGGATGACGTGGGTCGTTATATACCTTTCCATGTAGTAGTAAGAGTATGATTCCTAGTGGTTGCATGTTGTTTTGGTGGTTATGCGTTTCCAAAAATCGAATGAGACGCACTATGATTGTGCGTTCTGAAAGTCATATCTGGAATTGGGCTATATCAGATGTTTAGCTTGATGGTTCCTTGTTCTCCCATGTGTAGAATTTTAAAGTTGGGTATCTTTCATGTGTTAATATGTACCGTGTATGGGAGTGCATATTCTTTCTTATGTTGTCTTGTATTATTTTGGAAGCTAGGATCATGTGTTTACCCTTTCCTATGCTGCCTTCTTCATACCTTTCAGTCATTTCCTCCCCAGCCTGTGTTTGCTGAATCGTTTTGTTTTTGTCCCACATTTCTGATAATTTCTCTCAGCTTCTCAGTTGTTAGCATGTAGGTCAGAAGTTTGTTATAACGTAATATATATATTTTTTTTTCTTTTTTGGTTGCTTATCCTTTTTTGGGTTTGTCAGAAAATCAATTTCCATTGCTATAGTCAGGGATTGAGATTTGTGTTATCGTTTGTGGCTTTAATTAATTGTCCTTGACAAAAGGGTTGACTGATTTATTTACACTAGTAAACAAATTGCCTATAGCCACGTTTTTTCGTGTCTATGGACAATATTTCGTGGTTATAGGGGTCAATAGTCACGAAAAGCCACGAAAAAAAAACGTGGCTATAGGATCGTGACTATTTAAAATCGTGTCAATTTCGTGACTAAAAAGCCACGATTTGTCACGTTTAGTTTCGTGTTTATTATTTGCCACAATTTGTCACGTTTATTTACGTGGTTATAATTTGCCACGATAATGTCACGGTTATTTCGTGGCATAACCACGTTTTAGTCACGTATTTTTATGTGACCTATATGGTTAATTTGTCACGTTATTTGCCACTTAATAAAACATGGCTGATTTGATTTTTTTTTTTTAAACAATCGTTATAAACAACATTGAAACTGAAGATTCAATGTTGATTCTCCCAAAAAGATCTTTGCCATTACAAACCACAAACAACAATCCACACTACATAATCTTACACAGACAAGCAAACATTCAAAAGGTTCACACATTTAACATAGACTAAAGAAGCTGACTACACCACCTATCCAAATCTGATTGCTGAGCTTCATTCAAACTCACATGTGAGAAATTACCAGTATTGGTCGGTTGAGCATGAGCAGGAGAAGTAAGAGAAACAGTTGGAGCAGCTTGAGCAGCAGGAGAAGCTTGAGCTGCAGCAGGAGAAGCTTGAGCTGGAGCTCGAGAAGCAAGAGCAGCAGCTGGAGAAGCTTGAGCAGGAGCAGTACTGACACCAAGATGTTGAAGAATCATTTGCAGGGAAGTGTTTGTTGCAGTCATCCCTTCCTTGAGTTCTTTCTTCAATTCTACCATATCCCCTTTGATAGCTTCAGTACTCACCTCCAAACCGCATATGCGCATCTCCATGTCGAGGTTGCGCTTCAGAGTAGTTTGGACATTCTCAGTTGGATCAAAATCCCTTAACTGAATACTTCCAATACCATAAATTCGGCCTTTGGTGGACTTACCACGCTGAAAAGAGTAATAACAAGTCAATATAACAATCACAATTACACTAGTTTCAAGTACATAGTTGTAAAAAAACCAAACAGCCAAGTTGAGATAGATTCAGGAAGTTACCTTGATATACTCCTGGTCCAGTAAGATGCAATGTGTAGTTCCTATTAATCCAGTCTGGTTGATGCCATTGGGAGATCCATCATCTTCCATCATCTCAACAACAGCCTGCTTCACTTCCTCAACAAGCTCCTTGGCTCGTTCATCAACAAAGGTCCCATCCTTTCGTTTGTGAGTCTTCTTCACAAGCTCTGTGTAAGGAGGTGGTTCAGTCAAACCAGACTCGACCATCTACACAGTAAAGGGTAAGATCATATCAGTCTATATATAATGTATAGAAATAAACCAAACTCTAACATATCACTTACCATACCATGCTCGATCTGGGAAAAGTTAACAGGACCTGCACTGTACTTGTGCATTTGTTTGCCAGTGGGTGCAGAGATCCGAGATTTAGCAGCTAACCTGCTCTTCTTCACTGATGCCTCTGTTCCCCAACTTTCTAGCAGGAAGGCCCAATCCACATCGCTAATATACTTTGGTTTCTTTCCCTCCCTCTTCTTCTTGCTGATTCGCTGGCATATAGTTGTCTGCGTGTGAAGCTTCCATCTGAAGTAGACCTCATCATGATGCTTATCTTCCCAGTAGTAATTTTGGTTCATTATAAAAAATACAGTATCAGCAAATATGTATAAAAAGACACAATAACAGATTGAAAGAGTTGGAAAGAAACATTAGAATGAAGGTGTGCCACCACTTATCACGTCTCTCATCTGGAACAAATTTCCAGCTGGACCAAGGTCCCATATAGTATCCCTGCCACGTTGTTCTGATAAATGAGTGGACAGATGGGTCTACACCGAACCTGAAACAATACAACCAAAACAATGACAGAATGCATCAGACAGTCAATATAGATAATCAAAGCAAAGTACAACAGATATCCTAGACTAATCCAAAACTAAACAGAAACTAATATTGAACCAACAAATATCAACAATCAAACCTAATCCTAAACAGAAATACTAACCTAAGCAAAGCACCACAATGAGAGAATGCATGAGACAGACAATATAGATAATCAAAGCACAACAGCTATCCCAAACTAATCCTAAGCTAAGCAGACCAGATAATCAACCTTGATAAAAACATATATGATTACAATATTTTTAGACAAGATATGAATGCAAGGAAGGAAATAAACAAAGCTAGGACCTAACAAATCAAGAGACAAACGACTCGGGTATGAGCACAGCTAGCAACATAAAAGAGCATCTTCAGTACGCCGAGTCCTAAACATGATCAAACTGAGTCCTAAGCTAAGCAGACCAGATACTAAACAAACTATTACTCAATAAATCCTAAAAGAAACACAGAATCAGTCAAACATAACACTGAATCAGCCAAGCAGAGCAGATAAAATAGGTTACCACAATGCTCCATTGATTTTCTTTGGATGGAGGCGTGGCTGGTTTTCTCTGCTTGGAGCACGCAGTAGAGCATCTTCAGTACGCCGTGTGTAGTTGTTTGCAACAGAAGAGGTTGCGGCTGAATGTTGTAGAGCTCCTGGGGGTATGGAACGAGCTGAAGACAGACACCGTGGAGGCATGGAATGTGCTGAAGAAACACGCCTCCTTTGTTGCATCTCTGCCAAGGTAAGACAAAAACAATAGTTAGAACACTTTAACAAAATACCCCAAAATCCCCAATATCGAAATCATAATTTAACCCCGAAATTAAAAAAAAAACCCATAAACGAAACCCTAATATAACCCCGATATCAAAAAACCCCAAAATCCCCAAAACCGAAACCCTAACTTAACCCCGAAATCAAAAATCCCCAAAATCAAAACCCTAATTTTACCCCAAGAACAAAATCCCCCAAAATCCCTAAAATCGAAACCCTAACTTAACCCGAAATCAAAAATCCCCAAAATCAAAACCCTAATTTTACCCCGAGAACAAAATCCCCCAAAATCCCTAAAATCGAAACCCTAAATTAACAATCCTAAATCACCAGACCCTGAGACATGCAATCGAACATAATAAAGAAAGAAACAAACCAAATGAAAATTGCAAATTGTTAGAGAAAGAAACAGACCTGGGATATTCAAGTCGTCCGGTCGTTGACGACAGCGATCGGAGGCGGTTGTGGTCGTTACCATAGTGACGACGGCGGTCGGAGGCAGAGGCAGAGGATACCGACGAAGAGACGAGAGGAGACGAGACCGTCGAAGAGAAGAGAGACAGAGAGAGAGAGACAGAGAGAGAGAGTCGTAGAGGATGAAATGAAAAAAATTCTAAGTGTTTTACGCTTTAGACAGAATTGTGGGCCGAGAATTAATTGTGTTAGAGCCAAATTAATTGGTTTGGAGCCAAAAATTATTTGGTTTGGAGCCAAATTTAATTGGTTTGGAGCCAAAAACAATTGGGACATTAAAATAAAAAATTACTCATGAAAATAATTTAAATTATACATAATTTGTCAAATAAAAACAGATAATACGAAATGAAAAAAAAATTCAAATAGACAAATACATAATTATTTCACAATACATATATTAAAAAGATATTACATCAAGACATTATTTTTCATACAAATTTCATAAATACATAAAATATAAAACTAAGTGGAATCATCATCTGAATCGGAATCAGAATCGGAGTCATCACACGAATCTTCTAATTCGTCTTCCGATACATATTCATCGTTGGGAGGACACACAGGTAACAAATCGAAATCAGAATCATCTTCTACCACATGTGATTCAATTCGAAGCAATTCACTCGGTGCCACAAACTGGTTTTGTGTATCGTCTTGTAACGCAGTTAGAACAACTTCAGATGTTTCCTGGACTCCTCGAGGCATACTTTCGTACAAGCCCACCAATCGGTTGCAGATGTGCGGCGAACACGCGGATAAGGAATAAAGCAGACTTGATCACAATTACCGGATAGTATAAAAGGATCGTATTTTGCGTACTGAACTCGCGGAGAAACATCTATGATTCCAGATGGATGTTTGCGCATTCCACGACCTATTGTTGTGTCAAACCACCGACACTTGAAAATCATGGCCTTAAGCCTAACAACACCATCATATTGAATCATCATTATATCTTCAATCAGACCGTAATAATCCGTCTCGGTGGTTCCTCGAACATAAACGCCGTAATGTTGGGTTTTCTTATTTTGCCCATGTTTATGTGAGTGGAAGCAGTATCCCCGTGAAAAATATATTGGCCAAGTTGTATAATTACGTTGAGGACCTTGTACAAAATCCAACATCCACAAGTGAAACTCATATGATTTGCTAGCTTGATTAATCTGCATATTGAATATCAGAAATATTAATTTGTAAATAAATGATATATAAATTTAACAAAATATATTTTAACTTTAACTAATTAACAAAACTCACATAGTTTTTGACCCATTGTGCATAATACTGGTCTTTTGCTATTTGTAGTTCATTAGTGGTAATATTTGGGTTTTGTTCCGTCATGACCTCTGCGAAGATCCTGCATCCAATATTAATTAAATATACATTAAGTTCAATATTTATATTAAAAATAGAATAATACCTTTCATATGGCTCAAATGCTTCACAATTAAGCAACATAAACGTTTGGAGCACGGTGTAGTCATCATTTGTTAACCAATTATTCTCGGCCTTTCCACTAACTCTACCTTCATGGTAAAACATGTTCGACACTTCTGAATAAGAATATGTAAATCGAATTTCTCCAGGAAGTGCAACTTCATCAACAACTTCTGGATTTCCAAAGTAGTTAGAAGATGCATTTGAGATTTCCTCGGTCAAACATTGTGCAACAATGGATCCTCCAATGCGTGCTTTATTCGTCACCTTCCTCTTTAGATGGTACATGTATCTTTCGAACGGATACATCCACCTATACTGGACAGGACCACCTAAAGCGGCTTCATCCGGGAGGTGCACGGGAAGGTGTTCCATGACATCAAAGAACGATGGCGGAAATATCTTCTCCAAATTACAAAGCTTCACTGCGATATTTTCTTTCAGAATGGAAACATCTTTCTCATGTAACATCTTTGCTGAAATATCCCTGAAGAAAAGTGCAATATCTACAATAATAATAGTTAGTAGTTATAAATATGTAAATATTATTTATAGAATGGTAAACTATATCAATCTAGTCACCTGATATTGCTGTGTGAACGGTTTTGGGAAGAAGCTCGCGAAAGGCAAATGGAAGAAGTCGTTGCATTATGACGTGACAATCATGACTTTTCAGTCCTGATAGCTTCAAATTAGTTTCGTCAACGCAACGACTAAATTTAGAAGCATACCCGTCCGGAAATTTGATATCATCCTTCAATCATTCAAGAAATTGTCTTTTTCCTTCATTAGACAATCTAAAAATCGGCACAGGAAGCGTTCCATCTTGATTAATATGTAAAGATTGTCTTCTACATAAGGTTGGGAGATCCATTCTCGATTTAGCGTTGTTTTTCGTCTTTCCTGGAACATTTAACACCGTGTTGACAAGATTGTCAAAAAAGTTCTTCTCAGCGTGCATGAAGTCGAGGTTGTGTCGGAGAAGATGATTTTCCCAATACGGCAACTCCCAAAAGATACTTTTCTTCACCCAATTATGATCTTTCCCATAGTCGGATATAGTGCGGGCTGGCTTCTCGTGCCCGTTTCCTCCACAATCAACGGTTTTTGACAATCCCACAATGGAGTTTATTCTTTCGTATAGAATTTCTTCTCCAGTTAACCAAGGTGGAGGCGCGTCTTGTATTGTCTTGCCCCGTCGAAACGCTTGAACATTTCGCCGATAAGGATGATTGTGAGGCAAAAACATCATGTGACAATCGAACCAACTATGTTTCCTCCCATGTTGTAACCAGAACGACTTTGTCTCATCTAGACAATATGGGCATGCTAAACGGCCATGTGTCATCCAACCAGATAGCATGCCATACGCTGGAAAGTCGCTGATTGTCCACATCAACGCAGCTCGCATTGTGAATTTTTGTTTCCTCGATATATCATATGCTTCCGCCCCGTTACTCCATAAATTTTGTAATTCCTCGATCAACAGCTGGAGATAGATGTCTAGACTTTTCTTCGGGTGTTTTGGCCCGGGAACTAGTACTGACAGAAAGAAAAACTACCTTTTCATACACATACCGGGAGGTAAGTTGTACGGAGTTACGATCACCGGCCAAACCGAGTGTGCCTCACCATTCATACCAATGGGATTAAATCCATCTGTAGATAGGCATAGATAAATATTTCGACTTTCAGCGGCAAAATTAGGATATACCTCATTGAAATGCTTCCAAGCTGCTCCATCTGAAGGGTGATGCATTTCTCCTTCTGGTGATAAATGTTCAGCGTGCCATTGCATATGTGAAGCAGTCTTCTCTAACTGGTATAAACGCTTCAACCACTCCGTAATAGGCATATAGAACATCCTTTGTTTTGGTCAATTTTTACCCGTCCCATTGTTCAGATATTATCGGTACTTCGTACAAAACCGACACACCAAGAGATCTTGATCTTCCTTCCAAAAGAGCATGCAATTATCCTCGCAGACATCAATCTTAATAACAGGAAGCCCGAGAGATTTTGTCAGCTTCTTGGCCTCGTAATAAGATGCTGGTGCTTTATTTGGCTTCGGCAGAATATTTTTCATTGTCTGTGACATCTCATCCACACAGGCCTCGGCCAAATTGTAGTCGGTTTTCGCCTTCATCATACGCGAAGCCAGATATAGTTGAGAAATTCCTTCAACGCATCCGTCGTAAAGAGGTTGATTCGCGGCTTCAAAAGCTCGAAAAACACTGTCATGATATGGCTCTTCATATGTTGCTTCCATCAAATTTGGAGCTGGCTCTTCATCTGCTGCTATATTTGCGTATTGCAAATTCTCGTATGTATCCAGGGGAAATTGATTATATGTAGCTTGTTCTTCCCAAGTAGATTCTTCGCTATTGAAATGACTTGTTCCAGAAGATTCACCAACATCAGCATAATGTTCGCCATGGCTTGACCAAACATAGTAATTTTCCTTGAACCCAACTCTTTTTAGATGATTAAAAACAGTTCTTGCATCACGTTGTTTTCGGTTTTTACATCTGGAACAAGGACACAATAGAGTGTTTCGCTCATGGTACGATGCTTGATTACAAGCAAACTGAATAAATATTTGAATCCCTCCCAAAAACTCTCCCGAAGCAGAATTTGTGTCAGGATCATAATGTCGATCCATCCACGTTCTTGAATGAAAATAGTGGGACATTTTGTCTAAAGAAAGAAAAACACGAAAGATGTGTTTCATATATAAACGATTTCAAAATGTTCACGATTCTTTGTGTTATGAAAACATAGAGTGAGCTCGGTTGTTTTTATAAGACAAATTATTAACCACGTTTTAGACACGTTTCTTGTCGTGGCTAATTAAAATAGCCACGTTTTAGACACGGTAATATAAACGTGGCTATATATAGAGTTTGAATATATATAGACACGTTTCTTGTCGTGGCTAATTATAATTTGAATATATTCGCTCTGAAACACGGTCTGAATTTCTGAATAAAGTTTGATTTGACTAAAGCTATCAATAATTTGATTCGACTGATCCTAGCCACGAAAAAACGTGTCTAAATCGTGACTATAAAGACATGATTTAGTCACGTTTTCTTACGTGGATACGTTTGCCACGATTATTTCGTGACAAAACGTGGCTATAGGTAGTCACGTTTTGTTACGTGACTAAAACGTGACTAATGGCCACGTTTTATACACGATTTAGCCACGATTGTTTGTCACGCGACTAATCGTGACTAAAGCGTGACTAATTATAAAACAGCCACGATTGAATCGTGACAAAAACGTGGCTATAGGTAATTTTTTTACTAGTGTTATTTTCCCTTTCTTGTTGATGTGCCGTTAATGATAGGTTTTCTTCTTTGTATGAAGATTTGTATGTACCCCGAGAATTTTATTCTATGAATGGGTCGTCCTATTTATGTCTCTGGCTTGTTTGAATTTTAGTTACAGCTGGCTCGAGCGCAGTGAGATCCCTTTATTTTAAGCTTACCCACAGCATGCCGCTTCTGCTTAGTTATGAGGCGGAGTTTTCTGTCGGGACATTGTCGGCAATGGTGTGTTGCACAATTCCCGTGTAGTACCTGTTTAATTCCTTTTTTGACATCAGCTGTGTAATTCTAGGGAGTAGAATCTGCGTGTCTACCCACCCGCCCTTTCGTGGTATGTTTGATCTTTTGACCTCTTCCCAACTGTTTTTGTGCAGTAGTTTGGGTAAATGCATTGTTGCTCTCGTATGTAAATGATTATGTGTTTGCGAGGTGGTTTTCTGCAAGATCATGGATAGCCCATTGGGGTTTGTTAATGAAACCATGGGCATCCAAAATGTGAAAACTAGGAGGACCTTAATTTAAGTTATCTGATTCCATGTGGCTCGATTAGCCGACTCCTCTGTTGTGTCCATAGTGTGCAGTACAATTTACAAATTTTGTATATTCCCCTAGTACCTTTTTCTGGTTTGTTAATTTTTTTTAAATGTGGTGCTAATCTTTATTATTATATGTTAATTTTTTGTATTTAGAGTTTCATGGTTACAGTTAATGGAGATTGAAATATGAGCGAGTATAAGAGATAAAGAAAGTCTTGTGTGCAATTTTTGTTTAAAAAACCAGGCATCATGTTACTTGGTGTTCTGTTTTTTTTTTTTTTTTTTTTTTGAATTTAGGGTAAGTAAGAGGTACTTACAATTGAAATATCTTTTGGCGCTAGTTTTACCTGTTGTTCTCCATGAGGTATTTGTGTCACATTTTCGCTTTCCTTTTCTAGTTGATGCCATTCGCAGCTTGGTTGAGCAGATGCTTGTTCCGGTGAGCTGCTTGTAGACCTGAATCACAGAAAATGGCAAGGATGTGGTGTACTGAATTATCCAAGCATGAGTAGACTACCATTTTTTTGTCATGGCTTCGTGAGGAGTTTTTTTTTGGACTTGGGCCGAGTTATTTAGTTGCACTCAATTAGTTAAGATTTTGGAAAAAAATATTAGAGACTAAGGGATTGTGTGTGCATTACTATTAATTTTTTTAATAATTCATGCATGTTTGCATCTTAAAAATGGTGTTGGACGTTTATGTGCGTAGGCGGGGTAGGTGGCGGAGATGGATTTGTGCGGCACCTACTGTTTTGTAGTTCTCTTTAAATATGTGGGTTTTACTACCTACAAATCTAGTTTCTTTCATCCTGATTTTTGTAAACATGGGTCGCAAATCTTGGTTACCAACCATTGTGAAGGACATGTGCGCGATAAAAAAAAGCATATAATATATATGTGTATACATATGGCAAATTGTTTTCCGACAAACCATGTTTTATTGATGGAGATTTAGTAAACATAGTTATGTGTTACAATGTATTTTTTGATTACAAAGTCGGGCAGATTTAGCTCTTTGATCTTCCATGGTGACCACTGCTCTGGGAACATACCGAAATTCAATTTTCTTTGAGCTCACTAGTCGGATAATATCTTGAGCAAGGGTACGGATTTGAAACGGAATCTTAGCATCCATTGTTCGCTGCTGAATCTTTTCCAGATTGGTTTAGAATACTTGTGAATCTCCCATGAACGTAATGTTTTCAAAATTAAACTTGGACAGTTCTTGAACAGCCATCTTTAGTGCCACTGCTTCTGCTTCAAGTGGTGTTCGAGTTGGAAGAACGCTGGCGGACCCTTGGAGTATTATTTGTCCTGATCTGTGTTGTAAACTCCAAGCTATTCCTATAAAAGTACCATTAGTATTCCAAGAAGTGTCAATAAAGCATCCATAGTCTGACACATTATAAAGAGCATCACAACGATTGGAGAGTCTATTATTAGAAAGATTCTGACTGGAGAGCTGATGAACTTGTTGCTCCTCCATTTTGCCTTAGACAAGATTTCATATTCATTAACGGCTTTGTGAATGATTCTCCACGCTTGTTATTGTAAAGCAATGTATTTCTTGCCTTCCATATGTTCCAACCAATGAATGGTAGGAGGGAGGGGGTGATCTTTTTGTGTATCCATTAAAGACAATAAACTACCAAGTTTCTCAGTTAAAGTTTTATGGGTCATAAGATCACCTCATATGGTAGGAGTGGGTGTTAAGTTCCATATTTCTCTTGATACTCGACACTGAAACAACAAGTGATTGATTGTTTCCTCTTGCTATCCACATAAGTTGCAAGTAGTGTCGAGAGTGATACGAAAACTTTTCATCTACATTGCAGCATGAAGACTATCATGAGCCACACACCACCAAAAAATTTTAATCTTAGGTGGGGCTTTGATCTTCCAAATCTCTTTAAAGAGGGGAAGCTGGGCAGGTGGGACTATGTTATGAGGAGGTTGATGATAAGCTCCGAAGAGTGTTTGTTAGGAGAAGGAAGCACAAAAAGAGTGATGAAGTTGAAGACAAGTCAACAGAAAGGGTTGACTGTGGAAGCAATTAATCAAGCAAGTTGCTTATGAAGTGGATTAGACTATAAATAGAGGATTGTAGTCTTAATTCATTTACGCTTTTTCTCTTGTAAAACTCTTTTGACGAGATGAGTCAGAGTTAGTTACGGGTTGTTATGAAACCTGTGTAGAGAGAAGCTAAACTCATTTCATTCTTAATAAAGTTACAGTGAGTTCTTGAGATTACAGTGAGTTCTTGAAATTACTAATGCACCAGCCACTTTTCAGGCTCTTATGAACTCAATTTTCCGGGAATTCTTAAGGAAATTTGTTCTAGTGTTCTTTGATGATATCCTCGTGTACAACTCTTCTTTAGAGGATCATATTGGGCACTTGGAAAAGGTCTTACAGGTGCTGGCTGATCAATCACTCTATGCTAACAAGAAGAAGTGCACATTTGGTCAACCCCAAGTGGAGTATCTCGGCCACATTATTTCAGTTGCAGGGGTTGCCACTGATCCATCTAAGACCTCAGCCATGACAAATTGGCCAACACCAAAGAATGTCAAGGCTTTAAGAGGATTCTTAGGGTTGACTGGTTACTATCGGAGATTTGTTCAAGGGTATGGGTGTTTGGCTAGACCATTAACAGAGTTGTTGAAGAAGGATTGTTTTCAATGGTCCACCAAAGCTCAAGAAGCCTTTGATGCTCTGAAGTATGCAATGGTTTCAGCTCCTGTTTTGACATTACCAAACTTTGAGGAACCATTCATTGTGGAGACTGATGCCTCAGGTTTTGGATTAGGAGCTGTCCTTATGCAAAACAAAAGACATATAGCTTACTTTAGTCATGGACTGACTACTAGAGAGCAGTTAAAACCAATATACGAGAGAGAATTGATGGCAATTGTCTTGGCAGTAGAAAAATGGAGACATTACCTCTTGGGGAATAGATTTATAGTTCATACAGATCAAAAGAGCCTCAAGTTTTTACTGGAGCAGAGGGAGGTTTCTATGGACTATCAGCGTTGGTTACAAAGGCTGTTGACTTATCAGTTTGATATCATTTACAAACCAGGGGTCGATAACAAAGCAGCTGATGGCCTCTTTCGTATTGAACGAGAATCCATTGAATCCATTGCTGGGAAATTATTTGCAGTAACAATACCATCAGTGCTGCAATTACAGGATTTATATGAAGAAATTCAGCAGGATGGGTATGTACAGCAGTTAAAAGCTCAAATATTGGCAGGAGAATCAGTCAAGAGAGGTTTTACTGTGGTAGAAGGGAAAGTTCTGTATCAGGGACTCTTATATATTCCAGCTACCTCGGTGATGATCCCATTACTGTTAGAAGAAGCACATGATGGATTGATGGGAGGACACTCAGGAGTTTTAAAAACAGTAAAGCGGATACAACAAAATTTTCATTGGAAAGGGATGAAGAAGAGAGTCCAGGATTATGTATCTGCCTGTGGAATTTGCCAGACTCATAAGTACTCAACGCTGGCGCCGGCAGGGCTATTGCAGCCTCTTCCAATACCAGTTAGAGTATGGGAGGATATAAGTATGGACTTTGTGGAAGGTCTTCCTTCTTCATCAGGTATTAATGTTGTCTTGGTGGTAGTGGACAGACTGAGCAGATATAGTCATTTTCTGGGGATGAAGCATCCATTCTCAGCCACTGATGTAGCAAATAAATTTGTGAGGGAAGTTGTTAAACTACATGGATTTCCAGCAACAATTGTCTCTGATAGGGACAGTATCTTTCTCAGCAAATTTTGGAAAGAATGTTTCAAGTTATCTGCCACCAAACTGAAGTTTAGCACAGCTTACCATCCACAAACAGATGGTCAAACTGAAGTGACCAATAGATGCTTGGAGACTTATTTGAGGTGCTTTGCTTCAGGACATCCTAAGACTTGGTACAAGTTCCTTCATTGGGCTGAGTATTGGTTTAATACGAGCTATCACACAGCTTTGAAGACTACTCCCTTTAAAGTTGTTTATGGTAGAGAGCCACCGGCGTTGGTTAAATTTGAGGAAGGTTCAACCAAGAATTTCGAGTTGGAGACTATGTTGCGTGATAGAGATGTGATGCTGGAGCAAATAAAGGAGTATTTGTCTCATGCACAAGCGTTAATGAAGCAGTATGCAGACAAAAACCGTCGGGATGTGCAGTTTGAAGTAGGAATGAAAGTATATCTGAAGCTGCGTCCTTATCGTCAACATTCAGTGACCCACAGGATTTGTCAGAAGTTGGCTGCAAGGTTTTATGGACCGTATCAGATTCTGGAGCGTGTGGGAAAAGCAGCATACCGTCTTGCTTTACCACCTTCTTCACGTCTCCACCCTGTCTTTCACGTATCACAATTAAAGCAGGTAATTGGAGATCAACAAGTCTGTACTGAATTGCCTGAGACGTTTACAGACGCAGGAGAGTTGATAGTGGAACCAGAGGCGGTGATGGATACCCGTTACAATGCAGCAGGACATTTGGAGGTCTTAATCTCGTGGAGGAACTTACCTTCTCATGAATCCACTTGGGTTGATGCTGCTGTCTTTGAAAAACAATATCCTTCATTTGAGCTTGAGGACAAGTTGCATCTGATAGGGGGGGTGGGGGAGTATTGATAAGCTCCGAAGAGTGTTTGTTAGGAGAAGGAAGCACAAAAAGAGTGATGAAGTTGAAGACAAGTCAACAGAAAGGGTTGACTGTGGAAGCAATTAATCAAGCAAGTTGCTTATGAAGTGGATTAGACTATAAATAGAGGATTGTAGTCTTAATTCATTTACGCTTTTTCTCTTGTAAAACTCTTTTGACGAGATGAGTCAGAGTTAGTTACGGGTTGTTATGAAACCTGTGTAGAGAGAAGCTAAACTCATTTCATTCTTAATAAAGTTACAGTGAGTTCTTGAGATTACAAAGAGTTCGTAAGTGAGATCTTATCAGTTGAGCAGCTCTTTTAGCGAGCTCTCGTTGAACATGATATCTAGTTTTCAATGTATAACAATCATCCTTTAAGTGAATCCAAGTCAGTGAATCTCCTACCCCAATAATGGATGGTTGGATTTGTAAGATTTCTGGAATATCTTCCTTTGAGACGAGAGCTTGAAGCTTGTATTGATCCCAACTATGACTTCCTGCAATAAGAAGATAAGACACTTTAAGCTTTGGTTGATATCCTGAACATTTGGGACGTGGTGGTTGGGGAGGGTTTAGAGGTAACCATGGATCTTTCCAAAAGTCAATAAGTTTCCCATCTCCTACTGTCCAAGCTATACCTTGTTTTAGCAATCTTATTGAATGATGTATGCTACGCAAAGCATAACTAGCGTTGCGATGAAAGGTGCTTTGCAAGAAACTCCTCTTAGGATAGTATTTGGATTTGTAGACCTTAGCTAACAAGGCTTGGCAAAGGTTTAACAAGGCTTGGCAAAGGTTTCATCAGCTTCAAACACTCTTCCTTCAAAGATTAGAACATTTCGGTTTTTCCACAAAAACCATACTATCCAGGGTTACATTCTCCTGCAATCACGCTCGACCCTCACATTTTCAGAGATCTTATAAAGGTATTGAAGATTAACAAAAACAGATCGACGGAAACCATTTTTCGGATGAGGAATACCAGACATAGCCCATATAAGCCTTGCCACAGTACAATCGAATAACACATGGTTAATGGACTCTCCTTCCAATCCACATCTCTGACATCTCGAATCTACTTCCATTCCTCTACCACAAATTAAATCTGCAACCGGAACCGCTTCATTTAGCGCTTTCCAAATGAAGGTACAAATCTTTGGGGAAGCTAAAACTTTCCAAGCCTTGATCTTCAGAGCATTAAGAGAAGGTAGGGATTCCGCTTCAGCAAGGCAGGAAGATTTCTCTGATTGCGAGTGAAGCCAATACCCATATTTAACTAAAAATTGACCACTTTTGTTGAATTTCCACGAGTAGAGTAGTCTTTATTTCTCCATGATATGATTATACTTTCAAAGAGCTAATTTCTTTTTGTATATGGTCTATGTTTTTTTACAATTATTTTAGATGTTGGCTTCTATATTATGAGAGCTATGATTGCCTTCCTTTTTCAGAACAGGGCACGGCAATCTCAGATCCGGCCACATGTATGCGTATCTACATATAAATCTGTTTTTTTTTTAACATAATTTACGTTTGGGCCCAATTCCCATCGGGAATTCAGCTGGATAAAGACTTTTCTTTGGGCTAATGATCGAAGTCCACTACCAATTAACATCACGGCAAAGCCTATTACGGCCTGTTAGCTGACGAAGAGGAGGAGATAAGGTTCATGAAGATCCCGAGAATCATGGAGATAGTTGAAGTTAGGCCTGTCAATTTTGTTCATTACAGCGGGTTTTTACCCGCCGCGGGGCAGATGCGGGTCAAAGTTTTATTTTTCTTTCAAATTTGTGGGGCGAGTGTGGGTCAGAGTAATTTTGGCGGGGTGGGTGCGGGTTGGAATATATAGAATCGTGGGTTTACGGGTACCTTCAATTTTTTTAATAAATATTTTGTTATTAATTTAAGAATTTTAGGAGTTAATTGGAAAAATAAAATAAAATAAATATTTTTTTCATAAAAATAATTTTTAAAATAAAATTAGTATTTTCGGTTTTAATATTAAAATTTTATTAACAAATATTATTTAAATAAAATAGTTTATAATTTTAAATTTAATTTATATTTAAATATTTGCGGGTTATCCGTGGGTACCTTTAAATTTAAGCGGGGCGGATGCGGGGTGGATCCGGGTCGACTGTTTTCGTTTTGCGGGTTTGGTGGGGCGGGTTGATGCGTATCAAAAATTAGTTTAACCCGCCGCGGGGCGAGTCGCAGATTCGACCCACTTTACATGGCTAGTTGAAGTGAGCTCCAGAGAGAAGAGGAGAGATGGTTAGCACGACGGAGACTATAAAAGGATCCTTCACCTTTGTTCAAAGGGATCATCTGATGCTCAATACTCATATTATTTACTTTGCACTTGTAATAGCTGCCAATAGCTTAAGTCAATGTAAACTCCTTATATCAATCAATGTAAATCCGTTTCGTCAAGCTCAGCTTTAGTTTACATCATGGTTCATCTTAGAATCTAACCCACCTTTCTTAATTCTTTATACTAAACACTATAAACTTCGAGTGTGGGTTTTAGCATCCACATTCTAGCGCCGTGTGTGGGGAGAGTCATAGATTTCTTATACACCCGAATCCGGTTCAAAGCTTACTAGCGTGAATATGGATCCTAGCACAACAACACTATTCGGATCACTGAGATCGTGAAATCCCGACCAATCGAAAGTAAACCTTCAAACTGAAATTACGGGAAAAAGGTTTTATGCAACTATCATGAATTTTAACACCCTACATGAAAAGAAAAAAACAAAAATTATTAGTATACATGTAATTCGATTATATACAATGTAAGTTATATATGCAGATAATGCACTTACATTTTCATCTGCTAAAATAGTCTTCAATGTTTCATTGGATTGTGCAGTATATTGATTCCAAAAATGGAGAAATTTTACTTGAATTCCCCGTCTTGTCTTGAAGGATTTGACTTCGTCCATGTTAGTGATTTTAGTACTCATTGACATTGTGTGAAGGTTTTTTTGAAAGAGTTTTTTTATGATTTTGGAATAGTTTCGAGGTGGTGGTTTATATATAAGTGGCCAGGTCATAGTTAGCGTATGATTTTTTCAAGGTGATATTTGGATAATATTTTAATGGAGATATTCCTAAGTTGTTGGAGAAGATATTATGAATGTATTTAAAGTAATTCGAAAAATTCGGATATTGGAACAAATTAATAGGAATCGATTGGTTTATGAGGTGGTTATGTATATATGTTGAGAATATCTTTGTAGATGTTTAGATTTGGTATCTTAGGAAGATCTATATGGTTAAGTTGTTAATGAATAATAGAATTTAGGAATCCAAGTGTATTTCGATTTTATATTATGGAATTTATAGTTATATTCAATAATTTGAATTTTTTCTTAGAGATTGGATTTTATCGATATTTACATTTAACAATATATGTAAATTCAATTGAAATTATACAGATTTACTATATACCTTCCATATATTGTTGCCTAAAATATAGGTTTGTATAAATATATTCTAAAAATATTTCAAAATTCGGATTTCAAGAATATACTCAAATATTTACGTTTAGATTTGAAAAATATAGATTTACTCAAACATAGTATATATAATCTTTAAAAATGGTAAATTTTTAGATGTAATTAGGAATAGGAATATATCAAGAGTTAGGTATTGTTAAGATTTTATGGACAACATTATTTTTTTCTATTTTTAGGTTTGGCCGATTTCAAAATAATAATACAGTTCTTAAACCAGCATTTGACCGGTTTAAATTTGATTTTATGGATTTCATTTGGTTTAACTAAAATTTGTCCGCAATTGTAGGTGAGGTCTGGTTTCACAATATCTCTTTTGTGAACATATAAGTTCAGCTGATTTGTATAAGATGTAAGTCAAAAGGTTGCTGACGGAATTGCTCACAGTATTTAATTTCTCTCGGATATGTATTCATTTTTGATCAATTTGTATATACATGGCCTTGGAAAGTGGTTGATCAGTTCGCTGCAGATGAGAAGGAACATATATTTATATTTGTTTATGCAGTATACTAATCGACTATCTAGGTTTTGATTGAATTTTAGGTTCTAGGTTAATTAATTCATGAGAAATGTGTTGATAAATTTTGGTTTAACTTGGCAAGAACATATCATTTCGATTTATTTAAAATTTATGTGTCAGATGCATGAACAAATCCGAATTGTCAATCTAAAACCTAAATATCGGTTTAATTATTTCAGGATATTTTAAAATGTCAATTTCATAATAATAATCGCCATATGTAGTTTAGTGGGGCCGTTTTTGTTAGAAAGCCTAGGATCTAGGGTTCGTTATATTGAATCACTGACCTCGATCTTACCTTGTTCTGGCAGCGGAATGATTGGTATGACGAGATCAATAACGACTCAGATGCTTCGCCTCTACCAGATACACACGCACACAAAGCTGGAAAGCCGGGATGCTAGTGCCGGATCTTGGGATCACTGAGTTTTGGTGGTTCAGCTTTCTCTGCAACAGAAAAGTGAACCGCTAGAGTTTCAGGTCGAAACTATAAGCCTTATATAGACCTGGAATGACTAAAACCGAGTATTGGTTAATACCAATTCGTTTAAGTCATAAAATCGAAACATCAGTTTCGAAACCCGATCTGTGTCGATCGACAGTCGATCGACACACCACTATAAACTCAATATCAATGTGTATCCAATACACATCGACATGATCATTACCATAATGATCATTCCCATATTTATTCTTCCAGTTTGCTTAGGTGTGTGACCCTATAGGATCATACAATACTGGCAGTAAGTCTACAACTCACAGACTGCAAGAGGCTTCTAGCAAAGCATTGCAACCACCCAGTATTATACAAATTGTCTGATCTCGACACACAACTATCATCAGGAGTGAGTACAAGTGTGATTTCAGGACACAATCTCAACAGTTTTTATATAGTCTACGAAATATGTATCATGTGTGACTAAATTATTATATATTATAATATTCTTAATGAAATCTCAAAAATCTATATTAAATGCAGTGCCACAATCGGTAATATCGCTCGTAATAGCAAAGTTAATTTCTAAAACAATTAATCACATGTTTTAATACTATAGATCGAACATTCTATTTAATTCTTTAATATACTAGGTTTTTCGTCCGCGCTACGCGCGGATACATATTAATAATTTTATTTATTATATATTTTAAATTATTTTAAGTTTAATATCAATAAAGTTTATAATTTTATTATTGTTTATTCAATTTTACTATTTATATTATAAAATAATATTTTTATGTTGACAAATAAGAAAACTTTTTACTAACAAATTATTTTGTTAGTATTCGTTTTTACTGAAACAATTTGCAAATACCTTTTTGATCAACATGAAAGAGTTCAAGACACATAAGTATACCTCATTTTTTGATGTTTCGTGTCTTCCAAAAATGAAAAACTCTAACCAAAATTTCTTTTTTGTTAAAACCTTTCTGAAGCTCGTTCAAAAACAAAGAAACAAATGGTAAGTTAGAAATAGAATTGACCATTGCTTTATCAAGTTATCTTTGTCTCTCAAGAAATATTTTTGATTTAGAAATTTATGTAAGCTATTGGAATTTGAATTGCTTATTTATAATCAACAACGAAACTTTTTAAAAAGAAAAATTCTAATTCTAAGGAAGAAACTAATTTCCTTTTTATAATAGTTGGAAATTATGTTAATCAAGGAAAATGTAAATCATGGATATAATATTTAATTATATTTTTGAATTTTATTAATTCCTTTTTTTGAACATCAATATGTACATTATTAAATTAAATAATACTTATTTGACATTTTGTTCTTATGACAATTTACGTATGTTTCTTATTTCCATTTCTATGTTAGTTTTCCTATTTATAAAATTTTGCTTATTTGATATTATTTTTTATGACAATTTATGGATGTTTTTTTTTTATATTTCTATGTTAGTTTTACAATTTCTATTTCTATGTTAGTTTCTATTTCCTATGTTAGTTTTACAATTTATATTTCTATGTTATTTTATAATTTCTATTTCCTATGTTAGTTTTAAAATTTTGCTTATCTGACATTTTTTATGACAATTTATTGATGTTTTTTCTATTTATATGTTAATTTTACAATTTCTATTTATAAAATTGCTATTTTTGTTTCTATGTTAGTTTTTTTTCTATTTCTATGATAGTTTTTATGACAATTTATGGATGTTTTATATATACTTATTTGACATTTTGTTCTTTTTATGACAATTTATGTATGTTTCTTATTTCCATTTTTATGTTAGTTTTCCTATTTATAAAATTGTGTTTTTTATTACATTATGTTTTTATGACAATTTATGGATTTTTTTTATTTAATACTTATTTGACATTTTGTTCTTCTATGAAAATTTATGTATGTTTTTATTTCCATTTTTATGTTAGTTTTCCTATTTATAGAATTGTGTTTCTTATTACATTATGTTTTATGACAATTTATGGATATTTTTACATTATGTTTTTATGACAATTTATGGATTTTTTTTATTTAATACTTATTTGACATTTTGTTCTTCTATGAAAATTTATGTATGTTTTTATTTCCATTTTTATGTTAGTTTTCCTATTTATAGAATTGTGTTTCTTATTACATTATGTTTTATGACAATTTATGGATATTTTTATTTCTATTTCTATGTAAGTTTTACTATTTAAAAATTTAAATTTGTAAATTATCTCAATTTTGAATGATGAAATGGACCAATAATATTGAGTTTTTTAAATCCTACGTGTAGTAATTTAAAATTTGTAAATTTCTCAATTAAATAAGTACTTACATAGCGTTATATTTCCATTTCTATGTTAGTTTTATTATAGTAATTTAAAATTTGTAAATTTTATTAATTTAGGAAAAATAAGTACTTACATGGCGTTCTATTTCCATTTCTATGTTAGTTTTATTATAGTAATTTAAAATTTGTAAATTATTTAAAATGTTAATGATGAAGTGGACCAATCATATTGAGTTTTTTAAATACTACGTGGACGCTTTCAGAGGCCTATAGCTTCAACTTTTATATTATATATATATATACAAATTTTCGTGTATAGAAAATGAGGGTACAACTTAACTTCGAATACAAGCGATACAAGACCTTCCCTAGCTAATGCTAACTTTGTCACATACACTCATTTGTGTGCCATTGAAGGGAATTTATCTAATCCATTTTTAAAATACATAAACTTTTTTATTTATTAATTTAATTAAGCTGATGTTAACCATTCGACCAAAGTACTTATTCGTTAATCTGTTTGCATGGTCTATCAAATTCTCCAAGGTATATCTTCTCCCGTATGTTACGTGAGCTCAGGAATAAAGCCGAAGCAATGAAGCTTCATGGTTACAAAATGGGCGAGGAGCTGCTAGCTCTTTGGTCTCCGGTCAATGGTCCGAATTAGGCCTAAAACCCTTCCTTAAATCTTTGTCTTCCCCTTTATCACTTGTATGATCCCTCCTCCTAGTTCTTTTTACATTTCAGTTGCTATTGCTTCATGTAAACACTAAATTTTTAAATTTAATAAAACCGTTTGCCAAAAAAAAAAAAAAAAAAAATCTGTTTGCATGAAACTTTTCGAGTTATTAAGCCTCTCTGGTGCTCTTGCGTAAATATCCTGGAAAGACATTCTTTCTAAAAGACAATTATTCAGGTAACCATGACCAAAGCTTTTCTCATAAATTTTTTTGTCTTCTGACTTCTTATGAGCTCGAATCTCAAAATGCTTTTGCTTTGTTTAAACAGGGGAAGTTTTCACGGACTTTGATCCAATTGCTATATCTGAACTAACTAACAAAAAGATAACATCCCCTGAGATTGCTACCACCTCATTACTACCAGAGCAAAAGCTGCCGTCAATCCTCGAGAACGCAAACCAAGTTCGCAAGGTAACTTAAATATATATAAACCTATTGTTTGTGTGTTGTGGAAATTTACCATACCATTTTTATTTAAGTAAACCTATAGTTGATAAGCTCCAGAAGCAAAATTCCACATACGAAGAACATGCAATATGGGCAGAAGAAAATTTATAAGGCTGAGCTGAGCCCTCTCCAACGCCGGAAAGGCAAGAAAAAGATTAAAAAAAAGTTTCTTGAGAGAAGGGGGAGAGATATGCCATATCATCATATTTTTGTTTCAAGCGATATCACACTTCTTTTTGATTAAAACGTAATACATAAAATGATTACAGTTACCGATACCCAAAAGCCTAATTAACAAAAAGATCAAAGATTCAAAATATTATTAGTACATAGTTCTTTTCTTCAGACTTGCCATATACGAGCCCAAACAGCCAGCTTCAAGCAAACAAAAGCATCTAGTGACGCCTGAAGTATCTGATGAAGACCAAGGTCGTCAACACTCCAATCACTCATGCTTATCATCGGATCTAGCCTCACTCCTTGATAACCCATGCATGTCTCAACAATCTTCTCAAACGAAAGACGCCTCACACTCTTACCTTCTGAATCTTTGACGTACTTCCTTATGTCCAAAAGTTGTCCGACCTCTAGCTGATGCCTAGATCGTTCTAGCCTGTTCGCGTCTTGACTGTTCCAGACACCGACGAAAGTTGTATCTGAATTAGCGAGGAAACTGCGGAGGACATCGGGGACACGGTCGCAGTGAGACAGCTGGATGATGATACATCGTTTACCCACACATAACTGGAGAGTATCCGCCGGAGAAGGGCCGTAACTCTCCGGCGGAGAATCGGCGTAGTTATATCTTGCATGTGTCCATTGGACGCCGACTCCAACAACGAGAGGTTGACAAGATACCCAACGACAGCGGTTAACATCACGGATCCATCGTCTGATGACAGAAGGAGTCGAAGTTACGGTGACGATCAGCTCGTCTTCAAAGAACTTGACGGAGTACTCTTCATGAGTAGAGTAACTTGCGATGGCTCTAATACTTGGACCCATTAATGTTTTGAATTTGAAGGAGAATTTGGTCAATCTTGCTTTCAAGAGATTAGTAAAAAAGATTCACAAGATTAGTTAAACAACGATAGTTAAGACTATACCTATGGTTCACATAAATAGCACACGTACAAGGAAATAGATAAACAAGTTAATGGACTCCTACAATGCAGGAACATGGGAAAGTGGAGAAGGATCCCTAGAATTAAGGATGACTCATTTTCTTCATATGGTTTGATTGTGGGTTAAGTACTTTATCAACTCATCACTTCTCTCTTCTTCTTATTTTTTTCCTGGTTGTACTCGGAGGGTACCCAAGTTTTAGAATGTGCTCTTCAGTGTTGAATTTGAAGGGGTTAAGATGAGTTTAGAAAAAAAAAAAGATATTTAAGATGGTACATAAGATGATCTAACGGTGCTCTTCAGTCTTAAATTTGTATGGTTTAAAATGCATGCATATGCGCAGGGCTATAATGTAGGTGCTCTTTAGTGTTTATATCCAAGGAAGATTATCACCGTTTGATCTTTGTGAAATGCCTGCATGTAAATTTGAACGGTTAACATGCATGTAGGCGCAGGGCTAGACTTTCGCATCGTGGGGTTTAGATAATGACGTGAATTACACACGCCTTCATTTACTCCAACCCAAATAATTACTGATTTGATTATTTTTTCGTGTCGGCCATTACTACTTGAATTTTTTTTGGTCAGCCAATATTTTATATTATAGCCTAATGAGCCAAAATTACACTTGGGTAAGAAAAAAAATTATACAAATTATAAAACGCATTAATAGTGGCCATAACCAAAATAGTGGCCATTAATAGTGGCTGACGGCGGCGGCGCCTCCTCTGCTCCAGCGGTTCCTTTGTTTGAGTTTCTTCATCGGGTTTTTTTGATTGCAGGTTTGGGTGGTGGCTTTGGGCGGCTATATCGGCGAACGGTTCCAGCCAGTATCAAGGTGTTGGCTCGGTGGGTCTCGCCTCGTGTTCCTCGACGGGGTTTTGATGCTCTCCGGCGGTTCTGCAGTTCAGCGCGGTGTAGCGATTGGTGCATGCCGGCGACGATTCGGTGTCGACACGTGGTCCCCTTTCCACGTCTTGAGCCTATCCGCTTACATTTTTGTCGCTTTCTCTTTGTACTGGGCCACGGCCCGTTTGTAACTTACTCGGCCCATGAATAAATGCTGTTGACAAAAAAAAAAAAAATAACCAAAATGGATAAGTTTGAGAGACCACGTGTCACATAATAGAGGACACTGCCATGCAATCATCGTCTGTCAATTGCCATCGACTATTACCGCAAAAATTATGCAGCGTCAATAAAACCCAAGTGTCGATCATCAATTTTTTTTTTGATTAGAGCACCCACACCGGTAAAACCGCGTGTGGATTTCTTAATTTCCTTTTTTAATTTTTTTTTTTTAAAAACTGGCGAAAAAAATAGAAAAAGGACCAATCTTATAACGCCACGTCGGCGCTACAGAACAAGAGACCGTATCTTAATTAGGGATTTTAGTATACGGTATGTTAACTATTCTGTGGGATCCACTATTTTTTATTAATTTTTTCTTAAGAGCCCCTCCCTAAAAACCCCCAATAGAGCTGCTCTTAAATACGTGGTATTCCATCGGTTTTCTAGGCCTCAAATCTACAGTCCACATATTTGCCTCATTTCATCCGCAACTCTTTGGGATCACATACGGAGCTAAATAAGAAGAAAGGGGGCAGATGCCCCTAGTAAATTATGATAATAATTAAAAATGAAAGTAGAAAACAATGAAATTAGTTGGCACTGCTGGTCATTGCCCCCTCTCCACATAAATTTGTGTCCCTGTAGTAACGGGTTCGAGCCCTATTCCAACTATTTTTTCTTCTTTTCAATTTTTTTTGTCGTGCTTTTATTCTTTTTAAATTGCCATATCATATATCTTGTTAATAATTATTTCTTTGCTTCCTTTTCTATTGTCTCTAGCTGCTGCTATATTATTATAATAATCTTATATTATCTTTATATTTCCTTTTTTTCTAATACTTCTTTTTTTTATCTATGATGATATATTATGGTGTGTTATTCTTTCTTATCCGATATGTTTTTTTTTTTTGGTTTTTATAACAATATTTATTATCTAGTTAATTTTCTTTAAATAAAAATATAGTTATATTAAAAATAAATTGTAGTCTGATCTCTCAATTTCATAAGTTCTCTGACACGAGTTTTGAGGAGCCGCCAACAAAACTTTTTTATCTCCGTTTTCCCGGCGGCCGGCGCCTCTCGCCGCCGTCGGGAGTCCTCTTGAGTAGTCGTCTTTGTTAGTTTGTGGATCCTCCCTTCTGTCTAGCCTGTGTACGGCGGAGTTGTGGCTGCCGATATTCCTAGCTTTGCGCGAGCGGCTCTGTGGTGTCTCCGGTGACGCAGTGTTGGTTTCGTCGTGGGTGTCGTCGTGGGGTCCGTCTTGGAGGACTCGCGTCGTCTTCATCTCCATCCTGTAGCTCTCGGGGGTCTCGAGATCTGTTAATGGAGGTGTGATGTTCTCCGGGTGAAGGTGGCTCTGGTCCCTTAGCCGTGTGTTTTCCGGCGGGTGAAGGTGGCTATGGTCCCTTAGGGGAAGACAGCGTTGTTAGTTGAAAGTGGTTGGGTGGCTTGGTGATGTGGTCGGTCTCTCCTAGATCCCTCTCGCCGGCTTGTGTGATCTTCTCCCTTGGCGTGGATGGACTGGTATGGATTTGGCTGGTCAGTTGGTGAGTTTGTTTTACCGTGTCTGTTTTTAGATTGTGGTCTTTAGTATTCCGGTGTAGTCTTGGTGTGTAGGGTGTGGTGTTTGGTTTTGGTTAGATCAGTGGTTCTTGGGGTTAGGTTGTCTCGTTTTGCAACGGTTTTGGTGATGATGTATTTCATTTGCGCCGGCTTGCGTTGTCGATTTGCCCTTTCCCGTTGTGATGACCTCGCGTTTGTTTCTGCGACTGGCTGCTTCTCTTTGGTGGGTTAGGTTCTTTGTTTGAAGTTGGTTCGGGTTTCGCTTTGGGTTCCGTTTGTTGGATGTGAGTTTGTTGTGAGTGCATCTACATGCTTCTTCTTGCTACCTCTTTGGTGTAAGGGTTGTTCTATCGCACTGCAGTGGGTTCGTCTTCCAGGTCTTCTCTTGCGAGGAGGTGACCGGTCTTTTGTCGGTAGATGGCAGGGTCCGGTGTGCGAGTGTCCGCGTGTAAGAGTTGGAGGTCTTAGTCTGCAGGTTCCCCTATCGAAGTTCAAGGTTTGCCTTGTGCCTGGTTCAGTTTCGGCGTTGTTTCCTTGGTGTATCGAGAGTGGTTTGTTTCTGCCCTGCTCTTGTTTGGTTCTTTGGTGTCTTTGCACGGATTTGGTCTGGTTGGGTTCATGGTCTCTCCTTCTGCGCGTCGGTGTGGCTGTTCTCTTGTTGTCTCAGGCTTTTTCGTCATTAACCGATTTCTATGGGAGCATTGTTGAGTTCGTCTAAGGGCATCGGTCCAGTTTGGTTGTTAGAAACTTGTGCTATTCCATTCGCCCGCATAGTTTTAGTTCTCGTTTTATTGTTCTTGTTGCTTTCAGTTGCCTGTTTATGGGTTTATGACCGCGGAAGAAGTGTATTTCCTGCCGTCTTAGTTTCCCGGTATCCTTTCGGGCTTAGTTTCTGTTTCATCCGACTCAGTTGTATTTCACCCTGACTTTCTTGAATATAATCCATCAGGCGAAAAAAAAAAATTGTAGTATTTTCGCATCAAATATAAAAATATAGTATAATGTATTAAATATATAAATATATATTATTGTTTAAATTTTAGAGTATATATATTTATAATTATTTTATAGTTTTTTTAATACTCAAAATAACTTTATTTTAGCAAAATATTATTTTATGATTTAATAATTTTAAATAAATTAATTTATGCCCCTGGTAAATTTTGTTTCTGGTTCCGCCACTATTTGGGGTGGTCAAGTGGGGAGTGTAGAGCAGGTGGATCGAACCCTGAATATAGTGCATCCAAGATCTGTCTCCTTACCACTACACCACCAACACTCAGATCATCATTTTCGCTAGAACAAAAATCGCTTATGAATGAACTAACTCTTTTGTCTTACCGGAATCGCCATTTCCAAAGAATTTTTACCACTAACACAAATCCATATTAATGATTTGGCCTTAAAATACTAGCCGATGATGGTAAAAATAGCAAATATATTACTCCAAAATAAATAGGGATCACAAATAAGATGAAGAAAATTTTGGTAAGTCCACCAACAACAAGCACATAAAAAAAATCATAGTGCTCACATGAGCCAAGTCCGGTTTACCGGAAAACTAAATCTGATGATAATCGAAACTAAAACATAATTAACAAAGCAACAAAACAACATATATATCACACAACGAAACCAGAAGCCGATATGGATCGGAGATCAACCGGATTTACAGAAGCCGAACCAAAACTAAAAACGAAACTTTAAATAACTGGTGGAATTCTCAAACCGGACAGAGAGAAGATCGTAGATTCTTAGCCGCCACCCTTAAGGGTCTCTCCATGCCGTCCCCGCCTTTTCCGGCGGGAATGCTCCGGCGAGAATCGCGGAATCCACAGAAATCTTCCCGTACGGCGTGTATATTTGATTCCAGTCGACATTCCGGCGCCGAAGCCCTGACTTCTTCTCACCTTCACCTGTTGGTGACAGATCTTGCTGGAGTCCCTCGGACTCACCCGGCGGCACCGCTCCCAGCAAACGCCAATGGCGACTTTTCTCCGACCGATGCTGTCTAATTCGAGAATATGTCCAAAACCGGTCGCCTCTAGTCGCATCTTCCTTTCGTCGGGAACAATTTCTCCGGGGACATCAATATGCAACGAGGCACAGACCCGTCGGTGTCCACCGCAGTCAGCTGTGGCCTCCACCTCCACGACATCGCCCCCGTAAAGCACCGCTTCCTTCCAACTTCCTCGCCGACAAAACCAGATCTCGGATCCAGACGCTTCTTCACTCCCCGCGCTCGTCTCCTCCGCCACACGTCCTCAAGCGGCACAGAGCCTCACGACTAATAGGAGCTAACGAATCGCCGGACATCGACACGCTCTGCCGCTATGAGGAACAAACCGCACCGCCCGATGCCGAAAGAAAGAGAACGAGGTATCTTTTGGTCGATTCATCTACTGCGGTTGGCTAACGTAAGCAGGAGACAACGGGAGGCCTCTAACGACACCAATGAAGGTCGCCGAAAGTTGGATAGTCCTCGAGAACAACAGTAAACCGACGACGAAACCTTTAAGAAAACGAGAGAAAAAAGTCCGGGCGCGTAGCTCCCACGCGCACGAACTTTCAGCTATTTTAGAGTTTATATCTTTAAGTTACACTGCAAATGCATACATAAATAGAGGTGTCAGACGGGCTAATCCGCGCCCAAATAGATTAACCCGTTGCGGTTTTAGTTTTTCGGGTCATGCGAGCTGACCCGCACGAACTGCAGTCCAAAAATCCAATGTCTAAGCCCAACCCGCATGGAAATTATGGGTTAGCGGGCTGACCCACAAATATATGTGGAACCGTGTTTTTTTTTATATGTATACTTGTTTTGATGACAATTTTTATGATAAGAGTTTTTAGATATGTCAAATAAACATGCTTGATCATGTCTCATGACATAAAATAAAAAAGGAACATAAGACAAACTATTAACTAATATCAAAGTCTCAAGAAGCATTCGAAACAATGTAAACTTAAATCCCAAAGAAGCACTATTTGAGCTAGGACTTTCAAAATTAAAAGCTAACTATCTCATAAGCAACATTCCAAGAAATCAAGAAAACAACAAAGAAAAAAAAACGAAAGCTAACTACCTGATAAGCAGTTGGTGTTTTTACAATGTTTAAAAAAAAGTTGAAACCTGTGAGAACCAAAACAAACTCACAAGCAAAATAACATGAAATCATCTAAGAGATCATTAATCTAGAAAAGACAATGAGATACGAGATACGAGGTTTCTAAGGTTCCGGACACATTTGCAAGGAAACATAAATTGCCGTAAGTTCTCTCTAGGCATCATGATCAGCCGTGAATGTACATAAAGACATAAGAGCAAATAAAGGTAATCAGCATTGGCAAAAACATGGAGAATGAATTCACAAATGCAAATCAAATTTCATACGATTCTTCAAAACTAGAGAGAATGAATTCACCTTATTGCCAAAGACATGGAGATCAATGCTGAATATCTGATCATAGAGGGAATTTTGATCGAGAAGAAGTAACAGTGGACGCCAACTCTACAAGTAGCATCCAACGATGATGTCTGAAATCATGAATCTCTTACACAAATTCCAGTGGTAAAAAACGATGGATAAATCAACGATCAAAGCTCTTCGACACAAAAGCATAAATCATAATCTTCATCCCCTTTAGAATCGCACTAACGTCCAAAAATGTCAACCGAGTAGAAGAAATTTTTGATTCCTCCAAGGAGCTATCGTATTTTCCAGTCTAAACCGCATACCCTCAAACCTGTTACGGGCAACCCATTTAACACGCACACCGCACGGATTGAATACGCGAGACCCACTATTTTTTTTTGCTTGATTTTAGTAGCCCAAACCCGCCATGTAACCTTTTTATTTGGGTTAGATCCGTGGGTAAAAGCCCATATGACATCCCTATATATAAGGGTCGAAACATAGAGACTCAAGAATCTTACGATAGACCACCAAGCGTCAAGTTAAGCTAAGCAGCAGCAATCAATAAGCAATAAATTAAACAGTAAACGGATCAGTAGATTGTGTGTGTTTATCAAATACTAAAGACGCTAGGTCAAAGGAATTCTCAGGAAATCAGGTTATTCAGATTAACAACCAGTCAAGATCGAGTTAAGTACCATTCTAGAATTCAAACACATATGTAAAACTAACCAACTTTCGTTGAGAGAAGTCACTAAGTATAAACCCTAGAAATCCAAATTTCTTTGCAATTCCTAATAGTTAAACTAGCCCTAAATGCATGTTCGATTTGTTCACAAATTAGCTAAACCAAATTTATTTGCAGATAACTAACTTGCTCAACCTAAATAAATCAGATTCCAAATTACACTTTCGTGTCAATTTAAAAACCTAAGATCTAGATTCCAATTTATCAAGTTAGAAACTGTTTTAAGAACAATTCAGGTTAAGAACTAACATGTTATGAATTTCTTAACTGATTAAATCAATCTACCATTCCATGAAAACTCTATGAGAATCCCAAAACCTAACAATGAATCTACTCAAACATATTGAATGAAACACACAACATAGATTGAATAGATTGCATTAAAGAAGAGTAGAGAATAGAAAAGGGGTTCAGAATCTTCTCCAAAAGAATTACAAGGTTCTGATCAGCCTCAAAGCTCTAAAACTCTCTCTAGCCAAAAGTAATGAAAAACATAACAATAATAAAACTCAAAAATCCTAATATAAAGTGTATAACACATCTTGCGTATTCTTTGTAAATATTAGAATTTTTGGGCCAAATATGCAATTCTTCAAAACTTCATTAACTCCCTGGGAAATCACGATTTGGAGGCTGCGTCGGTCGAGGCTCAAACGGAACATACACTCTGAACTTCTCATCACGGCTTCAGCTCAAATCTTTGTCCAAAAATCTTCATAATCTTCCAAAGTCCTCCAAACGTGTGCAAACCTACAAAACACCTGAAAAGATTCGAAAGACATTACAAAAGACTCGAATATATACTTATACCATGGCTTAAAACACCTAAAAACCATGATATATCAACTCCCCATGTAACGCCCCTTTCACGTTCTCCGCTGACCGTCGAGCTGACCGGTCAACAATCAAACAAGAACATGACCGATCGAACCCGAGCAAGTCGAACAGGAAAACTTCGTCACAGGACGAAGCCAAAGATAGTTCGGTTTGAGACAAAGGCTCGCTCCAATCCGTCTTTGACCCTGCTATCCTCATATCCATAGTACCAAGCTGTACAACTCGTACTACTTCAATGAGTTGTGTCGGTTCGGACGAAACCTCATATCAGGGAAACAATTTCATTTATGAGTAATCAAACGTTAAGCACAACGTTTAATAGAATTTTACAAACAATCGTCAAGTCAAATATACAAAATAGTCAAATGCACAACCAGATCAAAATCACAAAATGGCGCCAAAGCCGAACCGAAATAAAACAACCAAATCCCGAATCAAATCCCGTCACAAGCCATCCCGAACCTACACCGAGGCCTCCCGCGTCCGTCGCTGCTAAACCTGAAAAACACAAAAAAGTCTAATGAGCGATCTAAGATCACCCAGTGAATCCGCTCCCCACTAAAGGCTTCTAGTCTATCTAGAACTACAGATTCCCGCCCCAAAACCCAAAATAACAATCAACAGGAATAAATGGTCGATCACGCACTACCAAGTCGTGATAAACCCCCACACACAATCAATGCCAACGATAAAGAGAATTAGGGGAAATCGAAGGCATTGCGGAATATGTCCTCGATTGGACTCGATCTATCTATCGCGCAACAAGAGAAAGAAATAACAAAACAACGATGGGCCCTACGAACTCGGTAACTTCCACGGGTCTACATCGTTACCTACATGGTAACTAACCCACGACTCCTAACCGTGTACACAAGGTCCCCACGGCTAGGACACCGTTCTCTGTCCATCGATACGCGGTGACTCCTGTTACCCCAGGTAACATTAGTTTCCATGCGATCCGGCCCTAGGACATGACCCCGTATTCTCCGAATCACACACCTACCGGCGTCACCCGATAGGTTAACACCATAACCGGAACCACCATGGTCCGATTAGGTAAAACCCGAGGATCCAATCGGGTCGGAAGTACCGGAACGTAATCAAAACCTAGGCTTGCGGAATCTAACGCACCCTAGAGTCCTATTGCAGAAATATAAACACGCAGACTCGCTGGGACTCTAGCACAGATCACGCAATCAACATCAATAATAATAATACACCCCAACCATTCTGCAAGCCTCTACACTACCAATCTCACCGCTCTGACTAGGTAAGATACCTAGTCAGCACCACTAACTTACCCGGTCCCATGACCGAAGTAAGTGTCCACAGCAACTGCTCGGCCCAACACCGAGCAGTCTAACAAGCCTGCACACAAAGCTCACAACAACAACAATACAATCACGCAATCACAATCAATCACACAATCACAACACAAGCAGGATTATTAGGGTTTCTAAGTCTTTTAGTTCATTCTTATCCGCTACCTTGGGTTAGCGGATTGCTAACCCGTAGACGGCTCACAACACACGCCACTTCCTTATTAACCCATCCTAGGTATCTTGAATTACCTTCTCGATCTGTCGGTTTAGAGTTAGTAAATTTACTAACTCCCCTACATCTCATTAATAACTTAACTTTATTCATTTCCCAATCCTGCTATTAAACCTAAACCCCGATCCCATTACAATATTCTATACGCCTGTTTAGGTTTAACTCATATTTTAATGTCGTCTTAATTCCCGTATATAGATTCATTAATCATCGTTCTTATACATATATAGATGCATATATGGTCCTAAACAACGGTCTATATGAACGCATCACCCAATCATTACTAACAACCTAGCGGCACACAATCAATTAACCTTTTTAATTCATTAACCCTAACATGCTTATCTGATCCTAACCGGTTTAACATTAAACGTCCAATTAATTATTAATTACCAATCAGGTTAATTAACGGGTAAGCAATCCTAGCACTACGGTTTCTCGATTCTCGGTCTAAATGAATCTAAAGGTTTGTGAGCCGACTCACAGTGAGATAGGCGCGGAATGACGGTCTGACGCAGTATGAATCCCAAGACCTCCGAACTGAAACCCGAACTTCCCGAACTCACGAACACAAACCCCGAGGCTTCCCGAACACCCTGACATGAACCACAACCTATGAATGGCCGGAGTCAACGCGTTGACCGGCGTTGACCACGACGTTGACCGGCGTTGACTTTGACCTCCGGTTGACCGTTGACTTTGACTGTTGACCGTTGACTTTGACTTGAACCGGTTGACTTCCCAAACCAAACCGGTTGAACCACTGAACCATCTGAACCAACTGAACCGGTCTAATTAGAACCGGTTAGGTTAAACCGGTTTTGGTCAAACATTGACCGGTTTGACCTAACCGTTGACCAAGGCTAAACCGAGTCTAAACCGACCCAATTCCTGAATCAAACCAGACCATACAACTCCTTGAAGAACCGGCTTCCATCTGACGGCGGTTGGGCTTCTCCGGTGACTTCTCCGGCGACTTCTCCGGCGTTGACCGGCCGGTTCACCCCTTTTTCCGGTGAACCAGAAGACGATCCACCTATCAAACTGACCGCAAGGAGAAGATCTAGCCATCCATGGCTTCAAACAACCAAGAACCGGTGAGGAGAGAGAGAAGAGAGAAGATCTAGCCGGCGGTTCTTCTTTCACGGTGGCGCCGGCGAGATTCCGGAGACGGCGGTTCTTGTTGGCTGAATGTAGGTTGTAGAGGAGAGAGAGAGGAAGCTATAGCACTTTGCAGAAGTGAATTTGGGTTTATAATGAAGAAGTTATGGGGTTTTTGGTGGAAGAAGGTCTTATGAACACTTTGAAGATGTTCTTGAGTTCTTTGAATATTCAAGGAATTTTCTGGGTTTTTCTGGGCAAATTGGATGAATCTGGAGAGAGGGGAGAGAGTAGTGGTCGTGGGTGTGTTTTAGAGAGAGGTTTTTTGTGGGTGAAATGAATCTAACTTGGGTGAATGCAAAACAAAACCAAGTTCATGCACTTGAAACCATGCAATGCACCAACAGCTGAGAAGTGGCGCCCCTGGGGTAGTGACACATGTCAATCTGAGCCATTTTTGATCAAAAACCCTTCCCTAAACCATTCTTAACCAACCCTTAAACCGCTTAAACCCGTAGCTTCGGTTTCCCTCGATCTTGCGAATATTGTTTTAGAAATTACCAACTGATTCCCATAAATCTTCAAACCTCCACAATCAGATTCTCCATGCTATTAGATGAATTTAGTATTTCGAATCACTCCGTTCGGGCTTACGTAGCTCCGGTTATGAATTTCTGAAGTTTCGTCGGTTTTATCGGTTTCCATCCCGACAAGCCGTGAAACGCGTTTCTACTCCGATTTATCCAACTCTGGTCTAGTGAACATTCTTTATATTGAAATATAAGAATATTCGGCCTGTCTCGGCTTCCGTCTCGACTTTTGGTAAAATTACCATTTTACCCCTGACTTAGGTAAAATGACGATTTTACCCCTTGTTGACTTTCTGCTCCCCGTTGACCGTATTTTTTTGATACGGGGTATCACATTCTTCCCCACTTACAGGAATTCGGTCCCCGAATTCTCTGTCACTGACAGACTTCGAATCGGTTCTGAACCCTGCAAGTTGCTTCATTACTCTACTCCGACGCTTCTATACTCGAACACTGCTCCATTCTGCTGACACCCATCATTATTGCGATCCTCCTATCTCGTTCTTTTACCCAACTGATCTTCACAACACTTCCGCTCTGGTCCTCAGTCTTGTCTTCCCTTGCTTCACTTGATCCTTAACTGTTCCCATCGGTCTTGATTTTCGAACTTAACCCCAGTTGACTTCTCTGCTCTGATTCTTACTTCGCGCTTCCCCACTTTGCCTCGACTCCCACATCCTTCTGATTGCGACTTTCTGTCTTCTTTCTGGAACATTCTTCAAAAATCTGATCACCTGCTTCCGACTGTCTGATTCCAACAACATCACTGACTCTTCTTCCCAAATCCCTTTGCTAACACATCATACTTCTCGGCCTCTTCCTGTCGGCTGCTTGATAAGCTGATACATCTCCCACTGACAATATCTACCACTGATTCACGGCCCGGTCTACTTGTCTCACGATGTCTTGTCACTTCATCTCGCTTTCGGGTTCGGTCTCGGATTCACATCGCGTCGCCATTCCGTCCTATAATCAACACCACAACTCACCGAAACAATTAGTTCCATTCCGATCTATCCCCGACATCACTTTCCCATAGAAATATGGTTACTTAATCACGTACCCGACGGTTACTCATGATTAAGTAACAATATACTATAAGTCCGCTCCCTCGCGAATCGACGGTTGAACACAACCGTTCTCAGTCGGCTCAAAACTCGAAATAAAATTAAAATAAAATCAACACTTTACCTTTCTAACAAAACCGAAGAGAAGCGAACAATCACTATTCGAATTCCGAACAACTAACCACCCAACGGTCTCTAAGACCCAAAACGATTCATCTATCAAAACCACGCATGCTAATACTACACAATCCATCGCACAAACAAATCAATCAAACAATCAATCAAGCAAGAAATGAAACAAGCAATTACCACACACAAAATCACGCAATCTAATGATCGGTCGGATGCGTCGTCAGTCCGGGTTCAGGTCATGATGAATGGTCGTCAGTTCCGCTCAACATTTAGTTTCACACAGTAATTTGTTTGCTTTCAGAACCATCTCAATCATGCAAACAGTTACTATGCTACTCAAAATGATCAACTGAACACCCTGCATCCACCACGTACATAAAACGATATATCATACATCATAAGGTTTTCAGTACATGGTTATGATCATAGTCCCTACACACATGGCCGCCATCATATCCAAAAACCCATACTGCGCCGCTATACATCCGAAAAGTCAAAGACGACACGCAAAGTCGCCTATCCGCCGATCTATCTACAAGACAAGAATAGAGTTAGTGCCCCCACTTACCTTGCCTAACTACTCCTATCCTAACCTAACGCCTCCAGCAAGACCGAAATGCCCAACACCACTGGCAAAACGGCTCGCTGAAGTACCCGCTGGCAGGTGTGCCGAGAGGGTGGGGCTGGTGTGTGTCTCGAGATGGTGCTCCGACATGTTGTGGCTCGGCAATCGGGAAAAGATGAGAAACGTGACATGCGCAGCCACATAACTGACAAACTGGAGTGGACGCTGAACGTGCTCCACGATAACGCACGGGCGCCTGATGACCATAGCTACCACACAACGGACAAGTCCTCACTGGCTCGGGTCTGGACAACGGAACAACCGGTAACTGCACAACGGGCGGCTGACTGGGCTCGGGATCTCTGCGGCTGGGTCCCGCTCGATAATCCTCTGGTACTGGTACTCTGTACGGCTCTCCATCGAGTATACACGGTCCTGATCCGGCAATCGAGCAAGTCGACGCTCCATGGCCCTCTGGTACTGCTGGCGGTGTCTCTATCATCTTGGCTGGTAACGAGACTGGCTCAAACTGCCACTCCGTAGACGCTGGTGACATAACCATGTCGAACGGTGTACGGGGTAATCCAGGTCGTAGGTCCGGCTGGTGATGAGGCCCATCCTGCTGCTCTAACACATCCTCAAGCATCGCTACCTGCTCATCCATCCGCTGCTCCCAATACGGATACTGCTCCAGGTCTATAGGCTCCATATCTAGATCAAGCCGAACGGTAGTGCACTCAGTAAATAGTCCTCCAAATGAAGCGGCGGGGAAAACTTGGGCGTCTCGAGAATCGATGACTGAAACATCGGTGGTACGTCTGATGCTGCAAGTGTCAGTGGCACATCTGGCTTTAGCCACTGCGGTGGTAACTGTAACTCAACATCTGCTCCTCCCAAGAATCCCATCATCCCTGAAACTGAACCAACTGACCCTGCTGCAAACCGACTGATCCCTGCTGACTCATGTTGCTCAACTGTAACTACACCGCGCACACACACACACACACCCCTCCACTCCACCCAGGACACACTGCTGAAAGACTGCAATCAAAAACACAAGACAAGTTAGTACAAATAATACGAAAATCTACTTCCCCATCCCAACCCCGGGTTTAACGGACACGGCTCGGTTTCCTAATGGATGCTTGTGTGACACATTTGACTCGATAAAGCACGGAAAACACTCAAAAATGAAATGTTTCGAAACCCATGCATAACCATGCTCTGATACCACCTTTCTGTAACGCCCCTTTCCCGTTCTCCGCTGACCGTCGAGCTGACCGGTCAACAATCAAACAAGAACATGACCGATCGAACCCGAGCAAGTCGAACAGGAAAAGTTCGTCACAGGACGAAGCCAAAGATAGTTCGGTTTGAGACAAAGGCTCGCTCCAATCCGTCTTTGACCCCGCTATCCTCATATCCATAGTACCAAGCTGTACAACTCGTATTACTTCAATGAGTTGTGTCGGTTCGGACGAAACCTCATATCAGGGAAACAATTTCATTTATGAGTAATCAAACGTTAAGCACAACGTTTAATAGAATTTTACAAACAATCGTCAAGTCAAATATACAAAATAGTCAAATGCACAACCAGATCAAAATCACAAAATGGCGCCAAAGCCGAACCGAAATAAAACAACCAAATCCCGAATCAAATCCCGTCACAAGCCATCCCGAACCTACACCGAGGCCTCCCGCGTCCGTCGCTGCTAAACCTTAAAAACACAAAAAGTCTAATGAGCGATCTAAGATCACCCAGTGAATCGGCTCCCCACTAAAGGCTTCTAGTCTATCTAGAACTACAGATTCTCGCCCCAAAACCCAAAATAACAATCAACAGGAATAAATGGTCGATCACGCACTACCAAGTCGTGATAAACCCACACACACAATCAATGCCAAAGATAAAGAGAATTAGGGGAAATCGAAGGCATTGCGGAACATGTCCTCGATTGGACTCGATCTATCTATCGCGCAACAAGAGAAAGAAATAACAAAACAACGATGGGCCCTACGAACTCGGTAACTTCCACGGGTCTACATCGTTACCTACATGGTAACCAACCCACGACTCCTAACCGTGTACACAAGGTCCCCACGGCTAGGACACCGTTCTCTGTCCATCGATACGCGGTGACTCCTGTTACCCCAGGTAACATTAGTTTCCATGCGATCCGGCCCTAGGACATGACCCCGTAATCTCCGAATCACACACCTACCGGCGTCACCCGATAGGTTAACACCATAACCGGAACCACCATGGTCCGATTAGGTAAAACCCGAGGATCCAATCGGGTCGGAAGTACCAGAACGTAATCAAAACCTAGGCTTGCGGAATCTAACGCACCCTAGAGTCCTATTGCAGAAATATAAACACGCAGACTCGCTGGGACTCTAGCACAGATCACGCAATCAACATCAATAATAATAATACACCCCAACCATTCTGCAAGCCTCTACACTACCAATCTCACAGCTCTGACTAGGTAAGATACCTAGTCAGCACCACTAACTTACCCGGTCCCATGACCGAAGTAAGTGTCCACAGCAACTGCTCGGCCCAACACCGAGCAGTCTAACAAGCCTGCACACAAAGCTCACAACAACAGCAATACAATCACGCAATCACAATCAACCACACAATCACAACACAAGCAGGCTTATTAGGGTTTCTAAGTCTTTTAGTTCATTCTTATCCGCTACCTTGGGTTAGCGGATTGCTAACCCGTAGACGGCTCACAACACACGCCACTTCCTTATTAACCCATCCTAGGTATCTTGAATTACCTTCTCGATCTGTCGGTTTAGAGTTAGTAAATTTACTAACTCCCCGACATCTCATTAATAACTTAACTTTATTCATTTCCCAATCCCGCTATTAAACCTAAACCCCGATCCCATTACAATATTCTATACGCCCGTTTAGGTTTAACTCATATTTTAATGTCGTCTTAATTCCCGTATATAGATTCATTAATCATCGTTCTTATACATATATAGATGCATATACGGTCCTAAACAACGGTCTATATGAACGCATCACCCAATAATTACTAACAACCTAGCGGCACACAATCAATTAACCTTTTTAATTCATTAACCCTAACATGCTTATCCGATCCTAACCGGTTTAACATTAAACGTCCAATTAATTATTAATTACCAATCAGGTTAATTAACGGGTAAGCAATCCTAGCACTACGGTTTCTCGATTCTCGGTCTAAATGAATCTAAAGGTTTGTGAGCCGACTCACAGTGAGATAGGCGCGGAATGACGGTCTGACGCAGTATGAATCCCAAGACCTCCGAACTGAAACCCGAACTTCCCGAACGCACGAACACAAACCCCGAGGCTTCCCGAACACCCTGACATGAACCACAACCTATGAATGGCCGGAGTCACCGCGTTGACTGGCGTTGACCACGACGTTGACTTTGACCTCTGGTTGACCGTTGACTTTGACTGTTGACCGTTGACTTTGACTTGAACCGGTTGACTTCCCAAACCAAACAGGTTGAACCACTGAACCATCTGAACCAACTGAACCGGTCTAATTAGAACCGGTTAGGTTAAACCGGTTTTGGTCAAACATTGACCGGTTTGACCTAACCGTTGATCAAGGCTAAACCGAGTCTAAACCGACCCAATTCCTGAATCAAACCAGACCATACAACTCCTTGAAGAACAGGCTTCCATCTGACGGCGGTTGGGCTTCTCCGGTGACTTCTCCGGCGACTTCTCCGGCGTTGACCGGCGGTGGTCCGACGTTGACCGGCCGGTTCACCCCTTTTTCCGGTGAACCAGAAGACGATCCACCTATCAAACTGACCGCAAGGAGAAGATCTAGCCATCCATGGCTTCAAACAACCAAGAACCGGTGAGGAGAGAGAGAAGAGAGAAGATCTAGCCGGCGGTTCTTTTTTCACGGTGGCTCCGGCGAGATTCCGGCGACGGCGGTTCTTGTTGGCTGCAAGTAGGTTGTAGAGGAGAGAGAGAGAGGAAGCTATAGCACTTTGCAGAAGTGGATTTGGGTTGATAATGAAGAAGTTATGGGGTTTTTGGTGGAAGAAGGTCTTATGAACACTTTGAAGATGTTCTTGAGTTCTTTGAATATTCAAGGGATTTTCTGGGTTTTTCTGGGCAAATTGGATGAATCTGGAGAGAGGGGAGAGAGTAGTGGTCGTGGGTGTGTTTTAGAGAGAGGTTTTTTGTGGGTGAAATGAATCTAACTTGGGTGAATGCAAAACAAAACCAAGTTCATGCACTTGAAACCATGCAATGCACCAACAGCTGAGAAGTGGCGCCCCTGGGGTAGTGACACATGTCAATCTGAGCCATTTTTGATCAAAAACCCTTCCCTAAACCATTCTTAACCAACCCTTAAACCGCTTAAACCCGTAGTTTCGGTTTCCCTTGATCTTGCGAATATTGTTTTAGAAATTACCAACTGATTCCCATAAATCTTCAAACCTCCACAATCAGATTCTCCATGCTATTAGATGAATTTAGTATTTCGAATCACTCCGTTCGGGCTTACGTAGCTCCCCCCACACTTAGCTTTTGCTTGCCCTCAAGCAAAACATAAAACCAGAATGAGGAGAAGATGTTTGAAAACTTCAGAAACTCATTTATTCTTTGAAGTACTACACTCATATTCCCCTTCGTAATCCACATGAAAAATGAACTTGCAGACATCGAGACCAACATGTACTTCCCCCACAGTTAGCAATCGTCCTAAGTACACTTCACAATCAGCTTCAAAGCATTCAAATTCAGTCTCACCTAGGGAGTATCGATCAAAGAACACATGGAATCTTACTATGTTAGCACCTGACCACCAAACTATCATTTTCTGGTTCCTTTCTTCTCCTTTTCCTTCTTAGCATCTGATTTTTCCCCATTTGATATCATTTTTTTTATCAGTGTTATTTCCGCATTGGAATGTTATTTGGACACATTACATGAATGCACAAGAGGTAACAAGGGTCTCTACCACTCCCGTGATCACTTTGAAGCTACTAGCTTATCTGCAGTTTATCTCTTTTTTTTTACTTTAAGGAAAGGGAGAAGAGAACCATATTTAGACATGTTTACAAGTTGTGTTAGAACTAACAGAGGACCCGACTCAAAGTATACAAAGCCCCTAGGTAAAAAAAATTAAGTCAAGTTAAGGATAAAGTTAGTAATTAATTCTCTGAGTACCTAAAGTGATATGGGTGTCCTTAGTAGGCTGCTTTGTTTTGGGTTTTCTATTAGTCAGAGATCATCTGCAAGCTCATTCAATGATCACATAGGTTCCTGTAAGTGTAATGATCTCCTCAAAAAGTAATAGTTTCTCACTAATTGTTTTGACTCAATAAAAGAGACACAACTGACTCTAAGAAAAAAAATATTATGTCAGTACCTGTAATACCCTGTTTTCAAAAATATGGTCAACGAGAAGAAGAAAAGTCAACAGGGGCAAAATTGTAAATTTGCCAAATTCAGGGACAAAATGGTAATTTTGTCAAAGTTTGAGACGGAAGCCGAGATGGGCCAAATGTTCTAGTTTTAAAACATAAAGAACATTTACAAGACCAGAATTGGAAGAAACGGAGCAAAAACAGGTTTTTCGGCTTGTCGGGAATGGAAACCCATTAAACCGAGAAAACTTCGGAAATTCATAACCGGAGCTACGGAACTCCAAATGAGGTGATTAAACTTTCTAAATTCATAAAAAATCAAGAAGAAACAGTTTTTAGAATTTTGGGGATTTATGGGTACAAGGAAGAGGTTTCTAAAAAGTAAAACGCGAAACCAAGCAAATCGAGCAAAGGATGATTAAGTGGATTAAGGGCTGGTTTAGGTGACTAATTGATGGATTAGTGTCACTAAGACACCTCAGAGGACAGCTTCTCTTCTCTAGATGGCGCCACCTGCCTATCTTGCATGCATTTGCATGGTTCATGTTCATGAACATGGGGAATAAACCATCCCATCACTTTTCTTACCCAAAAACTAATTTTTGGTCAATTGAATTTCTCTATAAACCTCACTCATGACCACACCTCTCCCTTCTCTCTATATTCATCCAAAGAAACCCAGAAAACCTTTTGAATCTTCATAAGAAACTCAAGAGTGTTCAAAGTGTTCTTGAGTGTTCTTCATTACTTGTTACACAAGAAACACCATAACTTCTTAACCACAAACCCAAATCACTCTCTACCAAGTCCAGTAGCTTCCTATTGATCTCTTCTACAACCGCCATCCATCTCCCACCGTCGCCGTCGCTGGAGCTCACCGGAATCTGGCTGGAGAACCGCCACGACTAGGTTCTCTCTCCCCCTCTCTCTCTCCTTTTGGTGATTCAAGACTTCTCTTCCTATCCAGCAGCTTCAGGATGGATCTAGGATTGGTTGTGATCACCTGAGCTTGCCAACCGCCTCCATAAAAGCCTCCTCCGCCGCTGGTCAACGCTTCGCCGCCGGTGGTCAACGCCGGAGAAGTCGCCGGAAAAGCTCCACCGCCGTCAGTTTGTAGCCGGTTCTTCAAAGATGGGGTCTCAGTCATTGGATTCAGCATTTGGGTGGTTTAGGGCTGGTTAAACCGCGGTCAACGATTAGGTCAACCCGGTCAACGGTTGACGAAAACCAGTAACTAAACCGGATTGAATTGGAAGTGGTTTGGTGATTTTATTTGGTTCAGTTCAGTTGATTGGTCAAAGCCGGTTCAAGGTTGAAGTCAACGGGTTAACGGTCAACACCGGAAACCGAGCCAGTCAACGCTCGGTCAACGGCCGTTCAGTGATTCAGGAAGCTTCGGGGTTCGTGTTCGTGTGTTCGAGAGGTTCGGGTTTAGTTAGAGGTCCCGGGATTCGTATCCGCATCTGTACCGTCATTCCATGCCCAGTCACTGTGAGTCGGCTCATACACCGTAAAGTAGTTAGAAGCATATAGACCAGGAATTGAGAAACCGTAGACCTAGAATTGCATACCCGTGTTGAATTGGTTGATTGATTGTTGATTTATCGAACTGATTAATGGTAAACCAGATTAGGGTTTTGAGATGCATGCTAGGATCGTAGGGTTAAATGGATTAAACTGTTGTGTGCCACTAGGCTGTTAGAAACGATGATTGATGCATACATATAGTCATTGCATGATAGGGTAGTATATGCATATATATGTACTAAAAGAACAGTACCGAAATGAATCTATGTACGGGAATTAAGCAGGTGTTAAAATACGGAATTAGACCTAACAAATGTATAGCGTAAGAATCGGATATCGGATTAGGTTTAATAAAAGTTAAAGGGAAAGAATTAATTAAGTAAATGAATGATGAGACGTTGGGGAGTTTAGTAAGCTACTAAATCTAAACCGACGGATCGAGGAGATATTAAAAGACGCATAGGAATTGAATGATTAAGAAGTTATGAATGAGTTATGAGCCGTCTACGGATTAGCAATCCACTAATCCAAGGTAGCGGACGTTAATGAATTATGAGCCGTCTACGGATTAGCAATCCGCTAATCCAGCGTAGCGGGCGTGAATGAGTTAAAAGACTTTAGAAACCCTAATAGGCTTGCTGATAGGTCTAAGTTTTAATCCTAATCTACTGCAAGTGCACAGTTAATGCAATTATAGTATAAAGGGTATCGAAATCCACAGAGACTCTAGACCTACGATAGATTTTAGAACGGTCAAGTTAAACTAGGAGAAAGTAATGAGAAAACTAAAAGCAAGCAGAAAAGTAAATCAGGTAGCAGGATTGGTTTGAAAGCAATTAACTAAAAGCGCTAGGTATAGGGAGTTCTCAGGAAATCAGACAACCAGATCAGATAATCAGTCAGGATCAAATTAAGCACTGTTCTAGAACTCAAACACGGATATAGAACTAACCAACTTTCGTTGTGAGAATTCTCTAAGTCTAATAGCAGAAATCCAAATTTCTTTGCAATTCCTAACAGATTAAACTAGCCTTAAGTTCAGGTTTGATATGTTCACAATTCAATTAAACCAAATTTCTTTGCGAGTAATTCAATTGCTCAACCTAAATAGTTCAGATTCTAAATCACACTTTCCTGTCAATTTAACAACCTAGAGTCTAGATTCTAAGTGATCAAGTTAGAAACTAGTGTTAATCATAATTTAGATTGAAGAACAAATATGATATGAATCCTTAACTGAAATAAATAAATCTAGCAAGTCATGAAATCCCTAATGAGAATCCCTAAACCTAAATATGAATCTACTCAGACATAGATAATAAAAACATAATCAATGAATAAATAGATTGCATAAAAGAGTAAGAAACAAAGGGGTTCGAAATCTTCTCCAAAAGCAGGAAGCAGTACAGGTTCAGATCAGCCCCAAAAAGCTCTGAAAACTCTCATGCTCAAAGTATGAAAGCGTATGTTAAGTGTTATGTAAAAACCTAATTATATTAGCCTAATCACGTCTTGGGGCTTCTTTGTAAATACTGGAACATCTTGGCAAATCTGCAATTTCGGCATTCTTCATTAAACTCGCCGAGAAAGGCCCATCTCGCTTGTGTGTCGATCGATGCACAATGTGTGTCGATTGATGCAATCCTCTGTTTTGGACAGTGAACTCTATCTCTCGGGTCAAAACTCCAAAATGCTCCATAATCTCCAATTCCGCTCCAAACGTGCATGTACCTAATAACACCTGTAAATAACTCTAAAGAAACACCAAAAGATTCTAAAACATACTTATATCATGGTCTAAAACCAGTAAAAACCATGATATATCAACTCCCCCACACTTAGCCTTTGCTTGCCCTCAAACAAAACAGAGAACTAAAACATGGTGAAGAGGTTTGAAAACTTTCAGAAACTCTTTTCATCCTAGAAGCAACAACAATCAGATTCCCCTTAGTAAGCCACTTAAAGAATTACCTGCAAGTCATCAAGACCAACATATACTTCCCCCACACTTAGCAACTGTCCTAAGTAAACTCTACAATCACATTCAAGCATTCAAATTCACCCTACTGACTTCTATAAGCTATTAAGTGCGGTCTCACCTAAGGATTATCGATCAAAGGGCACATGGATTCTTACTCTGTCAGCTCTAGACCACCATACTATCTTTTTCTGGTTCCTTTCTTCTCTTTTCCCTTCCTTAGCAATCTGATTTTTTCCCATTGGGTATCATTTTTTTTTTATCAGTGCTCTTCCCGTTATGGGGTGTACTTTGGACACATTCCATGAATGCACAGGAGGTAATAGTGGTAGCTACCACTCCCGTGACCACTTCGGAGCTACTAGCTCATCCTCAGTTTTTTTTTTACTTTAAGAGAAGGGGAGAAGGGGACCTTACTCGGACAGGTTTACAAGCTGTGTTAGAACTAACAGAGGAGTCCGACTCAAGGTATACCAAGCCCTTAGGTGAGAAAATTAAGTCAAATTAAGGGTGAAGTCAGTAAAGGATCCTCTGATACCTGAAGTGATGTGGGTGTTCTCAGTAGGCTGATATGTGTTGGGTTTTCTAATAGTCATAGATTGATCCTGCAACTTCATCCCAATGGTCACTTAAGTTCCTGCAAGTGCTGTTAACTTCTCAAAAATTCACTGTTTTTTACTTAGACTGTTTTGACTCAGTAAAACAAATTTTGAAAAATAGGACTGACTCTAAGAAAACAGAAAGATAAAAGTCAGTACGACCTCCCCCACACTTGAAACACACTGTCCCCAGTAGTGTCAAGCTAAGGATCAGTAAAAGAAACTAAAAATGTTAAGGGATGAGTTAAGTTCTGTCTGATTTTTACCTGTCTCGCTCATGCATCGATCGTTACGCATAAATGCGAAGATCGTTGCAAGGCGATTGCGATATGAGTCGATCGTTGCTCAGGTCCGCAACGATCGCTGCAATGCGATTTTCGTGTTGTGACGATCAACATACAGGACCGTGTCGATCGTTGCATTGCGATTTCGTCGAGACCTGCATACAAAACTCACGAAAACCAAAAACAAACCTAAAATCCTAACAAAAACACCAAAAATGAATATGCGAAAACAAAATAGTGGGTTGCCTCCCACTCGGCGCTCTTTTAGCGTCAATAGCTTGACGTTTTTAGCTGAATCAGACAGAGGGTGCAACATCCAGAGGCAAAATCTGACCTTCTGAAATCTCGGCCTTAGCCCAATAATGCTTTACTCTCTGTCCATTTACAGTAAATTCCTTACCTTCCTGGCTGATTAGAACGACAGCTCCATAAGGACGTACCTCCTTGATCGTGAAAGGACCAGACCACCTTGATCTCAGCTTACCTGGAAACAATTGCAAACGAGAGTTATACAAAAGTACCTGATCACTAGGCTCAAATTGTCTAGAGACAATCTTCTTGTCATGATAAGCCTTAGTCCTCTCCTTGTACAACTTTGAGTTTTCATAAGAAAAATGTCTAATCTCATCCAACTCATTAAGCTGCACCAATCTCCTCTCTGCAGCAGATTTAAGATTGAAGTTCATCTGCTTCACAGCCCATGCTGCTTTGTGCTCAAGCTCTACTGGCAGATGACATGCTTTTCCATACAGCAGATGAAATGGAGTAGTCCCAAGTGGTGTCTTAAATGCAGTCCGGTAAGCCCATAGTGCATCATCCAGCTTTGCTGCCCAATCTTTCCTTGTCTTCCCAACTATCTTCTCTAAGATCTCCTTGATATGTCTGTTAGAGACCTCGACTTGTCCACTAGTCTGACGGTGATAAGGAGTAGCAACTCGGTGATGAACTCCATGCTTCTGTAGCAACTTCTCGAAGACCTTATTAATGAAATGAGATCCTCCATCACTAATTACTATCCGAGGTACTCCAAATCTAGGGAATATGATGGTCTTAAACAACTTAATAACCACCGAAGAATCATTGGTTGGACTAGCTATTGCTTCTACCCACTTAGATACATAGTCCACAACAACCAAGATAAACTTATTCCCATAGGATGAGGGAAAATGACCCATGAAATCTATTCCCTAGCAATCGAAAACCTCGACCTCAAGAATGAAATTCTGAGGCATCTCATGCTTCTTACTGATTTTCCCTCTCCTCTGACAGACATCACACTGAGAAACAAAGGAATGAGCATCCGCAAACATCGTAGGCCACCAGAAACCTGCTTGCAGAACCTTAGACACAGTCTTCAAAGTAGCAAAATGTCCAGCATAATCTGATCCATGACAGTGGAATAGGATATCTGGAACCTCTGATTCAGCAACGCATCTTCTGTAAAGACCATCCGAGCAGTGCTTGTAGAGATAAGGCTCATCCCAGTAGTATCGTCTGAGCTCCCTGAAGAATTTCTTATTTGCATATCCCTTTAAATCATCTGGTTCAGTCTCTACAACCAGGTAATTAGCTATATTTGCGTACCAGGGTCGATCGGTGGTTGCGACAGCATCAACTTCGAAGTTATAGTCTCCAATTTGAACCGTGAAGGGTTCTGGGCTCGTATCCGCACTGCAACGATCGTCGCATAAGGTAGCATCGATCGTTGTGTTCTCATCACATGCATCGATCGTCACAGATGTGGCGTCGATCGACGCAATGCGATTACTCCGACAGTCTTGCAAATTTCTATCCAAATCCGTCTGAAACACTGTCCCGATCATATTGACGTTCTCCTCAGGAAAGAAATCATTAATGGGCACGTCTTCCTCAACTAGCATCCTTGACAGATGGTCAGCAACTCCATTCTCAACTCCCTTCTTGTCCCTCACTTCAATGTCGAACTCCTGAAACAACATAATCCATCTCAACAATCTTGGCTTAGCATCCTTCTTCTGCATCAGATACTTCAGGGCTGAATGATCAGTGTGTACAATCACCTTGGAGCCAACAAGATAGGGGTGAAACTTCTCAAATGCAAAGACAACAACCAACAACTCCTTCTCTGTAGTGGCATAGTTTCTCTGCGCATCATCTAGTGTCCTGCTGGCATAATAGATAGCATGAAGCTTTCTGTCCTTCTTCTGCCCCAGAACAGCTCCCACAGCGTAGTCACTCGCATCACACATAACTTTAAAAGGTAGATCCCAATCTGGTGGCTGAACTATAGGAGCACTCACTAATGCCTGCTTGATCTGTTCAAATGCAGTGTGACAATCTGCATTGAACTCAAACTTGGTTTTCTTACACAGCAAAGCAGTTATTGGTCTAGCAATCTTACTGAAGTCTTTGATGAACCGTCTATAGAAACCAGCATGTCCAAGAAAGCTCCTCACAGACTTCACAGAATCAGGCGCCTGAAGGCTGGTCATCACCTCAATCTTAGCGCGGTCTACTTCGATCCATGCTTCAGACACTTTATGTCCAAGTACAATGCCATCTCTGACCATGAAATGACACTTCTCCCAATTAAGAACCAAGTGCTTCTCCTCGCATCTAGCTAGTACCTTGCACAGATTATCCAAGCACTCATTATAAGATGACCCGTAGACTGAAAAGTCATCCATTAACACCTCCATAAAGTCCTCAATCATATCAGTGAATATGGACATCATGCATCTCTAGAAGGTGGCTGGTGCATTACAAAGTTCAAAAAGCATCCTGCGGTATGCAAATGTGCCATATAGACAGGTTAAAGTAGTCTTTCCCTGATCCTCTGGATGGATGGGGATCTGGAAGAAGCCGGAATATCCATCGAGGAAGCAATAGTAAGGGTGATTTGCTAACCTCTCTAGCATCTGGTCAATGAAAGGTAAAGGGAAATGATCTTTCCTTGTCGCAGCATTGAGCTTCTTGTAATCTATGCACATCCGGTGTCCAGTCACAGTCCTTGTAGGAATCAGCTCGTTCTTCTCATTATTCACTACTGTAACTCCACCCTTCTTGGGCACTACATGGACTGGACTAACCCAATCGATGTATGAAATAGGAAAAATGATTCCAGCATCCAGGAGCTTCATGATCTCCTTCTTTACCACATCCTTAAAGTTATGATTAAGCCTCCTCTGATGCTCAACAGACGTCTTAGACTTGTCCTCAAGATGTATCCGATGCATGCACAGCTCTGGAGAGATACCTGAAATGTCATCAAGAGAATAGCCAAGAGCTTTGCAATGCTTGCGCAGCTTGCTTAGCAGTAAAGTGAGCTCTGCGTTGTTCAAACTAGCATTAACAATCACTGGATATGTCGAATTAGGTCCAAGAAATGCGTACCTTAGCCCGGATGGAAGTTGTTTCAGCTCAATTTTCGGAGCTTTTTCCTCTGCCCAATCTCTGTCGACTTGCAACGATCGATGCGCAAGCTGTGTCGATCGATGCAAAGTCGTGTCAGACACATCTAACTGCATTACTTTCTCAGCAGAATCCATCAGCCTCGCATAGCAGATTGCGGGCTCGTCTTGCAGGTGTTCCAGCTCCATTATAGAGCTCAGTAAGGTTCTCTTCAGTGGATCCTCAGCATGCGACTTATGAAAGTATTCTACAGCCAAATAACTGAGTGTGTCCACATAAAAGGTCTGCCCGTCGATGGTTGGTCTCTTCACCAGTTTGTCCATATCAAAGCTCATCTTCAGATCACCCACATTCAGAATTAACTTACCTCTCTGGCAATCAATCATCGCACCCGCAGTAGCCAAAAAAGGCCTACCCAAAATCAGTGGATCCTTTGGTTCATCTCCATACTGCAAAACCACAAAATCAGTAGGAATCACACATTGGCCAATCATTATAGGCACATCTTCCAATACTCCTTTAGGAATTATGATTGTTCTGTCTGCTAAAGCTAGTGATATCCTAGTGGACAGGAAGTCAGTCATCCCAAGTCTCTTAGCAACAGAAAAGGGCATAAGGTTCACACTAGAACCAAGATCACATAGAGATCTCTCAAATCTTTCCCTGTAGATACCACAATCTAACACAAAGCTTCCTGGATCTTTCAACTTCTCAGGAATTCTGCCATGAATCACTGCACTACATACCTCTGTGATCATCATTACACTCTCCTCATCAGACCATTTACCAGCAAGTAAGTCCTTAAGACATCTCTTCATCATAGGAGTAGTCTCCATAGAGTCAATCAAAGGCACTTCAATCTTCACCCTTTTAATGATCTCCTTGCATTTGGCATACTTCTTATCGTTCTTAGCCTTCCTGGGGTTCTTAGGAAAAGGTACCTTAGGCTTGTAGACCCTTTCATTCGACTTCTTCAGCTTTTCTGCGTCTGAGCTCTCTGCAGTCGCCTTGCGTCGATCGTTGCTAGTGTTGCATCGATCGTTGTTGGGCGACTGTGTTACGACCTCTGCGTCGAGCTTGGGATCATCATCCTTGTTTTTGCTTTGCATCGACCGTTGCTGAGGTGCGTCGATCGATGCATTGCGAATTCCACGGATCTCATCATCCATTTCTTCAATCTCCACGATTTCTTCGACACTCAACTGCTTTTTCTGGGCAGGAAACAGCTCCTTACCACTTCTCAATGTCACTGCATTGCACTGATACTTAGGATTAGCATCAGTCCGTCCCGGAAGAGATCCATCTGGCCTCTGAACATATCCAACAGTCCTCACAACCTTAGCATCAAGCTCCTTCATATGTGTGCTCAAGGATTCAAACTTCCCATTCAGATCCTCATACACAGCACCTAACTTCTTGTCGAAGTCTACAACATTCTTAGTCTGACCTTTCAGCAACTACTCCATCATGGCTTCCATCTTGCTCTCATGAGCATTAGCAGTAGGAGGTGCCTGATAGGAGGATGATCCATAAGTCCTCTGATTACCTTGCTGAAAAAGTTTATGAAAACCAACATTCTGTCCAAATCCATAAGAGTTTTGATTGCTTGTGAAAGTACTCTTCTGTCCACCATTGAAGAACCTATTACCTTGCTGATTGCCAAACCTATTCCCTTGGAATCCAGAGCCACCAATGTAGTTCACATCCTGAGCAAAATGGACAGCTTTCTTCCCAGCCAACAGATTACAAACATTATCCAACTTACTCCTGATATCAGCTATCTCCAGATTATCTATCTTCCCACCAGACTTCTTCCTTCTCCTATCAGCAGTCTTGCAGCTATTAGTGCTTACCAAGCTATCTATCAATGTCTTAGCTTGCTCAGGAGTCCTTGTGTTGAAATTTCCATTGCTAGAATTATCCAACGCAGTCTGGTAAGGGAGATCTATACCTCTAAAGAATATGCCCAGCAATGTCACTTCAGTGAATCCATGATAAGGACAGTCTCGTTGGTACTTCTTAAACCTCATCCAATCAGCTTTAAGAGGCTCTGTAGGACCTTGGGAGAAACTGAGAATGTCCTGTCTCGACTGATCAGAGCGAGCATCATCATAAAAGTGTCTCAAAAACTCACTCTTCACAGCATCCCAAGTAGTAAACTTCCCAGGTGGAAGTTGTTTCAGCCAGGCTGAAACATCTCCAGCGAGAGAGTAGGGGAATAGTTTTAGAAACAGATAGTCATAGTTCACTCCATCGTACTTCATCCCAGTGACTATGTCCTCAAACTCATCAATATGGTCCATTGGCTGCTCATTCGGAAACCCATGGAAGGCATTCTGCCTCAGAATAGAGTAGTAGATGGTCTTGATCTCGAAGTCATTCCTCTCAAAACCAGGAGGTACAAGTGCTGACCGGTTAGCATGAAACTCATCCGGACGGTTATAGTCAGCAAGAGTCCTCTCAGCATGTACAACCATCTGCCTCTGACCTTGTCCTTGGCCTTTTCCTTGTTCTTGTCGCGGTTCAGGCTCAGGTTCAGGGATCACATTCCCTTCAGCATCAATCCTTTGCCCAGTAGCATTGTACGGATTGTTTTGTCGGTCCCTTAGGGTACCTTGAGCATCATGTATCAAAATCAAGCGCTCTTGTACCATATTTGCTTGTCGACTTTTCCTATTAGTTCTCTCTAGTCTACCAAGCTCCTCAAGTCAGAGATTAACGAGATTCGAGTTTGGATTACTTCTAGTATCACGCATCTGCATAAACCGTCTGTAATCGCAGTACAACGATCGATGCTTAGAGGCAACGATCGATTCAACTCTAGTCGCCTTGCAACGATCGATTCAAAGTAATGCAACGATCGATGCTAAGCGAATATCAGAGCGGCGACAGAGAAAAACAGAGAAATTAGTAACCAAAAATAAAAAATAAAAATCCTAGTCTAAACCCTAAGTTCAAATCTATCGAAGACTCAAAAGAGTCCCCGACAACGGCGCCAAAAACTTGATAGGTCTAAGTTTTAATCCTATTTTACTGCAAGTGCACAGTTAATGCAATTATAGTATAAAGGGTATCGAAATCCACATAGACTCTAGACCTACGATAGATTTTAGAACGGTCAAGTTAAACTAGGAGAAAGTAATGAGAAAACTAAAAGCAAGCAGAAAAGTAAATCAGGTAGCAGGATTGGTTTGAAAGCAATTAACTAAAAGCGCTAAGTCTAGGGAGTTTTCATGAAATCAGACAAGCAGATCAGATAATCAGCCAGGATCAATGAATAAATAGATTGCATAAAAGAGTAAGAAACAAATGGGTTCGAAATCTTCTCCAAAAGCAGGAAGCAATACAGGTTCAGATCAGCCCCAAAAAGCTCTAAAAAGTCTCAGCTCAAAATTTGAAAGTGTATGTCAAGTGTTATGTAAAAACCTAATTATATTAGCTTAATCACGTCTTGGGGCTTCTTTGTAAATACTGGAACATCTGGGCAAATCTGCAATTTCAGCATTCTTCATTAAACTCGCCGAGAAAGGCCCATCTCGCTCGTGTGTCGGTCGATGCACAATGTGTGTCGATCGATGCAATCCTCTGTTTTGGACAGTGAACTCTATTTCTCGGGTCAAAACTCCAAAATGCTCCAAAATGCTCCATAATCTCCAATTCCGCTCCAAACGTGCATGTACCTAATAACACCTGTAAATGACTCAAAAGAAACACCAAAAGACTCTAAAACATACTTATATCATGGTCTAAAACCGGTAAAAACCATGATATATCACTTGCTTGTGTGGTGATTGTGTTATTGTATTGTTGTGTGGTTGTTGTTGTTGTTGAGCTTTCTGTGCAGGCCTGTTAGATCGTCTCGGTGTTGGGCTGAGCGGTCCTTGTGGACACTTAACTCGGTCACGGGGCCGGTTAAGTTCGTAGTTGCTGACTCAGTACGACGCTGATTTAGGATAGTGGTGTTGGCGTGTGTGTGTATAGTCTTGCGGAATGTTGTGTTGGACTTGTTGTCGTTATTTATGAATTGATTATGTGATCTTTTCTAGAGTCCAAGCGAGTCTGCGTGTTTACATTTCTGTACTAGGACTCTAGGGTGCGTTAGATTCTGCAAGACTTGGTTTTCGAATACGTTCTGGTACTTCCGACCCGATTGGATCCTCGGGTAGCTGCCTAATCGGATCATGTGCCTTCGGGTGGTGATTCCGGTTATGGCGTTAACCTACTGAGTGGCTGTAACGCCCCTTTCCCATTCTCCGCTGACCGTCGAGCTGACCGGTCAACAATCAAACAAGAACATGACCGATCGAACCCGAGCAAGTCGAATGGGAAAAGTTCGCCACAGGACGAAGCCAAAGTTTGTTCGGTTTGAGACAAAGGCTCGCACCAATCTATCCTCTACTCCGCTATCCTCATATCCATAGTACAAGCGGTACCACTTGCACTACTTCGATGAGTTGTGTCGGTTCGTACTAAAAACCTCATATCAGGGAAACAATTTCATTTCTGAGTAATCAACGTTGAGCACAACGTTTTAATAGAATTTCACAAACAATCGTCAAGTCATAAATACAAAGAAATCAACACACGAAATAACAATAACGCCGAACCGAGAAAACACCCAAAAATCACGAATCAAATCCCGCCACAAGCATCCCGAAACCACACCAAGGACCTCCCGCGTCCGTCGCTGCTAAACCTGAAAAACACAAAAAGAGTCTAATGAGCGATCTAAGATCACCCAATGAATCGGCTGCCCACTAACGGCTTCTAATCTATCTAAGTCTACAAATTCCCGCCCCAAAACCTAAAATAACAATCATCAGGAATAATGGTCGATCACGCACTACCATGTCGTGATAAACCCAAACACACACAATCAATGCAGAAGATAAAGAGGATTAAGGGAAATCGAAGGCGCTGCGGCACATGTCCTCGATTGGACTCGATATATCTATCGCGCAACGAAAGAAAGAACAAACAACACTGGGCCCTACGAACTCGGTAACTTCCACGGGTTTACATCGTCACCTATATGGTAACTAACCCACGACTCCTAAACGTGTACACAAGGTCCCACGAGTAGGACACCGTTCTCCGTCCATCGATACGCGGTGACTTGGACTACCCCTAGATATCCAGAGTTTCCATGTGATTCGGCCCTAGGACATGACCCCGTATTCTCCGAATCACACACCTACCGGCGTCACCCGATAGGTTAACACCATAACCAGAATCACCGTGATCCGGTTAGGTAAAACCCGAGGATCCAATCGGGTCGGAAGTACCGGAACGTAGACAAAACCTAGGCTTGCGGAATCTAATGCGCCCTAGAGTCATAGTGCAGAAATATAAACACGCAGACTCGTTGGGACTCTAGCACAGATCACACAATCAATATCAACAGTAATAAATCCCCAACCATTCCGCAAGCCACTACACTACCACCGCTTTGACTAGGTAAGATACCTAGTCAGCACACACTAACTTACCCGGTCCGTGACCGGAGTAAGTGTCCGCAATAACTGCTCGGCCCAACACCGAGCAGTCTAATAAACCTGCACACAAAGCTCACCACAACAACAAACGAAGAATCACACAATTACAACAATCACACACAATCACCACAAGCAGGCCTATTAGAGTTTCTAAGTCTTTTAATTCATTCTTAACCGCTACCTTGGGTTAGCGGATTGCTAACCAGTAGTCGGCTTACAACACACTCCACTTCCTTAATTAACCCGTTCTAGATATCTTTTAATAACTCTTCGATCCGTCGGTTTAGAGTTAGTAAACTTACTAACTCCCCGACATCTCATTATTAACTAATTAAGTTCATTACCCAATCCCGCTATTAAACCTAAACCCCAATCCCGTTACAATATTCTATAAGTTTGTTTAGGTTTAACTCATATTTTAATGTTGTCTTAAATCCCGTATATAGATTCATTAATTATCGTCCTTAATACAATATATATGCATATAAGATCCTATTCGAACGGTTCAATATGAATGCATCAATCAAGCGTTACTAACAACCTAGCGGCACGCAATCGATTAACCTTTTAATTCTTTAAACCCTAACGTGTTTATCTGATCCTAACCGGTTTATCATTAACGTCCAATTATTTAATATTAACCAATCATTTTAATTATCGGGTATGCAATCCTAAAGCTACGGTTTTACGGTTCCCGGTCTATATGTACTAAAGGTCTGTGGCCGACTCACAGTGTTATTATGACGACGGATGGATGGATTGACGGAACTCCGAGACCCAATACGAACCCGATGCTAACCCGAAATTTTCCCGAACCTCCGTTGCTTTGCCCTGACCTTGACCCGCACTTGACCTTGGTGATTCCGAACCCCTGGATAACCCTCATATGATGGCTACTACAACCGTCTATTCTATTTCTAAATAAAAGAAATCCGGTTTATCGGGAAGATTATTACGTCGGAAAAATTCCTTTCCGAAGAATATTCTTCAGAATATTCCGACGTATTAATATTTCTTTCCCCATCTTTCTTCTATTTTTCTCACTCTCTCTCCTCCCTCTCTCTCTCCCCTCCGGCTCCTCCTTCTTCTCTCCTCCCTCCGGCTTCTTCTTCATCCTCCGACTTCTTCTTCCTCCGGCTTCCTCCGGTCTTCCTCTTCTTCTCCTCCTCCTTCTTCTTCTCCTTCTTCTCCTCCTTCTCCCCACGCTTCTCCTCCTCTTCCTCTCCTTCTCTCTTTTTCTTCTCTCTTTTTCTTTGTTTGTTTTGGTGTGATTAAAATGAGTTATCCCAAGCCTCATTATATAGTAGGTTCCAGTAGCTCTTAAGGTGACAAGTGTCCCTCCACTCTTTGCCCCTATCTTCCTTCCACGTCTCCCTCTTCCATGCTAAGAGCCACGCCAACCCCTCCCATGCACAAGCCATATTCATTGTATTTCCATAAGATCTTATGGTAACAAATGTCACTCTCTTGCTCTCATCTTCAGCCACGACCACAGCCACAATTCTATAGTAGATTCAATGAATTTCTTCTCCCATTATTCTCCTTAAGCCACGCAGACCAAGAGGATGAGATGCATTCATCTCATTTAACATGTGAACATTTTAAAACCATGGAAGATTCATCGTACCAAACTCATTCTTTGAATAAAAGAATAAGAGGTGGCGCCATGGGGAGGTTACACTTGTCTTTCCAGGATTCCATCTTGCCAAAAACATTGCACCCATTTGTTTATAAAAGCTCCTTAATCCCGAACCGCTCCGACGCACCGATATTGCTGTTTTCGTGTTTAATATTTTAAAAACTCCTTAGCCGCTTCTATAAATTCACAAAGCCTTATTTTCATATTCTAGATGATCTTAGATGAATTTAGAAATTTGAATCGCCTCAAACGGACACCCGTAGCTCCCGTTATGGATTTTACAAGTTTTATCGGTTCTATCGGTTTCCTTTCCAGATAGTCCGAAAAACTCGTTTAACCGCCGTTTCTTCTACGTCTGGTCTTCTAAATGTTCTTTATGACCAAAAAGAAGAACATTTTGCCCGTATCCACTTCCGGCTCGCATTTTGGTAAAATTACCAAAATGCCCTTCATCTTCTGAAAATTACGAAAATGCCCTCCGTTGACTCTCTGCTGCCCGCTGACTATTTCTTGGAGCAGGATATTACATTCTTCCCCACTTACAGGAATTCGGTCCCCGAATTCTCTGTTACTAAAAACTGTTAATCGGAAACTGAACTCTGTAAGTCGCCATGACTGAACTAATTCAAGTGCTCCGACGCTCGAACTCTGAATCAACTGAACTGCACTCCCAATGTTCACTAACTTCTGAAACACGATCTTTCACCAACTTAAATTACCGACATCTTGATCTTTCTTGACTCTCGATCACTTCTGGTTCCTCATCGCATTGCTTCGCTGACTCCAATCTTGATTCTTGAAACCACTGATCCTGACTGAACTGCTCCACTCGAGTTTCTGATTCCATTTGCGCCAACTAATACCATCCTGAACCAACACTTCGGACTTCCCCACTTTGCTTCGACCTCCGCCAATGTCACGACATCGACTCTCCCTCTATTCTCGATACTTGTTCTATCTTCAGAATATTCCGACGTATTAATATTCCTTTCCCCATCTTTCTTCTATTTTTCTCACACTCTCTCCTCCCTCTCTCTCTCACCCCTCCGGCTCCTCCTTCTTCTCTCCTCCCTCCGGCTTCTTCTTCATCCTCCGACTTCTTCTTCCTCCGGCTTCCTCCGGTCTTCCTCTTCTTCTCCTCCTCCTTCTTCTTCTCCTTCTTCTCCTCCTTCTCCCCACGCTTCTCCTCCTCTTCCTCTCCTTCTCTCTTTTTCTTCTCTGTTTTTCTTTGTTTGTTTTGGTGTGATCAAAATGAGTTATCCCAAGCCTCATTATATAGTAGGTTCCAGTAGCTCTTAAGGTGACAAGTGTCCCTCCACTCTTTGCCCCTATCTTCCTTCCACGTCTCCCTCTTCCATGCTAAGAGCCACGCCAACCCCTCCCATGCACAAGCCATATTCATTGTATTTCCATAAGATCTTATGGTGACAAATGTCACTCTCTTGCTCTCATCTTCAGCCACGACCACAACCACAATTCTATAGTAGATTCAATGCATTTCTTCTCCCATTATTCTCCTTAAGCCACGCAGACCAAGAGGATGAGATGCATTCATCTCATTTAACATGTGATCATTTTAAAACCATGGAAGATTCTTGGATCAGCTCGAGGTTGTCAAAGGAAAGGCGGTTTAATATTCATGAAGCGTGGAGTTCAGTGATCGAGAAAGTTCAAGGTGTGCATGAGTATGGCGGTTCAAGGAGGAACATCAATATTACCATAGTGCCGATGAGGAGCGGGAAGCAGTAAAGATAGAACAAGTATCGAGAATAGAGGGAGAGTCGATGTCGTGACATTGGCGGAGGTCGAAGCAAAGTGGGGAAGTCCGAAGTGTTGGTTCAAGATGGTATTAGTTGGCACAGATGGAATCAGAAACTCGAGTGGAGCAGTTCAGTCAGGATCAGTGGTTTCAAGAATCAAGATTGGAGTCAGCGAAGCAATGAGATGAGGAACCAGAAGTGATCGAGAGTCAAGAAAGATCAAGATGTCGGTAATTTAAGTTGGTGAATGATCGTGTTTCAGAAGTTAGTGAACATTGGGAGTGCAGTTCAGTTGATTCAGAGTTCGAGCGTCGGAGCACTTGAATTAGTTCAGTCATGGCGACTTACAGAGTTCAGTTTCCGATTCAAAGTTTTTAGTAACAGCGGTGACTCGGACTACCCCTAGATAGCCAGAGTTTCCATGTGATTCGGCCCTAGGACATGACCCCGTATTCTCCGAATCACACACCTACCGGCGTCACCCGATAGGTTAACACCATAACCAGAATCACCGTGATCCGGTTAGGTAAAACCCGAGGATCCAATCGGATCGGAGGTACCGGAACGTAAACAAAACCTAGGCTTGCGGAATCTAACGCGCCCTAGAGTCATAGTGCAGAAATATAAACACGCAGACTCGCTGGGACTCTAGCACAGATCACACAATCAATATCAACAGTAATAAATCCCCAACCATTCCGCAAGCCACTACAGTACCACCGCTCTGACTAGGTAAGATACCTAGTCAGCACCAACTAACTTACCCGGTCCGTGACCGGAGTAAGTGTCCGCAATAACTGCTCGGCCCAACACCGAGCAGTCTAATAAACCTGCACACAAAGCTCACCACAACAACAATCGAAGAATCACACAATTACAACAATCACCACAAGCAGGCCTATTAGAGTTCCTAAGTCTTTTAATTCATTCTTAACCGCTACCTTGGGTTAGCTGATTGCTAACCCGTAGTCGGCTTACAACACACTCCACTTCCTTAATTAACCCGTTCTAGATATCTTTTAATAACTCTTCGATCCGTCGGTTTAGAGTTAGTAAACTTACTAACTCCCCGACATCTCATTATTAACTAATTAAGTTCATTACCCAATCCCGCTATTAAACCTAAACCCCAATCCCGTTACAATATTCTATAAGTTTGTTTAGGTTTAACTCATATTTTAATGTTGTCTTAATTCCCATATATAGATTCATTAATTATCGTCCTTAATACAATATATATGCATATAAGATCCTATTCGAACGGTTCTATATGAATGCATCAATCAAGCGTTACTAACAACCTGGCGGCACATAATCGATTAACCTTTTAATTCTTTAAACCCTAACGTGTTTATCTGATCCTAACCAGTTTATCATTAACGTCCAATTATTTAATATTAACCAATCATTTTAATTATCGGGTATGAAATCCTAAAGCTACGGTTTTACGGTTCCGGGTCTATATGTACTAAAGGTCCGTGAGCCGACTCACAGTGTTATTATGATGACGGATGGATGGATTGACGGAACTCCGAGACCCGATACGAACCCGATGCTAACACGAACCTTTCCCGAACCTCCGTTGCTTTGCCCTGACCTTGACCCGCACTTGACCTTGGTGATTCC